>JAWWMP010000060.1:884577-911912 GCA_035047865.1 Dendrocincla tyrannina | reverse complement strand
GGGAACACGGGGTGACTCCGGGTATCCCCCCACCGCAAATCCCGGGAACACGGGGTGACTCCGGGTATCCCCCCACCGCAAATCCCGGGAACACGGGGTGACTCCGGGTATCCCCCCACCCCAAATCCCGGGAACACGGGGTGACTCCGGGTATCCCCCCACCCCAAATCCCGGGAACACGGGGTGACTCTGGGTGTCCCCCCCAGCTCCCAGGACCACGCGGTGTCTCTGGGTGTCCCCACCCTGTCCCCCCGCCCCGCGGGCTTTGGGGTGCCTCCCCAGCAATAATAATAATTAACAATAATGATTAATTACGGACATTCCCTTGCCCCCCGGGACGCTGCAGGCTGTGCCCCCTCCCCGGCCCGTCTCCCCCCGCCCACGCTGTCCCCTCGCTGTCCCCCCGTACCGATGTTCCCCTCCAGGGCCACCCGCAGGGCCCCGCACCGCCCCATGGCGCTTCCGCCTTCCCGCGTCATATGCTAATGACATGCTAATGAACGTCGTGGCCACGCCCCCAGTGGCGTCATCGCGCGGGAAATGGGCGGGGAAGGGGAGGGGAAAGGGAAGGGAAGGAAAAGGGAAGGGGGGGAAAGGGGAAGGGAAGGTTTGGGAAGCGAAGGTTTGGGAAGGGAAGGTTTGGGAAGGGAAGGGAAGGGAAGGAAAAGGGAAGGAAAAGGGAAGGAAAAGGGAAGGGAAGGAAAAGGGAAGGAAAAGGGAAGGGAAGGTTTGGGAAGGGAAGGGAAGGGAAGGAAAAGGGAAGGGAAGGAAAAGGGAAGGAAAAGGGAAGGAAAAGGGAAGGGGGGGAAGGGGAAGGGAAGGAAAAGGGAAGGGGGGGAAAGGGGAAGGGAGGGGAAAGGGGAAGGAAGGGGAACAGCAACAGCCATGGAAACCCCGGGGGGGGCGGGGCTGGGGCTGATCTGCAATTTATCTGGGTAATTTATGCAAATGTGATCCCACCCACAGCAGGTGCAGGAGAGGGGAGAGGGTGGGGCACAGAAATGGGGGTGGGGGGTACCAGGAGAGGGTTCAGGGCACCAACATGGGGTTGGGGTCACCAGTGTGGGATCAAGGGCATTAAGACACTGGGTTGGGGTTACCAACATGGGGTTGGGGTCACCAACGTGTGGTCAAGAGCATCAACATGGGGTTGGGGTCACCACCACATGTTTGGGGTCACCAACAGGGGATCAAGGGTATTGACACAGGGTTGGGGTTCCCATCACGGGGTCAGGGTCAGTGTCACCACCATGGGGTCAAAGGCATCCAGATGTGGGGTTGGGGTCACCAACATGGGGTCAAGGTCCCCAGCAAGGGGTTGAGGGCATCATTACTGGGTTGGGGACACCCAACATGACATTGGGGCACCAACATACGGTCAAGGGTCCCGACATGGGTTTGGGGGCATCAAGACAGAGTCAAGACCATCACCAATGACATCACAGACACCAACATGAGGCTAGGGGTCCCCCTGCCCTCCCCTCTCAGTGCCCCTGACCCCCCAACACCTCCCACCCCCAGACCCCCCAGGAAAGGGGCAGACCCTGGAGAAAAGGCTTTTTAATGCACAGTGGGCGGGGGAGCAGCAGGGGCCAAGGAGGAGGGGGCAGCCCAGGCCGGGCCAGGGGCGGCCCCGCAGGGCGGGGAGGGGGCTTAGAAGCATTTTCGGTGGACGATGGAGGGTCCGGCCTCGTCGTACTCGGGTTTGCTGATCCACATCTGCTGGAAGGTGGAGAGGGACGCCAGGATGGAGCCGCCGATCCACACTGAGTACTTGCGCTCGGGCGGGGCGATGATCTGCGGGGACAGGAGCCGTGGGGGCGCAGCCCTCGGTCCCACCCCCCAAAAACCAGCACCGGGAGAGGACTCGGCGTGTCCGTGGCCACAACTCGGGCCCCTCTCCAAGACCTACTTTGATCTTCATGGTGCTGGGGGCCAGCGCCGTGATTTCCTTCTGCATGCGGTCGGCGATGCCGGGGTACATGGTGGTGCCGCCGGACAGCACGTTGTTGGCGTAGAGGTCCTTGCGGATGTCGATGTCACACTTCATGATGGAGTTGTAGGTGGTCTCGTGGATCCCGGCAGACTCCATGCCTGGCGGTGGGAGGGGCTGTCAGCACCCTGAGCCCAGCCCGCCTGCCTCGGGGCACCCCAAAAGAGGCACCCAGGGGGTTTGTCCCACTGTTTGGGGTGCAAAGGGCTTGGGGGGCAGCCCTGAAGCACTTCTGTGAGGCACCCATGGGAGAGGTTTGGGGTTTATCCCACCATTTCATGTGCAAACCACTTGGAGGGAGCCCCAAAACCCCTCTGTGAGGCACCCATGGGAGAGGTTTGGGGTGTGTTCCACTGTGTGGGGTGTAAAGCACTTTGGGGTAAGACCCAAAATGACTCAATGGGGCACCCACAGGAGCTGTTTGGGGTGCAAAGTGCTTGGGAGAGCCCTGAGTCACCTCTGTGGGGCACCCACAGGAGCGGTTTGGGGTTTGTCCCACCCTCAAAGTGCTTGGAGGGAGCCCCAAAAGGCCTCTGTGAGGCACCTACAGGAGCTGTTTGGGGTTTGTACCTCCATTTGGGAGGAGCCCCAAAACGCTGCTGTGGGGCACCCCTGGGAGCTGTGTGGGGTGGTGGGGCCGGGGTGACCCCGAGCAGAGCCAGGGCTGCTCTCACCGATGAAGGAGGGCTGGAAGAGCGTCTCGGGGCAGCGGAACCGCTCATTGCCGATGGTGATGACCTGCCCGTCGGGCAGCTCGTAGCTCTTCTCCAGCGAGGACGAGGACGCGGCCGTGGCCATCTCGTTCTCGAAGTCCAGCGCCACGTAGCAGAGCTTCTCCTTGATGTCCCTCACGATCTCCCGCTCGGCTGGGGGTGGTGACCACCGAGAGGATCAACCCTTTGCCGTGGTGGCACTGCGGGGTCCCCGTGCCCACCCTGCCCCTGGCCCCGTACCCGTGGTGACAAAGGAGTAGCCCCTCTCAGTGAGGATCTTCATGAGGTAGTCGGTGAGGTCCCGGCCGGCCAAGTCGAGGCGCATGATGGCGTGGGGCAGCGCGTAGCCCTCGTAGATGGGCACGTTGTGGGTGACACCGTCACCGGAGTCGAGGACGATGCCTGGGGAGGGGAGGGAGGTGAGGGAGGTGAGGGGAATGAGGGAGGGGGCTCCAGGCTGGTTTGGTCCCTTCCCCATCATGGATAAACCCCAGCGAGCCGCGTGTGCCACTCACCGGTCGTGCGGCCGGAGGCGTAGAGGGACAGGACGGCTTGGATGGCGACGTACATGGCAGGGACGTTGAAGGTTTCAAACATGATCTGGGAGGGAGGGAGGGAGGGGCAGAGGGTTAGGGGGGACCATGGGGGTGCCCAGGACATCCCACCCCAACCCACGGGGGATGTGCCTTCTTGGGCTCATGAAAAAACACAGGGATCGTTGCATTGCACGAGAAAAGCATGTGGATGGTTGGCCAACGTCCCATGGGAAGGGGAGTCACGGCACTGAAGTCACGTGGGGCTGGCCATGGCATGGACAGCACGTGGGGCAATGCCTTAGGTGGCAAATCCCATGAGGCCATCCAAGCACATGAACTTCCCACTGGGATCTCTGCCTTGATCCAACATCAAACACCGCCCGTTCCTCCACCCCAACGAACCCCCACAGCCCTCAGCCCTTTCTGTGGATTCTGAGGGTCCACCCCCATCCCCGGGGGTCCCCAAGCACCTCACCTGGGTCATCTTCTCCCGGTTGGCCTTGGGGTTGAGGGGGGCCTCGGTGAGCAGTGTCGGGTGCTCCTCGGGGGCCACACGCAGCTCGTTGTAGAAGGAGTGGTGCCAGATCTACGGCGGGCAACACAGGGTTGGGGTCTTGCCCAAACCAGAGCGAGCGACCACTCCCCATCCCCGTGTCAGGGGGGTCTCACCTTCTCCATGTCATCCCAGTTGGTGATGATGCCGTGCTCGATGGGGTACTTGAGCGTGAGGATGCCCCTCTTGCTCTGCGCCTCGTCGCCCACATAACTGTCCTTCTGCCCCATGCCCACCATGACCCCCTAACGCCGGCGGGAGACACACGTCAGACACGTTTTGGGGACTGGAGCAGGGTGGGGGCCGCCCCTCACCCCCCCAGGTACCCACCTGGTGCCGGGGCCGCCCCACGATGGAGGGGAAGACGGCGCGTGGGGCGTCATCGCCGGCGAACCCGGCCTTGCAGAGGCCGGAGCCGTTGTCGCAGACCAGGGCGGTGGTTTCCTCCTCGCACATGGTGGGGTTGGGAGTGGCTGGTGCTCAGGGGGGACCTGGGGGAAAAGCTGCGGCGAGGGGGGAAAGGTGGCGCTTAGGGTGGGGTGGGGAGGGTGTTGTCCCACAGCACATCCAGCTTTGGGCTGGATTTTGGAGTCCTTGGGGACTGGGTGGCCCTGTGAAATCCTCCGTGGGCCGAGGGGTGGTGGTGCCAGGAGAGGGGTGATGCTCGTGCTGCTCCACGCTGGGGATGCTTCTCCATCCTCCTCCAGCCGGTGCCCAAAATCGGTGCCAGAGCCTCCTGCGCGTGCTCCCCGCAGAGCTCTGGTGTTGCCAAGCCTGGCTGGTGCCCCCCAAAAGCGGGCAGGGGGGTGGTGGGTGATGCCCCCTCATCCAGTTGTGTCTCAGCAGCCTCTTGCTGCATCCGCTCCCAAAACTGGGAAAAGACCCCAGCCCTTCCTGGGGGATCCCCCCTGCACCAGTGGATGTGCCCCCAAATCCGGAGGGAAACAAGCAAAAAGCTGCAGGAGCCCGAGAAGCAAAAAAAACCCAGCCCACAGGGACTTGTGGAAGAGCACGACCTGCTTTGGGCCACAGCCCAGGAAGCAAAAAATCCCAAATCGCAGGGATTTCTGGAGCAGCACGGCCCGCCTTGGCTGCAGCCCAGCTCTTGTCACCTCCATGGAAGCCCCCGGGGTTGGCACCCGCTCTGTGCCGGGCACACTGAGCTGAGGCCACCCCATAAACACTGGGGCACCCCAAAACCCCCCCGGGTGTTTTTCGTGCCCCTCTCCTGCCGGGACCCGGGAAGGAGGGCAGGGCAGGGCAGTACTCACCGCAGAGGCGAGAGCTCCTTTCCTCTGGGACCGAGCCCTGCTGTGCCCTGCGTATAAATACCAGTGAGCCCGTGGAACCTCAGAGGCGGATCCTCTCTAAACAAAGACCCTAAATAGGCTCAGTGATGGTGTGTTGGCCATATGGCCATATAAGGTGTTTTATTTCATTAAATTGACCTCGGGCTGGTGGTAGGACCCAGCACTTTAATTATTGTAGGAAAAACGTATGTGGGGATGCTTGGGAGGCAACAGCCCAGTTGGGACTCTGTTCCTTTTATGCTCCGCTCCGATAAACAAGTGAGACACAAGTCCTTATAAGTGACAGGCTCGGAAAAAGGAGGTGGAAATAACTCCAGTTCCTGGGGAGAGTGTGGAGAAACCCCACCCGGGGGGGGTGGGTGTGGGGGCTCTGCCGTGGGGGACACCCCAGAGCCAGGTGGGAATTTGGCACTGCTGGGATGCTGGAAAGGAGCTGGGTTGGTGCATCTCCTCCTCCCGGCCTCGGCTCCCCCGGATCCCTGGAATTCCACACTTGGGAGATGCCTCTCCCTGTGGTTTTCTCTCTCCGCCCCCATTTGTGGCCTTTGGTGGTGCCCCAAAGCCCCTCGGCCCCCAAATGCTGGGCCGGGCCACCTGTGGGTGCAGAGCCCAGTGCTGGGGGTGCTCCCGGCTCTCCGCCCTGCCGGGGGGATTTGGGAGATGGGATGAGCCCCCGAGGGGCTCTGTGGGTGCTGCCCCCTGGCCCCCTGCCCGGAGCCACCCCCAGCCCTGGCACCAGAGCCGTGGCCCTGGCAGAGGCCAACCAGCAGCTCCCAAAGTCCTGCTGCCTTTTTAAGGGCAACGGGCCCGCACCAGGGACTCTCTGGAACACTCGGGGGAGGCAGGAGAGGTGCCCGGGAACCACCACCCAGAGCTACGGGGGGTCGGGGGGTCCCATCATCATCAGGGGCTCCCAAGGTCCTCCGTCCCCTGTGGTCCTGCAGGGATTGGGCTCTGGGCTGTCACCCTGTGGGGCAGGACAGGGACACGATGTGTCCTCAGCATTCCCAGCCTGGTCACACCTCCAGGGTCCCCCAGGGACGGCTCTGCCCTGGAAAGAGGGAGCAGACTCTGGGCTGTCACCCCATGGTGATACGGTGTCCCCTCAGCATTCCCAGCCTGTTCACACCTCCCAGGTCCCTCATGAATGGCTGTCCCTGGAGGGAGCAGACTCTGGGCTGTCACCCTGCAGCGCTGCAAAGCGGTGTCCCCTCAGCATTTCCAGCCTGTTCACACCTTCAATATCCCCCAGGGATGGCTGTCACCCCGTGGTGACAGTGTGTCCCCAGCATTCCCAGCCTGCTCACATCTCCCACATCCCCTATGGATGAGTCTGCCCTGGAAGGAGGGAGCAGACTCTGGGCTGCCACCCCACAGGACACGGTGTCCCCTCAGCATTCCCAGCCTGTTCACCCCCATGGATGGCTCTGTGCCAGTTATTCCCTTTCCCTGGGATACCTCAGGCTGGACCTGTCCCCTGGCCGTGCACTTGGTGTCCCCCCGGTGCCCCCAGCCCCAGGGTCCTGCTGCCGCCCCACATCCCACCCCGGATCCCTCGGGACCCAGCCAGATGTGAGGTCACTGAGGGAAAAAGCAGCCACACATATGACGTGTTAAAAACAACTCCACCTTACAAAAAATGAACCCCAAACTCAGCAGTGGGGGTGGGAAAAGAGGGTTGGATGGAGGCAGTGGCAGGGAAGAGCCACGTGGAGGGGGCACGGCCGTGCCGGGATTTGCATCCCACCCCAAACTCAGCGGGATGTGCCCAAAACCTCGGAGACACCCCTGGACCCTGCGCTGCTGCAGCCACGGAGCACCAAGCCCTGAGCCCGCCCAGCAGCCCCGGGCCCCCCCGCCGCCCCATCCCCGGGGTTCGGGGGACACCCCGCTCAGCCCCGGGCTCCGCACCCTGCGGCGGCAGCGCAGCCCCGAGCGGAGCCCACGCGCAGCCTAAAAAGGCAAGGTTTGGCCCCCGCAGCCAATGGAGCCGCCGGCGGCCCCGGGATGCTCGCAGGAACGCCAGGCATCCCACGGGATGAGCGTGGGACGAGCAGGGGGCAAGCCCTGCTCTGCCGCTGGATTTCAAAACTCCCGGCGCGAGGTCCAGCCCTCGGCACCTCCCTCAGGGGGAGCGCTCGTCCCTGGAACTCCCGGGATGCTGAGGAGGATGGACAGACCAGGGCGAAGCGGGAGGGATCAGAGGGATGTGGATCTGTTCCCATTCCCGAGGCAGAGATAAGCATCACTCCCTGACTGCAGGAACCCCCCCAAACGCTCAACCCACTAAACCCTTCCTGCAAAGCATTTGGGGGCAGCTCTTCCCAAATCCAACCCCCTTTCAGGTGATTTTTAGGTGGAAGTCACATCTGGCATAGCTGGAGAGCCAGGGAGGGTTGATAGGACCAGGATCTCCCCATCCATCCCGACATACTCAGATGGCTCAAGTGACTTGACATGGAAAAATGTGGTGGAAAAGCCGTGAGTTCAGGGAGCAGGGCTGGGAGTGAGGTGGCAGCAGGGCCCTAATCCAGGACCCCTTCCTGCTCTGAGGAATGTGGAAAATCCCTGGGGAAGGTTTATCAGGCACCGGGATGACACAAAAGGGGTGATGTGCCACCAACTGCTCTCCTGGTGGGTGCTCCAGGCAGCTCAGACCAGCAGGGATGTGGAGCTGAGATAAACTCCTTATGATAATCCCCACCAAACTGAAGGAATTGCTGCTTTGCAAGATTATATTTCCCACCTCGTGTCCCTGCAATGTTCTGGGGGAGCTGCTTCACCCTACAGGATGAACAATCCCACACTCAATCCCCTTCTGGGATTCGTGGTCTAAATTAATGAAGTCTGAAAAGGAGTTCCCACAGATGCCCCAAGGGCCCCTCGCTTCCCTCCCACCCCTGGGAGCAGCCTGTTCCCAAAACTGGCTTTGGAAAAGCTGGGAGCAGCCCTTTGTCACGCAGGAGCTGCTGCAAACACTCACCAACCCCAAAACAAATGGATTCCCCCCACTCCAGCCCCCCATCCCGCTGAGGCAGCTCAAGGAAAACAAGTGGCACGAGAGACCCAGCCCAGATAATCTGATCCATGTGTGTTAGCAGGACAGCGAGGGACGTGGGATGCACAGGGACACAGGACATGGATGTTTGCACGCCAGGTGGGAAGGCAGCCCCAGCCTCTCCCCATCCCCACACAGCATGTGCCGACCATCCCACCATGGGATGTGGGTCACGCTCAGCCCGAGCCCAGCTGCCTTCCACCTTGGAATTCTGCTGCTCCCCACCCACCGTGAGCCTGGAGCACAGGGGAGGGGAATCTCTGCTTGGCATCCCACTAAAGCACCTCCAAACAGCGACGTCACACACAGCTTGGTTTTGGCAAGCACAGCGTTCCTGCTGCTCTGGGAAGCTCCGAGGCAATCAGGCAGTGGGATCCTGGAGGATGGAGGAGGCCAGGGCTGCTGGAATTCCATCTGGGAGCAGTGGTGGCAGCTGGGAGACCCAGTGCTCCTCCAGGGTAACAGCAGCGAGCCATGGGCTGGGAGGATCCCAGGGCAGGAAAGGGAGTGAAGTCACCAGACACCCCTAAACGCTGCTGGGATGAGGGAGATCCTGCACAGCAGTGCCACATCCAGGCACCTCATCCCTGAAACAGGCATCCCAAAGAAGCTGTGCTCCTTCTCTCCCCAGGCAAAGATCCGAGTACCAACAAGCAGGAGCAGCTCAGCTCAGCTGGGCTAAGCTTGTGAGGGGGGAGAGGGGCCAGGAAGGTTTAATCTTAAACTATAGGAAGGATTGATCTTCTCCTGGAAGCTGCTCCAAGACCACAGCGACCCGGAGAGAGGGACAAAACAGGGCATGGGTAAATTTGGGCAAGTCCCAAAAGCACTTGGAGAGGTTTCCACACCTCATGGTTGCAGCAGATCACAGGGAACTCCCCAGGAGGAGCTGGAGCCACAGACTAGTGTTAAACAACTGCTTTAGTGTTGGCTCCCAACTCTGAATTCCCAGCTGGCTTTTCCCCACACCTTGGACCTCAGCAGACTCCAGGCACTGAGGCTCCATGTGCTCCCAAAGAGGCCAGGGTTCCCGTTCCACGGATCCCTCCATCACTGGGGGAGGAAGGGCAGGGGTCACAGCACGGCAGGAATTGTCTGCTACAGGAGGGAGAAAACCAATCCCTAAGGCCAGAAGGAAGGTGGGAGGTTCCCGTGAGCGGATAAGGCAGGAGGCTTATCGGAGATCCATCAGGACAACGTCCCTCTCCACCACTGACACGTGACTGCAGCTCTGGGAGAGACAAAAAGAGGGGACAGGGCGTTGTTCAGATGCTGCCACAGCTCAGGTGAGTCTCCTCTACCTCCTGACACAACCTGCAGCCAGACCCTTCCCAGAACAGCCCTTGGGGCAGCTCCTTGGATCACACTGGCCCTGCCTGGTGCCACACAGGGACCACAGGACACAGATCCCTCTCCCAACCACAGCCCCGTTCCTGCAGGGAGGAGCTCCCCATCCCACCTCCAACAGCTTGGGAAGCTCCTGCACCTCTGCTCCGGATTTGAAGAGCAGCCCCCACCAGGCTGAGCCTCCTCTCCTTCTCACAGCCCAGCACCTGGACATGCAGGGAATTCCCGTGACCATCCCACAGCCCTCCCTGGCTCGGGGGGCACTCACCGTGAAGAGAGGGGGGTCTTTGGAGTGTGGGTGGAAGCCTTTCTGCCGGCAGGATGAGATCTCCTCCAGGCCATGCTCCGTCAGCCGGAAAAACCCGGTCCTGGAGCAGAGGAACACAGAGAGCTCCGGGTGGCACCGGCTCTGCAGGGACAGCCACATCCCCTGGGCCTCGGGGAGCACGTGTGGGGCAGCTCCTCTGGGGCAGGGGCACAGACTGAGGCTGAGGACACCCCTGTCCGGGATAGCCCCATTCCTGGGACACCCCTATCTGGGACATCCCTCTTTCCAGGACACCCCTCTGTCCGGGACACCCCGGTCTGGGACAGCCCCATTCCCAGGACACCCCTCTATCTGGGACACCCCCTCCTTTCCAGGACACCCCTCTGTCTGGGACACCCCTGTCTGGTACACCCCCCTTTCCAGGATATCCCTCCTCCTGGGACACCCCCATTCCCAGGACACCCTCCTTCTGGGACTTCCCTCCTCCCAGGACACTCCCATTCCCAGGACACCCCCATCTGAGACACCCCCCTTCCTAGGACACCCCTGTTTGGGACACCGTCCCTTCCCTGGACACCCACACTCCTGGTGTCCACCCACACTCCTGGTGTCCACCCACACTCACTCCTGGTGTCCACACTCACCCATTCCTGGTGTTCACCCACACTCCTGGTGTCAATCCACACTCCTGGTGTCCACCCACACTCACCCACTCCTGGTGTCCACACTCACCCACTCCTGGTGTCCACACTCACCCACTCCTGGTGTTCACCCACACTCCTGGTGTCAATCCACACTCACTCCTGGTGCCCACCCACACTCACTCCTCGTATTTGGGAGAGCACACGATGGCGATGGACTCTGGCAGCATCATCTGGTAGGAGCAGTGGGTGTGCAGGTCCACGCTGGACAGGAAGGCTGTCTGTGTGGGATGGGTCTGGAAGAGGCAACACAGGGACAGCAGTCACAGGGACAGGCTTGGAAAACTGCTCCCAAGGGATTGTGTCTGCCAAGGGAACATTGAACAGAGGAGACACAGCTGATGGCACGGGGGACACACTGAGAGGGGGTTTTGCAGAATCCCAGACTGGTTTGGGTTGGGAGAGACCTTAAGGATCACCCAGTGCCATCCTCTGTCCTGGGAAGGAACGCCTTCCACTATCCCAGGTTGCTCCAAGCCCCATCCAACCCAGCCTTGGACACTTTCAGGAATCCAGGGGCAGCCACAGCTTCTCTGGGAGGTCCATCCCTGCCCCTCCCCACCCTCACAGGGAGGGATTCCTTCCCAATATCCCATCTATCCCTGCCCTCTGGCAGTGGGAAGCCATTCCCCTCCTGTCCTATCACATCACTTCATGCTCTTGTCAAAATTCCCTCTCCAGCTCTCTTGGAGTCCCCCTTTTTTATGGATTGTCCTAAAACATCTTCTCCTCTTTTCCATTCAGAGCAAGTACAAAAGCAGCTCCATATGCCTGCCATATCCCATAAAAAATCACACTTTAGGGCACAACACACATTTCTCAAGTGCAGCACCACCAGCACATCCCACCCTGCCCTGGCACTCCAGGACATCCCATTCCATGGCAATGGGGCTGTAGGATCCCTGACAGCCACCACCTCACCCAGCTCCTGCTGCCAGCTGCATTTCACACCTTAACTCCTGCTGGGAACTCCTGCTCCTTTTGCTGGTGAGGTTTTGGTTGCCAAGACCAGCAGAAGGGTCACAGGAATTCCAGAGGGTCCCTGGGCTGTCCCAGGGCTGTCAGTGCAGAGTTTCCCTGTGTGGATCAGGCACAGGCAGCACATTCCCTTCTCCAAGGCTTCGAGGCAGTAGCTGCTTTCCAGAGATTACTCAGCAGCTCCCAACATTTTCCTTGGCACGGATCTGACTGCCCAGGGCTCCGTGGGGATGGCAGGGCAGCCAGGGAGGAGGCTGGAGCTGGCACATCCCATGGCACAGCTGCCTCAGCAGCAGCACCACTCCAGGGACACGGTGTGGGAGACGTGTCCCTGCAGTTGGAGAGCTTGGGATGCCCCCTGGAGCCTCTGGAGTTGGCTTTGAGCTGGGGGAAACATGAGCTGCATGCCCAGGATCCCACTGCACACAATTCTGGACTGGTTTGGGTTGGGAGGGACTTTAAAGCCTATCCAGTGCTATCCCCTCCCACGGGCAGGGACACCTTCCACCAGCCCAGGTTGCTCCAAGCCCCGTCCAGCCTGGCCTTGGACACTTCCAGGGATGGGCATCCCCAGCTTCTCTGGGAATTCCATCCCAGCCCCTCCCCACCCTCACAGGGAAGAATCCCTTCCCAATATCCCACCTAATCCTGCTCTCTGGCAGTAGGAAACCACTCCCTGTGTCCTGTCCCTTCAGGCCTTGTCCCAAGTCCCTCCCCAGCTCTTGGAGCCCCTTTAGGCCCTGGAAGGGGCTCCCAGGTCTTCTCTAAAGAACCTGTGCCAGCCCTCTCCACCCTCCCAGGGAAGAATTTCTTCCCAATATCCCATCTAACTTTGCCCTCCCTCCCTTTCAAAGGGCCTGATGCATTAGGAAGGGACCCAAACATAAAACAGGCCTGGATTTCTCCAGAAGAGTAGTAAGTGAGCTGGACCAGGGGGAGAAACCCAACCAGAGGGAAAAATCCATGCAGAGGCTGAAACTCAACCAGAGGGAAAAATCCATGCAGAGGGAGAAATCAACCCAGAGGGAGAAATCCAAGCAGAGTGAGAAATTCAACCAGGGGGAGAAACCCAACAAGGGGGAGAAATCCAGCCAGTGGGAGAAACTCAGGCAGAGGGAGAAATCCAACCAGGGGGAGAAACTCAACCAGAGGGAGAAATCCAACCAGGGGGAGAAATCCAACCAGGGGGAGAAATCCAATCAGAAGAAACTCAAGCAGAGGGAGAAATCCAACGAGAGGGAGAAACCCACCCAGAGGCTACTGTCCCCTCCACACCATCTCCCCCAGTAGCCTCTCCTCCCACAGCCCTCTCCCAGGGCTGGAGGCAGGGCAGGAGCACTCACGTGGATCCAGCCCAGCGTGACGAGCCCGTGCTGGTCCTGGATGAGGAACAGCTCCTCCTCGCTCTCCGTGGTGCAGCAGTCGGGGCCGCCGCGCTGCTTGGGCACCAGCACGTGTGTTATGGTGAACTCATTCCTCATCTGCAAGGCACAACAGACAGCATGGGACCTCCCAGGCCCCCCCAGCAGGGAACTGCTGCTGCCCATGGGAGCAGAGGGAATTTCCTAAGCTTTGGGGACTTCTGCCCAGGGCTGGGAGGAAGCCTATGGGTTTATCCACCATCCACCTGCAGGAAACCCCAAGTTACTGAAAAAGGAGTGGTGGGGTTTTCTTTTCCACAAGAGCTCAGAGAAGTCCTGGACACCCACTGGAGCCACTCCATTGCTGAGATGATGCCTCATCCCTAAACAACCCCTAGTGTCTGGAAGCAGCTGGATTGCAGGAAGTTGCTGCATCAAACAACTCCATTTCTAAGCAAACCCCTGCAAGTGACTCAGGGCAGGAGCTGCCAATAAAACCTGGGCACAGAAAGCCCTGGGGGCAGAGTGATGTCCTGCCAGCCCTGTGGGGCTGAGGAGCACCAGCTGGGACACCCCAGTCCTGCTGGCACCCACAGCACAAGGGAAGTCCCCAGGAATGTCCCCAGAGCTTGAGGCAGGCACCCAGAACCAGGAGCAGCAGAGAGGAGTGGGGGCTCAGTGGTTGGCACTGAGTGCCAGGGTGAGGAAATCCTGACCTAAAAACCAGGAAAGGCAGAGGGCAGCTCATCCCTAATGCTCCCAGGGAAGCCTGAACTGCACCAAAGAACTCCAGCACACAAATCAGGGTCCTGCAGCCATTCCCAAAGCCGTGGCACAGTGACAAAAGGTACCTGTGCCACTCCCAGGGTGTTCCTTGGGACTGTCCCCTTACCAGCTTCCCACAGAGGATCCCACAGGTCTCCACACCCCGCACTGTGTTGGCATCAGCCAGCTGGAGGAATTTGTGGCACAGCTCCCTGGGGACAATGACCTGGCGAAGGACATCCACTCCTGCACCTGTGGGCAAGGGGAGCACGGTGACACAGGAGCCAGGGGTGCTGCAGGAACAGTCCCTCAGGGCAGCACCCGGAGGGATGAGGCTGGAAAAATCCCCCTGGGAAGGTGAACTGCTCTGGCTCTGCCCCTGGGACATGGACAAAGGACAGGCACCAGCTCCTTCAGAACCGGGAACGACATGGAGAGGGGAAGAATCTTTGAGCAGGGAGTCAAAAATGAGTATTTTGTTAGTGAAAATGAAAGCACACACGCTCACAGAATGTTATTTAAAGCAGGATGTGTCCCTGGGCAAGAACCAGGCACTGGCCGTGTCTGGATGAGTGTTTTGGAGCTGCGTTTGGCAGGAGTTGGGCAGGAGGAGGATTCAGTCAGCCCAGCCAGGAACTAAACCCAAATGTCCAACAAGTGCTTGGATCAAGGAAAGGCAAAGAGGCTGCAGACTCTGGAACAGCAGAAAGGCTTGGCTGGAAAAACACAGAGGGCCCATTCCCAAGAGGAGACAGTTCTCCCCAGCCCTGTAGGTGGTCACTGGACAATGGGAAGAATATCCAGTGACCTGGAAAAACAAACCCCCAGCAGGGATGGAGCCATGAGCAGGTAATTCCAAGGCCTCCCAGACAAACTGGCAAGGGATCACGATGCTCCAGGAGGTACTAACTAGGTTCTGTGCTCCCCAAAGCACTGGGCTTCAGGGATCTGTCCACAGCAGGAGCCCTGGGTGGGACAGTCCCCGCTGCTGGGCTTGCTGGGGGAACTGGAGACACTGGAACCCTTGGGATCAAATCAGTGGGGGGCTTTTCCACGCCAGGGATGAGGGGTCCATCCAGAGACTCGGGACGTGGCTCTGGCTTCCCAAATTCCTGCACTATCCTCAGGCGCTCCTTCTCCAGCTCCTGCCGCCGGATCATCTCCTCGAAGGCGTGGAACTGCTCCTGCTCAGCCTGCTGCTGCTTCATCAGGGCCACCCGGCTCTTCTCCTCCTCCAGCTGCTGCTGCAAAGCCAAACGGGGTGCAAATGACCCTTCCTCCTCCTTCCCCACAGAAAAATATCCCAAGGGATGTGAGCAGAGCCGGGAATATGAAGACTCTGCACTGCAGACCCTCAGCAGTCCCAGGCTGCTTTGAAAGGTCACCTGCAAAGAGCATTCCCTGCAGGAAGCTTCAGCTTGCAGGGATCCACATTTCCATCAGGAAAGCCAGCTGGGCCAGGGCAGTGAAACCTCTGCCTTACCCTCCCTCTTCCAAAGAAACACAACTCCAGGCTGATTTCCCCTCTATCCTGTCTCTAAAGCCATGCTTGCCCACAGCAAAACCAACCCCACAGAACCCCAGATCCTTCCAGGCATCCCAGCTGAGTTCATGGGTCATAAAACCCGGATCTTGTGCTGGGACAAGGAGAACAAACCAACCAAACAGCCCCAGCTCGGGATGCACAAGGAAAAGAGATGCAAGGACACCTCAGATGCACCTGCAGCAGGTGAAGAGCCTGGCCCCGGCAGGGATCCCTGGAGGGGACATTCCCAGCAGCCAGGGAGCCCTGGAGCTGCCCCAAACCCTTGTGGCTGATGTTTCCTGGGGAGCACAGGCCTGCAGTCTGCTCTCACTCACCTCCTGCTCCTGGTACTTAGCATAGTCCTGGGCGTACCTCTTTAGCAGCTCCTCCTTGAGCTCTTCTGCTCTAGGAAAGGCTACTTCCTTCAGTTTCTGGGGGAGGAAACAGGCATCAGGCTGGCAAGGAAAAGCACACCTGGGCAGCTGCAGGAATCACCAAAACCACCACCAAAATCACCATGCAGTGCTGGTCTCTGCCTCTCTGGTCACCACTGAGCTTGTGGCTGTGAGGAATCTCCAAGGATTCCCTGGCAAACCACGCTGAGCATCCAGATCCCCACACATGGAAAAGCCACGTGGTTTTTAAAAACTAGGGAGTTAGACAGGAAGAAAGGACAGCCCAGTGCCCCACAGGAAGCAAACTGGACACCACCAGTGCAAGTACAACGGGGTAAGAACAACCCAAACCATAACCCAGAGAATCATGGAATCCTTTAGTTTGGAAAAGTCCTCCAAGATCATCAAGTTCCAACCATTAACAATGCCATGTCCCCAAGGGCCACATCCAAGTGTTTTGAGACATTTCCAGGGATGGTGATTCAAGCACTGCTGGGGACAGCCTGTGCCAGGGCTGGATGACACTTTTGGGGAAGGAATTTCCCCAGTATCCAACCTAAACATCCCCTGGCCCAGCCTGAGGGAGTTCCCTCTCCTCCTGTCCCTGTTCCCTGGGAGCAGAGCCTGACACCCATCACGGCTCCCTCCTTCTGTCAGGAGTTGGAGAGAGGGAGAAGGTCCCCCCTGAGCCTCCTTTTCTCCAGGCTGAGCCCCCCCAGCTCCCTCAGCCCCTCCTGGTGCTCCAGCCCCTTCCCCAGCTCTGTCCCCTTCCCTGGACACACTCCAGCCTCTCTTCTCTTGAGGAGCTCCAAACTGAACTCCCAGGGGTCAGGACTGCCTGGCCATGCCAAGGCTTCCCAGTGTTTGTGTGGATCACTCATCCCAGAGCCAGGAGCACCCAGGACACCTCCCTGCAGGACTCACTTTGACCGTGTCCCTCTTTTCGGGGATGACGGCGGTTTTGTAATCGCGGTGCTGCGGCAGCTTCTCGATGAAGAGCCTGGAAAACCAGGAGGGAAACCACAGTTGGGAATCACGGCAGGAAGGGACAGGCACAAGGCAGCCAGTGGCATTTTGGGTGTAGGAGACCCTCCATCAGCCTCAGGAGCTGCTCATGGCACACAGATCTCAGTCAATCCCAAAGGAGCACCTCACACAGGTTCTAATTCCACCTGGACTCTGGAGATGATCCTCAGGGATAAACACATTTGCTTTGCACAGAACTATTAATAAGCTGTTCTAAACCACCAACGACACAGCAGTGACTCCAGAGGTGCTTGGGCACCTGCCAGCACCTTGGATGCACCTTGGAGCATCCCGGGATTTCACCAGGCTCAAGGACTCAGCTGACTCAGCATTTCCTGTCCTTCTGCACAGGGGACAAACACTTTGTGCATCAGAGGGGGAATTAACACACCTTGAACACAGAAAACTTGCAGGGGAGCTAAAAGCAGGTTCCCAACATCCCCAGCTGCTGCTGCAGGAGCCTTTGGGCTCTGCAGCCTCAGCACTCCAGGTTTTCCAGGAGAGAAATTCCTGTGCTGACTTTGGGGAGGGAAATCACAACTGAGCATGTTGAGCTCCCACTCCCAGCATGGGAACAAGTTAAACTCTACAAATGGGATAAGTGATCCTCCCTTCCCAGAATACCAGAATGGTTTGGGTTGGAGGGACCTTAAAGATCATCCAGTGCCACCCCCTGCCATGGGCAGGGACACATTCCACTACCCCAGGCTGCTCCAAGCCCTGTCCAGCCTGGCTTTGGGCACTTCCAGGGATGGGGCAGCCACAGCTTCTCTGGGCAACCTGTGCCAGGGCCTGCCCACCCTCACAAGGAGGAATTCCTTCCCAATATCCAGCCTAAATCTCTCCTGCTTCCCCTTGTCCTATCATTCTGTGCATGTAAAAAGTCTCTCTCTTTTCTTTTATAACCCTTAAGTGCTACAAGTACTTAACTTAGTACTTAAGTACTGAGTTGAGTCACAATGAGGTCCTTCCTCAGGACACGGTGCTGAAGGTGCAGAGAGTTGTGCAGGCACTGAGACAATGGGGAAACCCACAAATATGGGGCAGTTCACTCTGGCTCAGCTCTCCAAGGCTCCCCAGGCTTGGGACACTGAGTTACTCTGTGACCAAGTCCCCAGTGGTGACAGGGTGGGCTCAGGGTGGGCTTAGCTGGGCCCCGGTCTCCTGCAAGTGGGGTTGTGCTGGCTGTGAGCATCCCCAAAGCTTTGGGATTAACCCCAAATCCCACCCTCCTCCTTGGCTCTTTGCCACACAGCTCAGCATCCAGAGGATACTCCAGCTCTGGAGAGCAGCCTGGTGCCCAGGCACAAGGAATAAGGGAATAAGAGGACCAGACTGTGCCCCAGGGAGCAGCACAAACCAAGCAAGCAAAGCCAAGAGGGAAAAACTCCACACGGATGCTGTGAGACTCTGAGTGTGCAGTAAACCTCTGAGTGTGCAGTAAACAATCCCAGCTGCTCCAAACCTCTGGGAGAAGGAAGGACTTCTGTGCCACCCTGAATGCTCCTGTTTGCCATGGAGAGGCTGAGGGTGGAGGATCCGCACCCAGGCACAGTCCAAGGCCAGGGGGAATCCATGGCTGCATCCCAAAGGCCCAGCAAGGTCCCTGCTCCCAGCTGGTGGTGTGAAGTAGGTCACTGTGTCGAGGAGACACAACAAGGCCCTGAGCATTGCCAACAGCTCGTGGATTAAAATGGAAGGGATTAATTAAGGGGGATTAAGAGCAGATGCTGGCCTGGGGAGGATGGAAAAACCAGCAGAGACAGCTGGCTTTCCACAGGTCAGGAAGCAGGGGAAAAGCAGGCATGAGGATGAGAGGAGGGCTGAGGCAGCCAGAGGAAAACTGTGGGGCAGGAGCAGCAGCTGGGCTGGGGCAGAGCAAGAGGAAGGGCAGGAACAGCTTCTCCACCAGCAGCCCTGCTGAGGGTTGGCAAGACCAGAACCTGCAGCTCCCACTGCCAGGAACTCTGGCCTCCTTCAACCTCTGCCTGCCCCAGGTCTGCTGGAGCAGCAGCTCTTTGGCACCAGGAGCCAAACAGCCCCAGCCCAGGCTGTTTTTAAGCCCAGCTCTGGAGCACAGGCTAAGCCAGTGGCTCCCAAATCCCTGTGACATCCCTGGAGCTGGTCCCAGCAGCACCAAACCAAGGAGCCCCAACACCTCAACACAAAAGTTGGGTCTTGTTTCTTTTTGATTTCTTCTCTGGCTCCATCAAAACAAGCCTGAGTGTTCCCCGGGCGGTGATTCGAGGGAAACATCCACCAGGTCGATAGGAAGAAGCTGCTCAGGATGGCAAGAAAAGTCTCACCAGGTCACAAGGCAGGGGTTAAAAGTCCAGCCTGGTTATTCCTAGAGATAGCCATGGAATCACGGAATGGTTTGGGTGGGAAGAGGCCTTAAAGCCCACCCAGTGCCACCCCCTGCCTTGGTCAGGGACACCTTCCACCAACCCAGGTTGCTCCAACCTGGCCTTGGGCACTTCCAGGGATCCAGGGGCAGCCACAGCTTCTCTGGGAATTCCATCCCAGCCCCTCCCCACCCTCCCAACCAGCAATTTCTTCCCAATATCCCACCCATCCCTGCCATCTGGCAGTGGGAAGCCATTCCCTCTTGTCCTGTCCCTCCATCCCTTGTCTCAAGTCCCTCTCCAGCTCTTCTGGAGCTCCTTTAGGCTCTGCAAGGGGATCTCAGGGGATCCCTCCCTTCTCCAGGTGAAACTCCCCATCTCTCCCAGCCTGGCTCCTGATCAGAGGGGCTCCAGCCCTCGGAGCATCTCTGTGAGCTCCTCTGGGCTCATTCTAGTAGATCCATGTCCTTCTCATGCTGGAGGCCCCAGAGCTGGGCATAGCACTGCAGGGGGGTTCTCAGGAAGATGGAGAGGAAGGAGGAGAAATCCCTCCTGGTCTTTTATGTACATTGCTTCAATGAGGATCTGTTCCGTGGTCTTCCCAGGCACAGAGGTGAAGGTCCACACTCAGTAGTTCTCAGGGTCCTCCTTTCCCCACTTTTTAAAAATAATAGTGATGCTTCCCATTTTCCAATCACTGGGGACTTACTTTGTCTGACAGCCTTGACTTTTCCAATATGATGGAGACTGCCTTGGGACCATCAGCCAGGTCCCTCAGGATGCTGGGGTGCATCTCCTCAGGCCCCTGAGACTTGAGGCTGTTCAGCTCCATCCAGTGATCCTAAACTGGCTCTTCACTATCAGAGGGAGGGAATTTGCACCCCTAGGCCCCACTGGGAGGTTCAGGGATTCAAGGGATGTGGGAAGATTGAAGGCCAGTGAAAACTGAGGCAAGGAACTTATTGTTCCATCTCTACATCCATTATCACCAGTTCTCCCTTCCCGTCTACCAGGGGGGGGCACTGTCCTTGGCCTTTCTTTTCTGACTTAGGTACTTGTAGAACCTCTTCTTGTTATTCTTCAGTCCCTTGCTAAGTCCTGTTCCATTTGTGCTTTGTCTTTCCTGACCCCATCCCTACAAACCTGAGCCATATCCCTGCACCCTGCCCGGGCCACATGGCTGTGAATTTCCTTCTTACTCCTCAGTGTGAGGAATTTAGAGACATGAAAGGACAGGTGTTGTGGTCTTGATTTCTCTGTGTTAGTGGTGAGGTGTGTTTTACACCATATCCACTTCTGAATACTTGCAATGTACAAAGATATTGGATATTTATCACTTAAATTTTGTCCATGGAGATAGGTCACCTATTTCATGCTAGATTGGATATAGGTTAGGGATGGGTAATTGGAAAAGTCTTTGGGAATGAATGATAAGATTTATTGGGTGATGTCTCACACCAAACTAGAAATGGCTGCAAGATTAAAATATCTGCTCTTATTTAGTTTGTCTGGCTGCTGATGGAGTATCTTTTGCTCTGAAAAAAGGGACCACCTGTATAACTTTTAATCTCAATAGGTCATTGTGTAAGTCCTTTTCTGTAAGAGCTTTCATATTCTATCTGGGACCTAATAATAGAATTGTTCAGTATGTGGGAGCACTTTTTCAAGTCAGGAACATGAAAAACATTCTTGTCTGCCTTGATGCACGGCAACAGAAATGTTAATATAAGGGTAATAGGTAAGCAGAGGGTCTCCAATATCAGATCCTTGTGAGGGATGCACGATCTGTAGTGGAACTGAAGCTCCTTTTTGCTGCACACTGAAGAGTTGTGGTGATGGAGTCCTTGAGTCTCAGCTGCTCCATTCTGACCCCACTCGTGTTGGGTCTTTTCCTGTGTAAACTCCTGCTGCCCCTCCTCTGAGCAGGTGGCAAAGCACAGCCCCACCTCCCAGAGTGAAAACCTCGGTCCAAAATCATCACACTTTTCCTGAATCAATCACCAGCACTGGCGGTGCCCACAAAGCTGCTGCAACTGCCCTTACATTGGTTTCCCTTCATAATCCCCCACTCAGAAAAGCACTTCACAGTCTACACAGGTATACACAGGATACACAGAAGTGTGCTTGTATGATTACCTACGCCTAATTCTAATCACACAAATCATCAAGGAATTATTGCACAGGGCTATATCCCTCTGAGTCTAAAATAATGTCTACTTTTCCTGTCCCGGGGACAAAATAAATCAGTTTCTGACTGTTTTGTAGGAGCACCAAAGGTGCCTCCTGCTCTCTCTGACAGGCTATTGTACACAAGCTATTAACACAATGATTTGTGGGCCGATAGGATGAATGCCCAGGTGGTCTCTGGCCTCCCAAAGGAGCTCCAGCTCTCTCCCTTCAGGCAAAAAAGACTGCTCACTTAGATTAATGCTGCCTTATCTCGCCCTTCTTCAAAGCCAGCCCAAGTCAAACCAGGGCTCAGCTTTCAGCTGGCAAACCCAGAGTTGTGAACTAAGCCCCTGAACTGAATGTTAATATACTTTTTTCTTTTTTTTTTTGTTTTGTCTTGAGGGCAATAGTCATGGAATAACAAAGCCCAGGGAATTCTCTTGACAGGTGAGGTTTGTGTGGGCATGACTGCATGAACTCACACAAACAGGGCATCCTATATGAGACTATTTAATTAATTGTGATATTAAGTGACCAGCTTGTGGCGGGATTCTGGGGAGGCTTAAATGTCTGGCCTTGAAAACATGCATTTCAGAAAGATAGCATTTTTCTATTTAAATACTTTCAGGCTTGGTTTTATAGGAGCAGAAGAACAGTCAACATATTCCTTTTGTTTGACCTTTTTACTGAGCACACCAGAGCATAAAGCTCTTCAAAGTCAGCAGAAGATTCCCGAGGAAACTCACACAACTTTGGATTAAGACCCAGGTGTATATTCTAAAAAGATAAAAATACTTCCAATATTTTCTTCTTTTAAAGAATTGGGTTAGCCTAAAAATAATATCTAATAATAACCAATACAACAGCAATAAAAACAATGAAAATGTGGTGAAAGCATATGGGCAAGTTCTGACTGTGCAGTTACAAATACACATCCCACAAGCAAAAATTGCAAATTAAATCCGAAGGATCCCCTTAATTCCTTGGGAAATCAGAAAAATTCAGTGGTTAAGACTGCGATGGCTCCTTGACAGTAGTTACAGGAGCACCTTCCTGTGAACCACTGAATACAGGAAAACAAAAGAAATAGCCTTTGTTTTATTGATTTAAAACTTTGCTGTTGCTTTTCTGCATGACCCATTAACTCTTGTGCAAAAATTGTGTCGAGGCTTTCAAACAAGGTATTTCAATCCCTATTATGAAGGTTACTATCAGTCTGTCTTTAGTCAATGAGTAGCTTTTCAGCACCCAAGGGTCATCTGTAGTCAGATAGTTAATACATTCCAACAGCAGGTCAGTGCTGGGGAGCTCTCGTGGAGAGCTGACATATCCCATAGGCATTTTAATTGTTGCCCTAACTATAGTGAATAGCTTATTATTATTTTATATCTTGGGGGAATTTTTGAGCTAGCTCCTTAATTTATCTGTAAAAGAATATGTAAGAGTTTAAAGAGTTCCTCAACTTTCCTGCTTAAGAAAAGAGCTTTATTTGCTTAGCTTTCTTTGTTGAGATGGCATTAACTCCATTCCTACGTCAAAACAAAAGCTCCTGCACGAAGTTTTAGCACAAAGCAATGAAAGTACAAATCTTTTCTTCCAGTGTTTGCCCTGTCCAGCCCTTCTCTCTGTAGTTTCACAGTTGCTTAATTTGATTAGGAGGAACAAGGACTGTGGAGCAGATATGTGCAGCAGGGGTATTAGCACCCACGATTCAGTCTCCCTCGTGCTGATGGAAGTGATTATGATTTCAGACACAGAATTAGTGCTGCTGAGTGCTCCTGGGGCACAATCAGCCACTTGGGGGGCACCAGGGACTGGAAGAACCATCCTGTGATAACAGATGTTGACAAGACCTGAGATCCTGTTCTCCATCAGCGCCCTGAGGTACTGTAAGGATCGGTGTGTGGGATCCCAAACACTAACCAAAAGGTAGGATTTTCCTGTATTTTCAGTCAAAACGGAAGGAGGGTTTGTGCAAAAAGAGGAGAGGCCCTGGAAGAGGCTGGGCAGGTTCTGCAAGGAGAAACAAAGCTCCATGGAGAGATTTCTCCAGTTGCTGCTGACAGTACAGCAGGTTCACTGGGTGCTAACAGGGCTCTAAAATCTCCACCAGCCCCAAAACACCTCTCTGGAGAGTCTGCTGACACAGTTCTACACCTGCACAGCCCTCTCAGACATCCAGCATCCCACTGCCTGCCCAGGGAACAACCCCAGTCCGCACAGCATCCACAACAACAGACAAATTCAGGTCTTCAGACCCACCTCACTTCCCAGGGATTCCACCAGTGTTGGAGCCCTCGGCTTCAGCCCTGTATTCACAAACTGGAACTTGCTTTTTCTTGCCAGCTTTGAAATATTGTAGCTATAAATGTGTTCTCTCCTTTTATCCATCCAGCATTTTGCACTGAGCATTTATTCGTATTATTTTCCACCCATCTTGCACACCTGGTCTGCATATAAGGCCAATATTGCAGTGTGTGGCTGTGACATAATTGGTGTTTGTTAATAAGGCACCAAATCTGTAGTACAAAGTGGTGCAGTGAAAGTCTTCAGTGAGATGCTGAAAGCAGCAGAAGGGGCTGGAATATGTTAGGAAGTTTTAAAAGGCATTAATCCTGGGGGATACCTGGGGGCAGAAACAATCCAGCCCTCTGAGAATCGGAGAGAAATGATTGCAGGGAGCAGAGGTTACACTACGTGGAGGGTTTTGCTGGAAACCACTGGACTTTCAGAGCACAAAATTAAAATTATAACAAAGTGAGCAAATTTTCAAACCTGTTTTTGCATTGCTTTAAGCCTGTGAGAGCTTATTAAATGATTCCACAAATAGGGAATTATGTCTTCTCATTCAATTTTTAAAGAATTCAAACACCTCTGTGAAACTGAACATCTCAAGGCGCTCCACAGGCAAACACACAGACCCTGCCCTGCAAACAAAGGTCTCGATTCTCATGTGACAGCACAAGAATAACTAACACAGCTGAACACAGAGGAAAAGGGGCATGAAAAACATGCAGGACTTGGCAAAATCGAGTCTTGCAAAGTCAAAAGCTACAAGTTCACAAAAAGAAAAACAAGAATAAAAAGGAAAAAGTGGAGCTCACAAAGATGGATGGATAAAAAGTGAATGGGGCAATGGGAGTGTGCAGGTATGAATGGGTATCTGGTTGCATCACAGATGATACAGTGTAAATACATCAGCGCACACGTTAAAAACACGTGTGTATATAAATCCCCTCCTGCCCTTCTCCCATTTGCATCCCACATGCTTCTGCTGGGGCTGTGTAAAAGAGCCCACTGTTCACCAGCAACTGGGGAGCTGGGGCAGCTCCTGGGCCTGGAAAAAGCCACATTTCACTTATCTCTCCTCCTCTCCTCACGCCCAGATGCTTTGCAAAACAAGCAAACTACATATCTACATATCATAGCGGGTGCTGCGTATCGGGCTACATCCACTGAAAGCCTCACTGTCTGGGGCTGGGAGGCTCAGCAAACCTTGGCCGGGCTGTCCTTGAGCCTGCTGCTTGATTTATGTTTTCAGATGGAAACTATATGAAGCTCTTAGTTATGCCTGGTTTTCTGCCAAAAACTGGTTTGACCTAAACTGGGCCTTATGGAAACCCAAAGCACAAGGTGAAGTGTCACATAATCCACAGTAAAACCTGGCTCTGCCTTTTTTTTTTAATTTTTTAATAAAGAAAGCACACATTTTCTTGGGCTGAACTGTGAAGTTTTCACTCATTTTAAACTTTCTCTGTGGCTGCTGTGAAAGGAGTAGCTGGAAGGCCCACACTGGCTTTCCTGTCTTGTCTTTTTTTCATGTTGCATTGGTGGGGTCTGATACCAAGGCAACAAAGATGGAATGAATTGGGACTGAAAATTGTCTGTTTTCAATAACAAGCACTATCTCTGGAGGAAGGGATCCAACTTTACACACATGTAGGAGGCTGAGAAGCTTAGACAGAAGCAAAGAAATCATTGTGAGCACCGAGCATCTTAAAAAGAGAAAAAAAAGGGCAGCAACAGGAGCCGAAATGGAGAATATTCACCAGTCGTGTGCTTGAAACAAAATATTGTGCATCAGCTTCCATCCTCTGTAGCCGATTAAATAAAGTGGGCAATGTTCATCAGCGGCATCAGACGCTCTCATTAATTACTGTAATTTGTAAGAAGGGAAGTGCCACCTAGTGGCACGGACCGCGCCGCGGGAGCGCATCCCGCATCCCACATCCTGCATCCCACAGTCCCCAAACCTGCGAAATACTCGGGAATAACACAGCCTATTAATGGTTTATCAAGTGCCAACTGCAGTCACAGCTCCAGGCAAACACAGGAGGCCTCCTAGTCTAATTTAGCCGGGACAATAGGTCCCAGAGACCCAAGATGGATATCCCCAGTGCAGATGCATTCCTTTTAATTCTGTTTGGTTTACCAAATAGGAATTCCTCTAGGAAACCTCAACAAAGAAGTGGATTAATGAGAACCCTAGCAGAGAGTGTTTGCTGTATAAGCAATTCCAAGCCTAAGTAAAGCAAGGGGCAAAGTCTGATCAGCGTTCAGTACCAAACTCAAATAAATTCTGACAGAAGTGGCTGAAAAATGCGCCAGCTGCAGGTCAGCAAGAAATGCTAACAACCCTCAAACACTCGCCTGCCTACTTTCATTAAAAAAACAAACAGGGAGAAAAACAAATACATTTTCCCCCTGCCTTTTGTTGCTCTGTGGAGTTTGTTCTGACACTCATCCTCCTTCGTCTCTACTGTCCCCTGGTTTCTCCTGTTTTCTTGCTGCTCCTCAAACCCCCTTTCCCTCTGCCTGGGCAGCCGTGCAAAGGAGTTCCTGCCATCAGGCCACATCATCCTCTGAGAGCTTTGCCGTGCTGCTGCCAAGCCCATTCTCTGCTGTCCCAAAGGCTCCTCAGATTTCCTGGTTTGCTTTTAGGGAAGCATAGGATCAGGAAGACCCCCCCACCCCAAGCTGCCTACAGCTGATTCCCTGGAGCACATCAGGGAGATCCTCTCTCTTCTTGGACTGACCTGGATCTGCAGTGCTAAACCTGGAAGAGAGGGAGGTTGCTGTGCTTCAGAGAGCATGGCTATAGCAGCTTGGCCATATCCATCTTCGAATGGTGAGCTGTTTGATCCACTGAACACAAAAAATAGTGCAATATCCTACAGTGCTGGTAATAGGCAAGGCACAGAAAATGGGGATGCTACTGGTTTCAGTAGAATCTCTTAAAACCCACACCTTCTCCTATCCCTCATGCATTTAAATTAGAAGAAGAAAACAAAAAATGAGAAGGAGATCAAACAGCTCCTTCTTAAATGTTTTTTCTTGCAGTATTTTGTTCAATGATGTGCCTGAGGCCAGAGGCAAGAAAAAGAAATACATCACCTCCTGTTCTGCACAGACCTGGACCACCTCTCGTCCCTCAAAATAAATGTCAGGCAGATGGGTTTATCTATATTGTGGTGCCACAGTGCCACTTGTTTCTTGGCTCAGAGGGCCAGCAGCTGTTATAAAACAACTGTATGGCCACCAATTTATGGGGAGTCTCAGGGGAGCTCGTGCCCCGCCGTGTGAGAGCTCCTTATCTGCACCAGAGCACATCACCCACTCTGTTTGCAAACTCACCACCCCAAAGAGATAACAGGAGCTGCTATCTATTCTACTGTGGACATGGAAATGTCACCTTCTGAGGCTATTGTGCTGAAGGCTTGTGCTCTGCCAGGTAAAGAGAGGACCCTCTGCTGCACTCCTGCACCAAGCTAACACCAGTCGTAGGTCCACTTGCATTAGTGTGGAAAAATCTCACAAAGTTTATGCTATTTCTGTCTGATCTTATATTAAAACCAGGATATTTTAGCTCCTACAGCCAATGTTGTGAACGCTAACATTGTTCCCATTCTCCCTTGTCCTGGGAGACCCCACTCACCTCAAAACAGACCTTTCATGAGTATCTGGACACCAGAAACACTTCTTTTCATCCTTCCTTCAGCAGATGGAGGGCAAAAATGGCACATGTCTTCACAAAAATTGGTGAGAAATCCTTGATGACAGCCAAGCCTTGGTCACAGAGGAGAGCTGGGGATGGTGTGAGGGGTCACAGAGCTTGAGGTTTGTGGGGCAGAGTGCCCTGATTTGGTCTGATTTGGTCTGCAGAGGCATTTCAGCAGCACTGCCCCATGCCTGGCCTTCAGGGCTCACCTGAGCAGATGTCTTTGTGTGCTGTACCTGCCTGCCACAGCTGTGGGAGGAGGTGTGAGCTGCAGAGTGTATCACAGATCAATTC
>JAWWMP010000060.1:865528-883148 GCA_035047865.1 Dendrocincla tyrannina | reverse complement strand
TCCCCAATATCCAACCTGCCCCTGCCCTGTCCCAGCCTGAGGCCCTTCCCTCTCCTCCTGTCCCTGTTCCCTGCGAGGAGAGCCCGAACCCCCCCAGCTCCTCCCTCCTGTCAGGGGGTTGGAGAGAGGGAAAAGGTCCCTCCTGAGCCTCCTTTTCTCCAGCTGAGCCCCCCAAGCCCAAATCTCACTTCCCAAAACACCAAAGTGATCCACTGTCACATTTTTAAGGAGTTCACTCCCTGAAGCTCCACATGGAGACCCTTTCCCACAGCTGTTCCCCCACCCCAACTCCCCCAGGACCCTGGTGGTCCCTCACCTTCTTCAGGGGCACCTTGAAGGCGATGAATCGTGTTCCTGGCATCCTCCTGCCCAGGGGGATGTAGTCAGTCCACCTGGATCAGGGCAAGGGGGTGTTAAAGTGGGCAGAGACCGCAGATTCCGGACCCCCAAAGACCCCCAGAAACCACAAACACCCCCTGGACTGGGGACCCTCAAACACCCACCCAGGTCTGGACACCCCCAAACCACCTCTGGCTCAAGGACCCTCAATCTCCTCTTGCCCAGGGACCCTCAACGTCCCCTCAGGCTTGGGGACACTCAAACTGCCCCAGGTCCAACAACCTCAAACACCCCCACCTTCAGATACCTCAGACACCTTCAGGCCTCCCCAGGCCTGAAGACCCCCAAACCCCCCGACCTTCGAACCCAGGACCCCCAAGCCCCCCTGGCCTGGGGGCTCAGTCCGTGCCCTGACCCTGACCCGGGACTCTCCAACTCCCCCAGGCCCAGAACCCTCAAACTCCCCCAGGCCCAGGCTCCTCACATTCCCCCCAGGCCTGGGGACCCTCCACCCATCACCTGATCCAGGGACCCTCAGTTTGAGAACTTTCAAACGCAGGACCCTCAAATTCCCCCAGACCCAGAGACCCCCAAACCCTCTCCAGACCCGGGGACCCTCAACCCCCACCGGGTCCAGGACCCCTCAACTCCCCCCGACTCTGACAGGGGCCCTCAAGCCCCCCCAGCCTCTCAGGCCTTCAAACGCCCCATCACACCCTAAGCCGCTCAAACCCCTCTCTCCCCGCTCGTCCCCGCCGCCCAGTGACGGGCCCACGCGGCCGGTCCCTCCCGCCTTCCCGCTGCCCCCGTGTGTCCCCCGTTCCCCCCTCAGGGCCGCGCTCACCGCTCGGGGACACGGGCGGCTCCTCTGCCCGCCATGGCGGCGATGGCGCCGCGGCACTTCCGCTTCCGGTTTCCTCGAGCGCCCCGCCCCGCCCCGCCCAGCGGGCACGTGAGGCCACGCCCACATATCAAGAGAGCACGCCCACCGGGTGAGGCCACGCCCATCGGGTGAGGCCACGCCCCCAGCCGCTCTGCGAGGCTCTGGCGCCGCCTGGCGGTCACGGGTGGGAACGACAGCCCAGGGACTGTCCCAGTTAGGGACTGGGACAGGGATCGGGAAAAGGACCGGAACCAGGACTGAACCAGGACCAGGACCAAGGCCAGGACTAGGATCAGGATCAGGATCAGAATCAGGACCAGGACCAGGATCAGGATCCGGATCAGGATCAGGATCAGGACCAGGATCAGGATCCGGATCAGGATCAGGACCAGGACCAGGACCAGAATCAGGATCAGGATCAGGATCAGGATCAGGATCAGGATCAGGACTAGGACCAGAATCAGGATCAGGACCAGCATCACCACACCAGTACCAGCATCACTGCTCCAATATCAATGTCACTCCCCTGGTACCAGTGTCACTGCCCTGGTATCACTGTCACCACCACAGAACCAGTACCAGCACCACCACTGCAGAACCAGCATCACCACCCCAGTACCAGAATCAGTGTCACTGCCCCAGTAACAGAACCGTTGTCACTGCCCCAGTATCAATGCCACCACCCCAGTACCAGTACCAGCATCACCACCCCAGTACCAGTCTCTGTGCTGGTCCCAGCATCACTGTCCCAGTCCCAAAGCCCAGTTCACCCCAACAGCAGCATCGCAACTCCAGGACCAGCGCCCCCACCCTGCACCAGTACCAGTGCCACCATCCCTGATGTGGTCCCAGTATCCTCAGTACTGTCACCCCTGCCCCACGCTGGTACTGGCACTCCCAGTATTGGCATTTCCTATCCCATCCTGGCACCAATATCCCCGAAATCAGCATCCCCACCCCATTCCCAGGACCCCAGCTCCAGCACCAGCATCTCCCATCCCACCAGGAACAATCCCCACAAGTATCCCCTGGGCACCCTCCAAAGGGCCACCCCACGGGGTCCCCGTCATGGCCACATGTACTGGGAGCACCAGTTGTCCCTCGAGGCAGGAAAAAGGAGGACAAAACCCATCCAAAAGTATCCCAAAATCACCCCATCCCATCACTGTGGTGGGATGGGGCAGCACATGTGGCATTGCAGGGTCCCTGGTGCCACCCCATCCTTTCTCCTTGGGCACGAAAATCACCTCCCCCCCAAAAAGGTCATTATTGGTGTGGGAGATTGTTGGCTTGGGAAATGATGGTGGAGATGGGAAATCATGTTGGGAATGGGAAATGATGGTGGAGATGGGAAATCATGTTGGGAATGGGAAATGATGGTGGAGATGGGAAATCGGGGTGGGAATGGGAAATCATGGTGGAGATGGGAAATCGGGGTGGGAATGGGAAATCATGGTGAGGTTGGGAAATCATCATGGGAATGGGAAATCATGTTGGGAATGGGAAATGATGGTGGGGTTGAGAAATCACGGTGAGGTTGGGAAATTATGGCAATGGGAAATCATGTTGGGAATGGAAAGTCTTGGTGGGGATGGGAAATCATTGGAATGTGGGAAATCATCATGGGAACGGGAAATCGTTGGGATGGGAAACCACAATGGCATTGGGAATCACTGTGGGGATAAGAGATCATGGTGGAAATGGGAAATCATTTCGGGGACAGGAAATTGCTGAGGGGTTGAGAAATCGTGGTGAGGGTGGGAAATCATGGTGGGGATGGGAAATCATCCCTGGCATCCCCATCACTGCCCTAAGACCAGTGTGGGTGGCCAGGGCTCCTTTGCCAGGCACAGACACACATATACATGCACCGTGCTAATATTCCAGCCTTTCCTGGCCCTGGGAATTTTGTCCTGGGATGGGAACTCAGTTAGGGCAGGGCAGGATTTTCCAGTCCTCAGCACCCCGTTCCCAAGAGGGTGGTGGAGAGCAGCGCCCTGTGCCCAGCCTGGAAAAAAGCTGGCGGCAGCTCCAGCTGGGAGCAAAGCCCCTTTTGCAGAGGGAGGGGAACCGCAGGATTACCATGAACATCCACGCCGGGCAGGCGGAGGCGGCGCTGGGGAAGGGCCGGTCGGACCCGCCCGGCCGAGCAGGGTCGCGGCTCTGGGGCTGCCCCGGGGCCGTCTGGGCACAGGGGGGGCTGTTCCCACCCCACGGGAGATCAGGTTGAACCTCCTGCGCTCCCAGCCAGCCCTGTAATTAGTGCTCGGCCGAGGAGCAGGAGCCGGCCCTGGGAAGGAGCCGCGGGCGCCTCGGGGTGTGGGACAGGGACAGGCTGAGCCCGGGAAACTCATCCCAACCCGGCCGGCATCCCTCGCCATGTGTTCCCCTCTGTGTTCCCTTCTCACTGCCACCCCAGATCTCGGGGTGCTTTTCCAAAGGGTGATTCTGCCCCACAGGGACCCCACCCACACATGGGGATCCCTCCACAAGGGCTTTCCAACCCCCCGCAAGCGATGCCCAAGTCCCAGATCCCTCCTTCCACCGTGGCTGCGGTGGGGACGAGCACCCCCCAGACCACGCAGAGGGGGCTCACCACTCCCTATCCTCCCCCCCAAAACCCCGGGGAGGCTTTGCCACGCGTTTTGGGAAGGGCCTCGACAGCGGGGACCCCGCGGCGGTGACTCAGGGATGGCGGGGGGGTTGCGAAACAGGCCTGGGATGGTTTGGGAGACGCCTCCACGCAGCCCCGCCAAGCCCAGCCGCCCCGGGGAGCCCGTCGGGGGAACAAGCCACGGCAGCGTCTGGGCTGTGCTCGGCGGCCGACCCGTCAGGCAGGTTTCCCGGGGCAGGAGGCGAGCGGAGAGAGCCGTCCGAGGGCCGGGAATGCCCCTCCGCCCGCTCGCAGGCTGACGGAGCCCCCGGCCCCGTCCTCGCCGCCGGAGCCATGCGGGCGGCCGGGCTGCTGCTGGCCCGGGCGCTGCTGCTGGGCTGGGCGCTGCTGCACCCCGCGGGCTGCCAGCAGTGCCACCCCGCCGGCCCGGGCACCGTCCTGCGCTTCACCGACCGGCACGCCGAGATCCGGGTGCCGGCGCTGCACAGAGTGCCCAGCGCGCTCGACCCGCTCTACGGCCTCGTCCGGCGCTGCCTGGACCTCATCCAGCAGAACCCCCTGCCCACAGGTGAGCCCGGGAGCCGGGATCCCGCTGCTGCAGGAGCTGGGATCCCGCTGCTGCAGGAGCTGGGATCCCACTGGTGCAGGTACTGGGATGCCGCTGGTGCAGGTACTGGGATCCCGCTGGTGCAGGTACTGGGATCCCACTGGTGCAGGAGCTGGGATCCCGCTGGTGCAGGTACTGGGATCCCGCTGGTGCAGGTACTGGGGTCCCGCTGGTGCAGGTACTGGGATCCCACTGGTGCAGGTACTGGGATCCCACTGGTGCAGGTACTGGGGTCACACTGCTGTGGGTACTGGCATTCCACTGCTGCAGGTACTGGGATCCAACTGGTGCAGGAGCCGCGATTCCAGGTGTTTTCTCATGTCCGGAGCTGCTCCGGGGGTTCTGAGCCGCTCCACGGGGGAGGATGTCGCCTCCATCCCGGTGCTGCTGCTCAGGGAAGGTCGCGGATGCGCCATGTGGGACCCCTTTCCTCAGCGCCGTAATTTTTTCTCTGCAGAGCTGCTCAGGGCAGCCCTGAACGACCCCGGCTCGGTGCGGACATCGCAGGTGAGCAGGGATATAGTGAGGGGGAATCCCATGGGGATGTTTTCCACTTGGGACCCCGCCCCTGGGCACACGGAACACGCCGAGCCGGGTGCACGGCAGTGACGGGGCTCTCCCACCACACAGGTGGTGCAGTACGAGCTGGGCTATGTGGTCTGTGCCGCCGTGGCTCTGCTCTTCACCGTGGCCGTGCCGGTGGCCGGGATGTGCTTCTGCTACTGCCGGAGCCGCCGGCGCTGCGGGGGCCGCCTCCGCGCCCACCGGCGCTCGCTGGGCTGCCGCAGGCACTGCCTGCTGGCCTGCCTGTCCCTCACCTCCCTCGTCATCCTGTGAGTCCCCCCAAAACACCCCCTAAACCCACGCTGGGTGCGTGAGTGGGAGCCGCGTCCCGCCGGGCAGCCCCGTCACCGCCCGCTCGTCCCCGGCAGGGTCAGTGTCACCTGCGCGCTCGTCACCAGCCAGCGGGTGAAGGGGCAGATGGAGCCGGGGCTGGCGGCCGTGCCGACCACCCTGCGCACGCTGCGGCAGCACCTCGCCAATGTCCCCCAGGTGGGTCCCCGGGCGGCCTCGCGTTTCCCTCGGGGAGTAGTTTGGGAGGCGAGAGTTGTTGACGTGCCCGCATTAAAAATGCATCTTGGACGGCAACGCGGGGCTTCCTCCCCTCCCCGCGGCTGCCCCCGGGGCTGACCCGCTCCTCCCTCCCGGCAGGGCGTGCAGATGGTGGTGGATAAGTTCGAGGTGCCCCGCAAGCAGATCATCTCCGATTTGGGAGGTAAGCGCCGCGCCGGGCACCGGCAGCGCCCATCCCGAGCATCCCTTAGGGATGCGGATGGGGAACGGCCCACCCCGAGCGTCCCTTCGGGATGCCGATGGGGAACGGCCCACCCCGAGCGTCCCTTCGGGATGCCGATGGGGCTCGCCGTGCCTTGCAGGGCTCAGCCGGAGCGTGGGGCTCTCCATCCACGCACAGCTCAAAGCCATGACCTACGCGGCGCTGGCAGACCTGCAGGACAGGGCTGCAGGTACGGCCGGAGCGCGGCCCCACCGAAGCCCTTCCCGAGGGGGAGCCGTGTGGGCCGAGCAGAGCAGCGTCGAACTAGCCCTGGGCTTTCTCTTTAAGACCTACAGACCTCGCTGCACCATTTACAGATTCTCGACGGCACGGCGCGGGCGCTGGCGGCGGCGCGGGCCGAGCTGGGGCCGGCGCTGCGGGAGCGGCAGCGAAGGGTGGTCGCCCTGCTCGACGACCCCCGCTGCACCTCCTGTGCCAGCGTCCTGGGCAGAGCCCAGAGCCTGGAGCTGGGCGCCGACTACACCAAGGTGGGATGAGGCGCTGGACCCCCCAGCAGCTCCCCCCGCCGCCGGCCCCGCGGCTCAGGGTCGCTTCTCCCACCCCAAGGTGCCGTCGGTGGAGAATGTGCTGATGGCGCTGGCCGGGCTGCCCCGAGGCGACTTTGCGGAGATGATTCGTCAGGTTGGAGGGGTCGGGGTGGAGAAAGGGGAGGGGTTCAGAGAGCACGGGTGTTGCCTAAAATGAAAGATTTTGATGTAGTGAAGGTGGGGAGCAGGGCTGTAATTAACGCGCTTTAAGGTGCATGGAATACATTAGCACACACCACACAGGACAGCTTCTACAATTTTATAGTACAGGCTAATTAGCATATCTAATGGGATACACCCATCCCGAAATGTGTCCATCCCCAGAACTTCCCTCCGGGCCCCCTGGTTTGGGTGGGTGGGCTTCACTACCCTCTTTTCCTGCCTTCTTCGTCTTCCTCAAGTCTTCTGTCCTGCTTGGAGGAAATCCAAGGATTCTGGGCCTTCCGAATAGCTTTGACTAAAATTATCACAAGGAATGTTGGATATATCTTGTTCCAGCACACTCTTTCAGAGTGGATGTCACTTAGCTTGCTCAAAAATCTCTATCCACTGAAATCCTTGATGAGAAACACAAACAGCATTTTGGAATTTGGTACAAAAGTATTCCATTTAGAGCTCCATCCTAAAAGTACTAAAGAAAAGTGCTAAAAGCTGCATTAAAATCTATACACTCACAAACTTTAAGGCATCATTACCCCCCCTCAGAGACTCAGCACCCCCTCTTTGCTCGCAGGGCAACGGCACCTTCAACTCCATCCCGGAGCTGGCGGTGGAGAGGATGGCCCAGGTCCTCCAGGGTGAGTGGGATGCTCGGAGCGGGGACACCCTGCACGGGGCCCTGTTTGGGGGCACGGGGTGGGCCGCGGGGACCACCCGGCCGTGCAGCGCAGCCGTGTCCCCGCAGAGCTGCGGGAGGAGCTGTCCCGCACGGCGCAGAGGGTGCAGTCCATCGCCGACGGCTTCCCCCTGCCCGACTACACCCGGCCTGCGAGCGAAGCGCTGGCGGAGGCGGAGGAGCGGAGCGGGCCGTACCTGCGGGAGGTGCGGCGCTTCGAGCGCTACAGGTGACAGCGGGCAGGGGCTGCAGCAGGATGGGTGCTGAGCCGTGCCGAGCCCCGCGGAGCCCCAGCGGGTGCCCCAGCCCCGCGTCTCGAGGCCGTGCCCTGCTGCTCCTCCCTCCAGGTGGATCGCGGGCACGGTGCTGTGCTCCATCATCCTCCTCATCCTCGCCTGCAACGTGACGGGAATGGCCCTGGGGGCGTACGGGCTGTCCAAGAGGGAGGACCCGAGCGACTACGAGTGCCGAGGAGAGGCTGGTGCCAAGTTCCTTCTGGTGTAAGAACCTCCCTGGCTCCTGGGAGGGGCTGTCCCATCTCACCCCCAACCCCCCCAAAAAACCCCCATCAGGGCAAAGCCCGGAGAGGGACTGGGAGCCGGCCCAGCAGAAAGACTTTGAAGGCACCGCCTGTGCCGGCAGGTTTGGGAGAAGCAGCTCCTCCCTGGGAGCTGGCAGCTCCTGTGCCCTGGCCCCGCTGCCCGGCACGCCCCGCTCCCAGGGCCCTTCCCAGCGCGGCGTGCCCGGGCTCGGGCAGGAGCCGCGGGGCTGCAGCTGGACGGGCAGGTCCCCGCAAGACCCGGCCCTGCAAAACCGCCCCCTCCTCGCCCTCTTCCAGCGGCGTGGGCCTGGCTTTCCTCTTCTCCTGGCTCCTCATCCTCCTGGTCTTCGCCACCTTCCTGGTTGGGGGCAACATCCAGACGCTGGTTTGCAGGAATTGGGTCAACCAGGAGATCTATAAGGTGGGTGGCCACACATCCACCCATCACCCCATAAATCTCTGTAGTGTGCACCAAAATGCCTCTCAATGCTCCGTGTCCTCCCCCTAAACCCGACTGGACAAGCCTCATCCTACACCAGAAGATGAAGTTTAAGATTAGCTCCTTGGATTTGCATCAGCAGCAGGGAATTGCCCTCCTGCTGTTGATTCACAACCTGTGGGATCCCTGTTTTCTGGTCCTTGGGGATCCCTGGGGTGCTTGGGGCTGGCCCGTGGTGTGATGGGGCTGTGAGAAGGATTGGGAATGGGATGAGGCCTCGTCACACGGCCGTGCACACGCAGGCAGGTCCCAGCACGGTGCTGTGCGCTGCCCTCCCTCCGGACACACCCAGAGTCTCTGCAGTGGGGACTGTACAAACACAGACAAGATCCCTTTCTGGAGGGGATGAGGAGCTCCAGGACACACCTGTGAGGGCAGAGCACCCCAAAATCATTGCTGGGAGTGCCTGTGCCTGACACTGCCCCTCTTCTTCCTCCTGTTTGGCCCAGTTCATCGACACCCCCGGGAATCTCCCTCCATCCATGAACCTGACCCGGCAGCTCAACCTGAGGAGGGACTCCAACCTCAGTGCCACGTACCGGTGGGTGCTGCAGAGCCCACCCCTGTCCCCACACATCCAGGGCAAATTTGGGATCCCCCTGCCAACGTCCCTTTGCCTTCCAGGGAGTGCAAGAGTGGTGCAGGGCTGTGGGAGGTGCTGCAGCTCGACAAGTCCTACGACCTGGACGAGCATCTGAAAACCCCCAAGGTGAGTGCTGGCACCAACCAGAGCTTCTGGTACCTGCTCGGGGATGCAGGAGCCTTACTGGGGTTACTGGGATGGAGGTGTCTGGCCCCAGCCCTGCAGGACCCCTTGTGTAACCCCCACAGTACACGGCTGACTTCCAAAAACGCCTGGGTGACTTCACTGCCCACCTGGGCCAGGTGAGGCTCCTGCGCAGCGAGGGCAGGCAGGACCTGGAGACCTTTGCCCGCAGTGGCCTGGATGAGGTGGACTATGGGCGCTTCCAGGAGGAGGTGAGGGGGGCTGGATCTCTCTGCACGGAACAGGATGTGGCCCCACACTGGGGCTGCCCCCAGAGATGGATTTTGGGCAGCCACCAACCCTGTTTTCCCCTAGATGAAGAACCCCGTGGTGCAGACCAGCCTCCCCGGCCTGGCAAGGAACCTTGAGGGGCTGCAGAAAATGCAGGTGGGTGGTGGGGGATCCCTCTGTGCCCCTGGGGGATCCCTCTGTGCCCGTGGGGGTGTCCTGACCCCGCTGTGCCCCCGCAGAGGAACAGCACGGTGGCAGGACGGCTGGGGGCCGAGGCCCGTGCCCTGTGGCAGATGCAAAACTCCACAGTGCAGTCGCAGGAGGCTTTGGTGGTGAGTCCGTGCCGGGCTGGTGGCCTGTGGTGTCACTGGCACTGCCCAGTGGTGAACCCTGGAACGCTTTTGCCCCCTTCTCACCTCCCTGTCCTGCAGGCAAAGCTGGGGGAAAGCGTCCAGTTCCTCTCCCGCTTGGCGCCGCATCTCAAGGTACTGCCACACCTTTTTCCAGCTCCAAAAAATATGTGGTGCCCTCTGGGTCCTGTCTGCCAGTGTCCCAAAAAAACCCCAGCTGTAGAGTGATGGGAGAGCCAGGAAAAATGGCATCCAGGGAGAACTGGTCTCCTTTGGTGATTAAATTTGTTGCTGGAAATCAGAAATCCCCATGAAAGGGACACATCCCTCCCTCCCTGCCCTCTGGCAACCAGAGCCAGTTTAGAGTTTGGCATGCCCTGGTCCCAGCACCCCGGGGCACCCATCCTGCTGCCCCCTGCCCTAAGGATGCTGTGCCCTTGCTGTGCTCCCCCAGGAGCGGGTGAAGAGGACACTGGCCACCACGGCCTCGGTGGAAGCCCGGCTGCCTGTGCAAGCTCAGCAGATCCTCCGGCAGGTGAGTCGGGGCTGGATGAGCCCCCGGGGGGTTCAAAATTCCCCACGGCCAGAAGGAAAGAATGTGTGGGGAAGGAGCACCTGAAGCCTCCAGGGCTTATCCCAAACCCAGAGGTGGTTGGAGTCGGGCTGGGAATCATGGCACTGCCTTCCCCCTTCCCAGGAGATCGGCTGCTTCACCAGGAAGGAGCTCAGGTACTTCACCCAGTACCTCAACTGGGTCGGGCAGACGGTGAGTGAGTGCTCCCCTTCACCCAGGGGGGCTCCTGGGTGCCAGGACCCCTCCATGGATCGCTCATGGAATCCTGGCAGCAAAATGCATCCCCCTCTGAGCCGCGGTGAGTTTATGCCTTGTTTCCATCCCTGTCCCAGCTGAGGGAGGACGTGGCCTCATGCCAGCCCCTGGCCACAGCCCTGGACAACGGGCGGGTCATCCTGTGTGACCGCATCGCTGACCCCTGGGTAAGGGTCCCGTCGCTCCAGTGGGGCCAGGGAGGGTCTGCAGGATGGGGAAGGACCTGGAGGGGCAGCTGAGGGCACTTGGTGTGTTCAGCTGGAGAAGAGGAGACTGAGGGGACACCTCACTGCAGAGGAGGAACAGGCACTGAGCTCTGCTCTGTGTGAGCAGGGACAGCACCCAGGGAATGGCTGGAGCTGTGTCAGGGCAGGCTGAGGGTGGATCTCAGGATATTCTTCCCCCAGAGGGTGGTGGGCACTGACCAGGCTCCCCAGGGCAGTGGGCACAGCCCCAAGGCTGCCAGAGCTGCAGGAGTGTTGGGATGATCCTCTCAGGGACAGGGTGTGACTCTTGGGGATGGTCCCATGCAGGGCTGAGGGTTGGATGATCCCAGTGGGTCCCTCCCAACTCAGCACATCCTGTGACTCTGGGACTCCCCGAGCCCCTCCAGGGCCCAGGGCTGCCCCTTCCCCAGAGCTCAGCTGGTCCCCTGTGCCCTGTCCTTGCAGAACGCCTTCTGGTTCAGCCTGGGATGCTGCACCTTCTTCCTCATCCCCAACATCATCTTCGCCATCCGGCTCACCAAACACTTCCGCCCCATCCGCAACCGGCTCATGTAGGTGGTGGGCACGGGGTGGGCTGTGGGAGGGCACAGGGAAGGGAGATTTCTGCTCCTCCTGGATGCCCCCCATGTTTTCTTCTTCTCCCTTGCAGCTCCACGGGGTCAGAGGAGACCTGTCCCTTCCACATCCCTCGTGTCACGGCGCTCAAGCTCTAGGCTGGGGGTCTGCCAGGTGTGCCCCCCAGCCCAGGAGCTCCCCCCACACCTGAGCCCACCCACTGCCAGGCTCCAGGCCCCTCTGACACCTTGCAGGGCTTTGGATCCCTCCCACGTCTCTTCCTCAGTGTCCTTTGGGGTCTGACACCCTTCATGGGTGGGGGGTGCTCTGTGGAGATTGGGGTCCCTCCTCCGTGTCCTTGGGGGTCTGAGCACCCCTCGGGGTGTTTCCAGAGCCCGGCTGACCCGGTGCAGGGAGGGGTCCCCATCTGTCCCTCACCACTGGCACACCCCTCACAGACCCTGCAGGGAGGGACCCCCACCACTGCCCCACGACATGACCCCACACCCGGGACCCCCAGCACTGTGGGGAGCATTAAAGCCCTTCCCACCCAAACCCACCACTGACTCCTTTGTTTGCACCCTCCACATTCCTGTTTTTACAGGGGGCTCCAGGGTGGGGGGCTCTGGGATTTCTGCAGCCATGAGGGGCTTCAAGGCAGGGGTTGGGGACAAGGATGCTCTGGGCCCGAGGGGGTTTTGGGGACAAGGGGACTCCTGGACTGAGGGGTTGCCACAGCCAAGGGGCGCTTCAGGACTCTGGTTGGGGCTGAGGGGGCTCAGGAGCCAGAGGGGCTGGGGGGGTGACAGGGACACGGGAGCTGCAGGGCCGAGGGGGCTCTGGGGCTGAGGAGGTGAACGGGCCAACCCCCAGGAGTGGTCTGTGGGACCCCCAAATCCATCCCCCCCAAAACCCAGCACACAAAACCCCCTCCCCCTGCAGGGCTCAGGGCCCTCCTGGCCTCGGGATGCAGTTAATAAGAGATTAATTAGAGCTTAATTAGAGGTGGGGGGCTCAGGGGCAAAACTGCAGGTGAAGGGTGGGGGGTTTGCTGTGGGTTCAATCATGGACTCATGGAATGGTTTGGGTTGGAAGAGACCTTAAAGATCCATCATTCCAACACCCTGCCTCGCTTCGGGGGGCTCTTCCTGCCATCCCAGGGAAGCTCAGGCAGGGCATTGCCTCCCAATTTATCCCCTTATGGCATGAAATTCCTGCTCTTTGTTCATTCCCTTCAAACTGCTTTGTCCAACCACCAAATCCTCTACAAAATCCACCCAGGACTTTGCAGATCCACCCAAGCAGCGTTTCCCGGGATTTCCCTCCCCGGATCGGTCTCTGCCAACCAGGAGAGAAATGCCCCGTTTTGATGCATTATTAAAAGGCTCTCCCTGCCCACAGGAAAACACCTGGTTTATGCATTATTTAGGTTTTTGTGGACTCGAGGCAGGCGCTTTTAGGCATTCCCCGCCTGCAGAGGTCAGCATTGGAAAGGCTTTTTCCAAAGGGATTTAGGGAGCTGAAGTGCAAAGGAGGATTTCTGCACAACCCCCCCATCCCCAGGGGCGTCCTCGGCCCATCTGGAAACCACCTGATGCAAAAAGCAGCTAATATTTCGGGGTCACAGGAGGGTTTGGGGTGGGGGAAAAGTGATGTTCATACCTGGGATTCAACCAGGAAATCATTCATCCTGCTCCAGCTGGGTGTGTTTTGGAGGTTTAGAGTCATGAAATGCTGCAATAATTAAAAAGGAAAGCTTTGCCTCGTTTTTAAAAGCCCCTCTCCACGGCAGTGTTACGTTTTAAATACAATAATACCCACTTCGAGGGGCAGGAGAGCAAAGGGATTATCTGCTTTAAATGTCAAGTAACATCAAAGCAATAACATTTATTTAGTTCACCCATTGATTGAAAAGACCATAGAAACAGAATTGTTTAGGTTGGAAAGGAATTTTGTGTCCATCAAGTCCAACAAATGAGATGAATTCAGCTGGTTCTTCTTAAAATTATTTCTTGTGGTCACCATAACTAACAGAGCAATAATGGATAACAGAGGAATTCATCCCAAAACAGATGGATATTTTAGGTGTGTATGGTCACCCCTGGAGTGTCTCTGTCCCCTGCCCGGGAGGGGGGTGCATTAAAAACGTGAGGACCTTTGAGTTAATGGCAAATCACCAATGAACAATCCAGAAAATTCCTCTAAACCAACTGGAGGGCACTTTGGTTTGGAAGCAAAAAAAAGTGAGGACCAGCTGGATAATAATTCCCCGGGCAAGACAAGGTCATGGTTCATGATTAACCTCCAATCCCCCCTCCCCTTCCTCTTCTTGGTCACCTGTATTGATAAATTAACCACTGAAATCAGCTCATTTCCAGCTCCTAAACATATTTTTTTGATAAAATGTGGGGGTCTCCTCTGCCAGAGGGGCCTTTTCCCATCTCAGTTTGTCTGGATCCGTGTTCTGCCACTTCCAAAGACTCAACTAAACTGGTGTTGATTAAACCACCTCCCTTCCCAAATCCTCCTCTTGGAATTCAACCCTTGGGACCCTTCACCTTCCTGGGACTGTCCCCAGTGACCCGAGGAGTGTCTCTAATAACAGACACCAATGAATAATTCAGAGGCAGCAGCACCAGCAGCTCTCTCTGAGCTCAGCCAAGTTGTGCTTTCCCCCCAACACCCATTTCAGGATCCAAATTGTTCTTCTCTATTCCCGGAATTCAGGAGAAATACAGGAAAAGTGCAGCTGATTTTGCCAGACTCAGCTTATTCCTGGAATTATAATACTGTCCAATTCTACCATTGTTATTTCGTTTCCCTTCTTTTCTCCCCATTTTTCAATGAGCACCAACATCCCTTTTTCCTCCAGAAAAAGGATTCATGACCTCTTCCACCTGCTTTTCTCATCATCCCCTAAAAACGGCTCAGGAAGTTTAGATCCAAACCATCTGTACTGGAGAGTTGTTCAGAATTTCATTCCCATCCTCAGAATGTTCATTTTCAAGGTTATTTGTGCAGCAATTACTGAGGGAGGGATAAGATCCCATTTCCCAGCTTTATTTCATTTAATCTCAGATGAAGAGTTACGTAATTCCACCAAACTTCCTAATTTTTAGAGCCATGGATTACCTACTGACTCCTTAACCCAAGCTCAGCTTGGAGAGAATCCAACCCCCAAAGGCTTTGCTCCACTTTCCTTTATTTTTAATCTGGAAAACTCCCTGTAATTTTGATGCCACAGATTTTTCAGGCCGGCACACAGGCAGTTGTGGGGTCAGTATTGTTGTTTTGTGAGTGCTGATTATTATTTGCTGTTTAATGGCTGTGGATGGGGCTTTGCTTCCAGGACGATCCCATCACTGAGCCCGGAGTGAGCTTGGGATAAACAGCCTGTCCTGACCCTCTGCTGTAAATCCAGAGCCAATTTTCTCCCTTTCCCGCACTTTGGTCATTATTTTGGCCTCAGGGTCCCTCTGGGCTTGCTGAGAAATGGACTGGAACCCCAGCCAAGGGAAAGGGCACATTCCAGTCGTGTCCCTCAGTCAGAGGCAGCTTTGGGGATTATTGTGGGGTGAAGAAAAATTCCCTTTGCCCATCACTGGAATAAAACAATTCCCAGGCTGGGGTTTGTCCCCTGGTGCTGCTCGTGCCTGTGGATCCACACCAAGGTTATTTCCATCACCTGTTCCATCCTCTTGAAGCATCTCTAGATAAAAAGCTTTGCATCCTGTGCTTGATACCACTGGATTTTCCCTTTAAAAAGCAGAGACCATGGCAATCCCAAGCTCTGGAAAACCTTCTTCCCTTGGAATTCCAGCCCTCTGCACAGATTTTTATTGTCATGGTGTTGTCCACACTGGGTGAGAACTGCTTTGGAAAAGTTAAGGAGGTAAAATTCAGGAGGAATCCTTCACGAGAACGGTTGGCTCTGATGCCTCTCCACTCATCCCCTGAAAGTGGCCCATCCCAGCTCCAGGCTGTATTAACCAGATGCCCCTGGGGTGCATAATCCTTGGTTTTATCCAAAATATGATTAACTGGGGGAAAAACCCCTCATTCCAAAATGCTTCCTTCTCCACATCCCTGCCAAAATTCGACTTCCTTATTTCCACACGACTTTATTTCCCATCACATCCTCTTGGCTCAGAGGCAGGAATATTATCTGGGATTTTCAACCACGTTGGTTTAAGGGTGAATGAAACCCCCTGAGCCTCCTCGGAGCACATCACACTTGGATCCCCAGGGAATCCACCGTGGAAACACCTTGGGGGAGATGCTGCAAATCTCAGGTTTCCAGAAATAAACCCATTTGGCCTCTCAGCTGCCTTCAAGCTCCAGCTGCAAACCAGCTGTTAACGCTGGGAATGAACCTCTTGGATGGGCCCAGGCATTATTTATTCACACCAGCTGAGAGAGAACTTGCCGAGGTTCAGCTCCCGGCACCATTCCCACATCCCTCACACCCTCCCCCTGTAGCCATGGAGATGAGCATCGTGCCCATGGCAACTCCACGGGAGCATCTTGAGCATCTCCAGGCCAGCCCAGGTTCTCCCGGGGCTTTTCCTCGTGCCAGGCAATGATTGTTGGCCTGTTCCTGCTCCCACACAGCTGATGGAAAAGCTTTTCCTCAGCACTGGCTCCCCTTCTGAGATAAAAGGGCAGAGAAGGAGCAGATCCGCCATAAAATGCTGGAATATTTTGTGTGGAAAGGTCTCTTCGGTACATTCACAAACCACAAGCTTGGAAATCGCTGCTTTAGGGGAAAGAAAAGCTTTGGATAAAGTCATGTGTCATCTCGGAGCTGGAAGATGCTCCAACATGGATGGGAGGGGGCACATCCCATGGAAAACCCTTTCAATAGGTTATAAATCCTAAAATCCTGACCCAATTTGCTCCCTCAACACACATTTCCCGTGCCCAGCTTGTCTTGGCTTATTCTCACTTACACCCAGAGCAAAAAGGGGGTGAAAACCCCAGAAAGTCCCAGCCCTGGGAACACTTCCCACAGAGGGAGAGGGGAAAATCCAAGTGGAAACATCCCCACCAGCTCAGCTAAGAGGATTTCCAGGACTATTTTGTGAGTGAGTTGGGTTTAATCATCTCATCCTCACTGAGCATCTGAGTTAGAAACCAGGTCAGGGGAGGTGAGAGCTTGTTTTGTTCTCAGGAGAATAAACAAGGCAAAAACCTGGGCCAAAATCAGGTGTTGAAAAGGAAAAACATAATTCAAAATATGTTTTTAATTTGTTTTAATTTCAAATCTATTTTTAAAAACCATTTCTCCATCTCCAACCTGTTGCTTGTTTCAGTCTATCACTTGATTTATTTTCTTTTTAAAAATAAACCCCAAGCAGTTCTCTGTATTTCCTGGGGTTCAGCTTTCTCCAGCCCCTTTTCCCTCTGGGAAAACTGATGTCTCCAGCCCTTTTCCATCTTAGGCCAGCCAGGAACCCACACAGGTGTCATCCCTGCATCCATCACACTTCCAGGAGACTCCACTTGGGAACACATTGAGGTGCACCCATTCCTGCAAGCCCCGGGCTCCCAGCCGAGGATTCCTGGAAGAGGAGCGATTCCCCGGGGCGGGATCTGACTCAGGCACGATGGATGCCCAAACAATGGAACCGGGAGCGTCCTGGCCCATCCCGGCTCTGCCCTGGGCTTTTTAAGGAGGTGACCTCAGCGCTGCCACCGTGTCACCCAGCGTGGCTCCCGGCCCAGAGAGGGGATTGCAGGGTAAAAATAAACGGGAGAGAAGGAAAGGAGAGGGAAGGTAAAGCTCCCGGTGAGTCATGCCTTACAAACCCTGCTCCGAGGAAAGGAAAAGAGGGAGATTCAGCTTTTCCTGCCGAGGAGCCAGCTGGAGGGAAAGGCAGCGCTTTCTGGGAAGCCGAGCTTGGGATGCCTGGGAAGGGGTTCGTTCCTGGAGCTCTGCAGGGACAGCCCTGGAGGAGCCCAAAGGCTGCACCGGCTGCAGAACAGGAGCTGTATTGACACCAGAGGACAGAAGGAGCCCTTTCTGAGGGGGGTCACGGCCCTTTCCCACACACAGCACGGGATTGTTCCTGTCCAGCTCACTTGGAAATCAAATGCTGGGCTGAAAGTGCAGCAGACATTAAATACCTTCCCCCAACAAGCAGGGCTGGCTTCTCCCATCTCCCACACATCAATCCTGGTGGAGTCTCAAATACACAAACTCCAGGGGTTTTTCCCCAATTCAAAGCACATTTATCAGTTCTTATTCAAAAATGAAAAAGCATTTCCAAATAAGGATTTTATTCTATTTATTTATTTAAATAAAGGGTGTTATTTTGCCTTTGAGCACCCAGGGGATGCTGCCAGGCCTGGGAGAGGTCGAAGGCACATTTTTGGGAGCTTTGGTTTTCTCCCAAAGCCTCAGAGCACTGGAAGGCATCAATGAGTCAGGGAGAGGAGGGGAGAGGGAAGGGAAGGGAAG
>JAWWMP010000060.1:849875-865428 GCA_035047865.1 Dendrocincla tyrannina | reverse complement strand
GGAAGGGAAGGGAAGGGAAGGGAAGGGAAGGGAAGGGAAGGGAAGGGAAGGGAAGGGAAGGGAAGGGAAGGGAAGAAGAGGGAGAAAGGGGAGGGGAGTGTCCCCCCCCATGTGTAAGGAGCTTTTCCATGCCCCTGCCTGGAATAGCAGCAAGAACATGAGCAGAGTTATTACACCCCTAATCAGATTGTAGCAGCAGGATGGACTTTTATAACCCCATGGATGAACACTTGTAATCTCATGGATGCCCATTTATAACCCTATGGATGATCATTTATCACCCTATGGATGAACATTTATGACCCTACAGATGGACATTTGTAATCTGATGGATAATCACTTATAACTCTATGGAAGAGCACTTTTAATGTACTGGATGCCCATTTATAACCCCATGGATGACCATTTATAACCCCATGGATGACCATTTATGACCCCATGGATGAACATTTGTAATCTGATGGATAATCACTTATTACTCTATGTATGAGCATTTTTAACGTGCTGGATGAGTATTTTTAACCCTATGAATGACCATTTATAACCCTATGAATGATCATTTATAACCCTATGGATGACCACTTATAACCCCATGGATGACCATTTATAGCCCCCTGGATGAGCATTTTTAGCCCCCTGGATGAACATTTTTAACCCTGTGGATAAGCACTTAGAACCCCATGGATGAGCAAAGGGCACGAGGGTGTTTGCAGCCTCCAATATTTTATATTCCACTTGCCCCTCCCACAGAAGACAAATCAATAATAAATTAATTCAGCTCCTCTGCTTCCTCAGGGACCCGGATTCGTCTTTGAAGCACAACAAAGAACAGCTCTGCCCTGTTTGCTGTTTCCTCCCCCAGATCATGCTCCCTCCCCGGAGCCTCAGGAAGGGAGCCAGCAGCGAGGGGCTGGCACGATGCCTGGCAGTCACCTGTGCCCGCAGATCCCCTTCCAAAGTGACATCAGTGCTGAGGGAAGCAGATCCACAGGGAAGGGACAAACTTCCAGGAGCCTCCTTGACCACAGAGCCAGGAACTGATTCCTTTTTTCCATGAACTCCCTGGCTTTGCAGCAGAGCCAAGGAGAAAACCCCTGCTGGAAGCAGCTGGAGGTGCTGGATGGAACGTTTGGCTGGATGGATTTTTCCCCTCCCTGGTTCCTCCCCTGGCAGGTTCTTCGTGCCCTGACGTGTCTCTGGGATCGGGAATTGCTGGGATTCTCCTCCTCTCCGTCACAGGTTGTGTAACTGCTGATCCTCTGGGGGTGTGTGGATTCAACATCCTGCTCCTGCCAGTTTGTCCTCCTGGCCTGGAAAAGGCCGCATTTTTACAGAGTCACAGAATCCTGGAATGGTTTGGGGTGGGAGGGACCTCAAAGCCCACCCAGTGTCACCCCCTGCCACGGGCAGGGACACCTCCCACTAGCTCAGGCTGCTCCAACCTGGCCTTGGACACCTTTTATCCTTTTAAATCCTTTTATCTTCTTTTTCCCTTTTCCCAGGCAAACCTTAGGATGTCAGGAGCAAAGGAGAAACACCACCCATGAGCTGTGTACTCCTGCAGTTGAATACAGAAAGATAGTGCAGGTAATGAGCTTCTTCCACCAAAAATGGGCCAAAAATGACATTTCTTCTTTCTCTTTTCTCCTTCCTGGGCTCTGCAGGGCTGTGATCTCAGCAGAGCTTTCACCATCCCCAAAAAATTGCAAAAAGTCCTAATAAAACTTCAGTTTTTTTAATTTTCACACTTGGATGGGAAAATAACAGCCAGAGTGGCATCTTTCCTTCGGGCAGGGAAGGAAGTTCCTTCCCAGGGTTTCCCTTCCCTGCTGTCACCCCAGCCAGTCCCCAGATTGCCTTTGCTCTGCTCTTTTCCAGGCAGGAGCCAAATATCCCTGAGACATCTGGTTCCCATGGAAAATCCCAGGAGTTTCACTTGGAACCCATTGCATGGCGAGTTCTCCAAAACACATTCCATTAACCCTCCCCACACAGCAATTACTCCCAATTATTTTCGCTTTTGGAGAGCTCAAGGAGGTTTCTAGATGAACTAAGAGGGATTTGAGGTGGGATGAGCTCGAGCCCAGATTTTTTGCCAGCTCCAGGGAGTGACAGTGGGATAAGGACAGGCTGTGGAACTCCAAACCCCACCAGGTTATCCCAAACCCCCAGGAAGCCTCTCACAAACCCTCCTGAGCAAACCCAGAGTTGTGTGAATAAAAACGTTTTGCATGAATTAAAGCCATAAAAAACCACCACCCAATCAATGAGGAGCAGTGAGGAGGAGGAACCCGTGCCCTTTCCCAGCTCCCCATTAACCCAAAGTCAGCATTCCCCACCCCTTACGAGAAAAACTCATCCCATTAATGGTTTCTAAGCTGGCCCGGAGCCCGCTGGGTTATTTCCACCACCCCGTGGGTGAAGAAGGGCCAAACCTCCAGTGGAAATCGATGCAGTTCCTGCCTTGGAGCTGAGAGGAATTTAACCCTGAGATGCCAAAAATCCACGTGGCTCCAGGAAAAGGGTGTTGTGGATACCCTGGGCTGGAGGGGGTCAGCCCTGCAAACTTCAACCATAAATTACAAATTAATTAACAATCCATGGGCTGCTCCTGCTCCACTTGCAGCAGGAGCTGACAGAGTTCCTGCATTTCACCAAACAAGGCCAAGACTTCCTTCAAAACATTTTATTACAGAAAAATCCTGGTTTTTAGAAGGCACAGGTGAATTCATCCCAAACATCTCTTTCCCCGTGTTGCATTTCTTTCTTTTCCTGGCTTCGGATTTTGGATAACCCAGGGAAGAGTATCTGAACCCCAAATAGGGAATCAGGAGCATTCTTTTCTTGGTTGGGATTTTGGATAACCCAGGGTAGAGTGTCTGAGCCCAAACCAGGGAATCAGGAGCCATCTGTGCATTTCCACATGGAAAAAAAGCCTCTTGTAGGAGAGAGCCTTGACAAGCCCACTCACCTTAATCCTGCCCTGATATTTAATTTTCTCCTCCAGGGATTAATATCCATATTTTCCCAGCACAGCCCATTTTCCTGCCAGACAGAAATTACTTTTTTTTTTTTTTTTTAACATAATCCAGCCAGATGGATAAAAAAGGGAATGGAGCATCAGGGAAAATCCCCTTTACAGCCAGATGTGCTCTTTAGTCCAGGGGTGGGAGCTTTGCTGGGATGGACATTCCTGGTTGTTTTTTTGCTGTATCACTGTCTGTGTTCAAATATAAAATCATGGAATCGTTTGGGTTGGAAGGGACCTCAAAGGCCATCCCATTTCATAGGCAGGGACAACTCCCACTATCCCAAGTTGCTCTAAGCCCCATCCAACCTGGCCTTGGACACTTCCAGGGATCCAGAGGCAACCACAGCTGCTTTGAGAATTCCATCCCAGCCCCTCCCCACCCTCACAGCCAGGAATTCCTTCCCAATATCCCATCTGTCCCTGCCCTCTGGCAGTGGGGAGCCATTCCCCCCGGTCCTGTCCCTCCAGGCTCTCCAAAGTCCCCCTCCAGCTCTCCTGGGGCCCCTTTAGGCACTGCAAGGGGCTCTCAGGTCTCCCTGGATCCTTCCCTTCTCCAGGTGAACACCCCCGGCTCTTCCAGCCTGGCTCCAGCCCTTGGAGCATCTCTGTGGCCTCCTCTGGACTCTCCAGAAACTCCACGTCCTCCTGATTTTGGGGGATCCCAGACCTGGAGGCAGCTCTGCAGGGGGGTCTCACCCTGAGAGGGGCAGAATTCCCCCAGGATCAACCCAGTTTGACACAAATCAGTCTCAGTGCAATACATTTCCAGCTTTATTTGCATTTCCCAACCACCACAGAACCATCCTGGGTTTCTCTGGCCTCCAGCTCTTTATTACAGCCCATCCTAACCCTAAAGGATGGGAAAACTCCCCATCCTAGTGTTTAGGCCTCTCTATGTTCCAGCCACATATTTTTACCCTCCAAAGAAGCCCCAGTTTTCCATGAGCATCCCAGGGAATTTTAAATTGCCCTCTGTGGCTTTTGCTCCCATTAAATATCTTGATAACTCGATATTATCATGACTGCAGGAGTGAACTTTACTCCTCTGGAACAGGACAAACCCTGAAGGCAGATTCCTCCTTTCTCCCACAGGTCTGAGACAGATTTCCTCTCCATCAATCCTCAGAGCAACTCCCTGTTCTGCAGGATAATGGATAATGGGTTTGGAGCTGCAGCCAGCAACTGCTGAAAGCATCCTTTCCTCTCCCAGAGCTTCGACCAGGAGACTCCCAACCCAGCCCCAGACCCTGCTCATCCCATTTATGTTCTCCAGCAAACAATGCAAACTCTGCAGTTCCCCAAGGTTTCCAAATCCTGATATTTCTTCAGTAAAAAAACCCAAGCACTGGAATTTTCCAAGATCCCCAAGGCAGGCCCAAACGCTGCCAATACATTCAATATTTCTTCAATAAACCATCCAAGTGCTGCAGTTTTCAGAGATTTTCAAATCAGCCCCAAACCCTGAAATTTCTTCAGGATAAAATCAAAATGCTGCAGAATTCCAAGGTTTCCAAACCAGCCCCAAATCCCATTGGTCCCATTGATATTCTTCAATAAAAACCCCAATCACTGTGATTTTCCAAGATTCCCAAACCAGCCACAAACCCTGATGTTTCTTCAGCATAAAATCCAAATGCTGCAATATTCCAAGACTCCAAAGCCAGTCCCAAAACCTGGTATTTCTTCAATAAGACCATCCAAGCACTGGAATTTTCCAAGACATTCAAATCAGCTTCAAACCCTGATATTTCTTCAGCACAAAATCCAAATGCTGCAACATTCCAAGACTCCCCAAACAGCCCCAAACACCTGCCATTCCATTCAATATTTCTTCAGTAAACCCTGCAAGCGCTGTTATTTTCCAAGATTTCCAAAATGTAACCCCAAACCCTGACATTTCTTCAGTACAAAATCCAAGTGCTGCAACATTCCAAGATTTCCAAAATATAGCCCCAAACCCTGACATTTCTTCAGTACAAAATCCAAGTGCTGCAACATTCCGAGATTTCCAAAATATAGCCCCAAACCCTGACATTTCTTCAGTACAAAATCCAAGTGCTGCAACATTCCAAGATTTCCAAAATATAGCCCCAAACCCTGACATTTCTTCAGTACAAAATCCAAACACTGCAACATTCCAAGCTTTTCCAGCCAGCCTCAAGCCCTGACATTTCCTCAATAACCCATTCAACCACTGCGATTCTCCAGCATTCCCAAAGCCCGGGATTTCAGCCCAAAGGCTGCAGTTTTCCAGCCCTCCTTTGCTCTCCGGCGATGTTTCCCATCCCTGAGCCCTCCTGGAGGGCCGGTTTGGGGCGAGCCCCCTTTTGCGGGATGCTGCCCGCGGTCCTCCCTCGGGACGGGGATGGATCCCGGCCAGGCTGTGCAGGGCTGGGCTGCGCAGATCCAGCTCCTCCCTCTCCCTATTTATTCCTCCCCGGAGCTCCGGGGCTGAATCACCTCGAGCCGAGCAGGGAACGAGCTCCGAGCCGGTGAGTGCGGGGAAAACGGGACGCGGGGGCTCCGGGTGGGATAAACCCAGGGCCGAGGGGGTTTCACCGCCGAGGATGAGGAGCTGCCTCCTTTCTCTGCCGTCGCTGCCTAAAAATAGACCTTCCCAGCGTCTCCTTAAAAGCCAGAGCTCGGCTTTGCCCGGCGCTTGTTTACTCAGCGCCGATGCCGGTGGGGATTTTTTTCTTGGAGGGTTTTTTTCCTTTTCCCCCCGTTCCCAGCTGCTCCCTCGGTATTTGGGGGGATTAAAAGGGAAGGGAAAAAAAAGGAGAGGGGAGGGGATTTCTAAAACTAGAGGTGACATTTTCACCCGCCAGCCCCTTTTCCCAAACCCCAACCTGGAATTTCCCTCCCCCACAAAACTAGGACATCGCCGGGAGGGACTGGACACCCCCATTCCCGAGCATCTTCCCACCTCCACCTTCCCCACCTCCCTTCGCTTCTCCTCCCCCTCCACGGGCACCTCACCAAGGTTATTCCCGCAGTTATTTTGGCTCCAGGGGGTTGGTTTTCCCCTCCAAACCCGAAGCCTCCCCCTGCCAACCCCGCGCCCGCAGTTGCTGCTCCTCAGCGCTCCTCGCAGCCTCCATTTTTCCCCTCGCCCTGTGCCCTGAAGGAGCGCAGAATTCCTCCAGCTCCGGGAGAAATCGCCCCGCTGTCGCCCTCCCGAACGAATCCCTCATTTCCCGCATCCGCGGAGAGGGGGAATAAAGAGAGTCGGGGGAAAAAACATCTGCGCAGCCACCCGGTAATTTAATACCCATATATCCCGGTGGCAGCAGAAATGCTCTTTCCGAGCAGAGGACCCCGAGCCTGGGGAAGCGGCTCCCTGTGCCAGCACCCCCAGGTTTGTGCCAGGGAGCCCATTAATTCGGGGGGAAGCTCAGACCTCCTTAATTAGCGCGACGCTAACGAGTCCTTGCCCTGTTCGTCAGAGCTCAGCGCTGCGAAGGCAATTAGAGGAGCAGGTCGGGGCTGCGGGGCTGCAACATCCTCCAGGGCTTTGCCACAGCCTGTTTTCATCCGGCGGCTCCTTTTTCCTCCTCGGAATTCACTATTTCCAAAAAAATATTTAAAAATTACCATTTTGCTGCTTTCCCCCAACCCCGTTTCCTAATTTTTCTGGGCACCCAAGGAGCGTTCGCCCTGGTTTGGTTGGTTTTGCCCTGTCTTTCAGCTATTTTTAACCCCCTGATCTCATCCCTGCCCCCAGCGGGTGGGTGCTGAGGGTGAGGGAGGCTCCAGAGCGGGTGGTTTGCACCCAGATTTTTCCATGAGCAGGCAGCTCCAGCCTGGAATTCCTCCCCATCACCAGGGACAGGCTTGTGCATCTTCCCTGCTCTTCTGTCGAGGCCTTTTGCTGGTGATCCCACCCAAAAAGGCTCGAATTCCAAGATTTCTGGACTTAAGAGCAGGTTTTGGGGTGGAGGTAGGGAGGAACAACTTCATTATCTGCCCCCTAAAACAGATTAATTTGCTTTTTATGGCCCATTCAGCCATGTCTGGGCAGCAACAGAAGAATTTCTGGCTCAAACAGGGCGTTGTTTGGCCTCTTTGGCTGCGAAGGGCAATATCTCCGGAGGGACCATCATCTCCTACTGCATTAAGGTTATCCCTGGGGACAGGCGTGAATCTTAAGGAGATTGGGCCATTAGTTGCTGCAAAAAAACAACCCATTTAGGACCACATTTAATTGTTTCTTGCTACAGCACGAGGCAGAAAGCACATCCAAGGGTGCTGTGAAACGCCTACCCACACTGAGAGTGCTTTGCTCGCCCTCCCCAACATCCTGGCGTGGGATTTTGGGGGTGGCTCAGCCTCGGGAAGGATGGAAAAAACATGCCCTCCCATATCAAACCCGAGGGGAGCGGCAGCTCCGTGCCCTGGACTTTGCAGGGGGAACCTGGAGGGATCCTGCGGCCTGGGAGGTGTTTCCCAAAGGTCTTTCCAAAGGATTTAAGGGCCTGTGTGTGTTATGCAGGCTGGATTGCACCCATAGGGAGGGAAATGGCTCGTTAAACGGGATTTCATCCCTGCCAGCCCACCAGCTGATGGGGGGGATTCCTGGCGGGTCCCCGGAGCGCCAGCAGGAAACGCTGAGCGAGCAGTTAGCTGAGAACACTTTGAACTCCCAAAATGCTGGGGTTTGGCTCAGGTCTGTTGCACATTAACAAGGATTTGGGCAAAACACGCTGAATTCTGTGCCTTGGGAACACAAACCCTCGGGCAGCGCTGGGCGTTGCCCTCCTTGCAGCTCCAGGGGCTCAAACTCCTTGGCATTGGGCTGGATCCGTTCACTGCGCATCAGAAATCCCATTTATACCATCGGTTGGACGGAGCAGGTTTGATAAGTGGGGTTTTTCCTCCCAATTCATCGAGGCGGTTTTTTTCCAAAACCTTTTTTCCCACTACTTCAGATTGCTGTTACTCGTGGAAAAACTGCGAGGGGATCTATATAAAAAAAATAAATACATATAAAAATATACACATATTTTGGGTGAGGATAAATATTTTTGGGGGAGGATAAATAATTTTGGGGAGGATAAACACTCATTTAAGTGCAAATCTGTTTATACATATAAAATACATATGTATTTTGGGGGAGGATAAATAATTTTGGGGAGAATAAAAGTTTTTGGGGGAGGATACATATTTTTGGGGAGAATAAATATTTTTTGGGGAGGATAAACACATATTTAAGTGGGAAACTGTACATATAAAATACATATATATTTTGAGGGAGGATGAATATTTTTGGGGAAGATAAATAGTTTTGGGGGAGGATAAACATGCATTTCAGTGGGAAACTGTTTATACATATAAAAATCCATATGTATTTTGGGGGGCGATAAATAATTTTGGGGAGGGTAAACACACATTTGGGGGCGAAGCTGCTTGTTCTGCAGCCGGATTTGGGGGGTGAGCTGTGTCCTGTGGGATGCACGGGGGGGTCTCTGCCTCGTGCCCTGACGCCCCCTGTGCTCGTGTCCTTGTGTCCCACAGCCATGGCCAGGCTCCTCCTCACCTGCCTCGTGGTGCTCCTGCTCCTCGGCCTCTGCGCCGACGTCGCCTCCTCCAAGAAGGGCAAAATTAAACCCAGCGGCAGCCACCGCCAGCCCACCTACCCCCGCCAGCCCGGCTACCCCCACAACCCCGGCTACCCCCAAAACCCCAGCTACCCCCACAACCCAGCCTACCCCCCCAACCCCGGCTACCCCCACAACCCGGGCTACCCCCAGAACCCCGGCTACCCGGGCTGGAGGCCGGGCTACAACCCCAGCGGGGGCACCTACTACAACCAGAAGCCGTTTAAACCTCCCAAACCCAAGACCAACTTCAAGCACGTGGCGGGGGCGGCGGCGGCGGGCGCCGTGGTGGGCGGGCTGGGGGGCTACGCCATGGGCAGGGCCATGTCGGGGATGCAGTGTCGCTTCGACAGCCCCGACGAGTACCGCTGGTGGAACGAGAACGCGGCGCGCTACCCCAACCAGGTGTACTACCGCAACTACGGTGGGTACGTCCCCCAGGACGTCTTCGTGGCCGACTGCTTCAACATCACCGTCACCGAGCACAGCATCGGCCCCGCCGCCAAGAAGAACGCCTCGGAGGCCGCTGCCCTCAACCAGACGGAGGTGGAGCTGGAGAACAAGGTGGTGACCAAGGTGATCCGGGAGATGTGCATCCAGCAGTACCGCGAGTACCGCCTGGCCAACGGCATCCGGCTGCACCTCGCCGACGCCTCGCTCGCAGCCCTCCTGCTCCTCGTCGTCTTCGCCATGCACTGAGGGATGGCTGGGATGCTTTCAGGTGTCACCCGTGTCCCCCTGGGGACCCCCCGGCACCCCCGTTCTTGCTTGCAGTCGTTGTTGGTGAAGAGCCCTCGGGGTGTGCGGGCACCGACGTTTCGAGTCACTACCCTGGGGTTTAGTTCCATCACCTCCCTGGGGTTTAGTTCCATCACCCCCTTGGGATTTACCCCCATCACCTCCTTGGAGTTTAGTTCCATTCCCTCCTTGAGGTTTGGTTCCATCGCCTCTTTGGGATTTACCTCCATCACCTTCTTGGAGTTACCTCCGTCCCCTCCTTGGGGTTTAGTTCCATCATCCCAGTGGGGTTTACCCCATCTCCTGCTTGGAATTCACCCGCATCACTCCCTTGGGATTTACCCCCGTTACCCCCTTGGGGTTCACCCCCATCACCGCCCTGGGGTTGTCTCTGGTTTAGACAACTGGATGAAAGTTTCCTTCCCCACCCCAAACGTGTCCCCAGTGGGGCAGGACAGTGATGGAGCTGGATGCACCCCAAAAACATGGCCTTCACCACCTCCTCCTCCTCGGGGCCACCCCAAGAGGGACCAGGCAGAGGGGAGCTCTCCGTGGCTGCTCTGCAAGAGCATCTCCAAGAATCCCCTTTGCCAACAAGCAGGCTTTATTTAATCCTCTTGTTCCCGCTGCCATCCCTTTCCCCCAGGACACCCAAGCACCTCTGTCCCACAGGATAGGGGCAGATATGGGATTTTCAAGCTGCCAGGTTGCAACTTTAACCCTTTTATCCCCAAAAACCCTTCCCCATGTACATATGGACTTGCCCCCCACACTCTTGCATGCTGCAAAAACCTCCTGCAGCAACACACCAAAAGAAAGTAATTTTTTATCCCCTTCTCCCAGCACCAGTCAGTCTTTCTTAGGCTGCCTAAGGCAGAAAGTGCTGCTGAATGCCCCAAATACCCCCAAAACACCCCCAAAAAGGTGTGTCACAGTCTGAGAAAGAGCTCTTTTGGATACTATAGGTGACAAGTCACACTCATCCTTCAGCACCTTGACCCAGAGGACGTTGAAATGCAGGCAAAAGGATGCTCAGGGCAGGCCAAGAGACTTGAGTCAGCTAAATCACTGAGTTACAGCACCGGGAGCAACAAGCCTGGCATAAAAGCCACCCTTGTGAGGAATTTCTTTGCCTCGTGGAAGCAGCGGGAGGAATTGTGGCTTCTCGTGGCTCGTGGGTGACCCGCAGCACCTGTAACCTCGCGCTTGTCCAACGCACTCCAATGTCTCTCGTGTGTTTTGTTTTGCAAGGCACTGAATAACACCGGGCTTATTTTTTTTCTTTCTGCATCGGTGTGAGCTGAGTGGAGAAATATAAATATCTAAATATAAATCGAGGTCGATCCTTGAGGCTGCTCAGGGGAGGGGCAGGGCTTTGAGGTCCCCCCTCCTCTGTGACACGTTTTGTCAACCCGTAGCGGTGCATGCTCGGAACCCGCAGGTCCCATCCTTTTCTGAGTGTTCCACGTGTGCTGCAAATTAAAACTGGATTAAGCCAAGACGCACCCTCGGCCTCCTTCCTGCAAACCCCGGGCACAGAAGGGGCATTTTCCAGCCCGTCTGTCCCACCTTTGCTCCCTTTCTGCACCAAATTTGGCCTCTGCCCCACGATCTGTGAACCTTTTCCTCTCCCCTGCTCCCACCAGTGGTGTCGCTACAGTCCAGCAAAATATTTTCTAATTTCTGTCTAATTCTGATTTCTGTCTAATAAAAGAGTTTTTACATTTGCTGTTTCAGTGGCGTTAAGCCTGACCCAAGCCCTGCTTAAACAAGGAATTCTGGAATGGTTTGGGTTGGAAGGGACCTTAAAGCCCATCCAGTGCCACCCCCTGCCCTGGGCAGGGACACTTCCCACAGGTTGCTCCAACCTGGCCTTGGGCACTCCCAGGGATCCAGGGACAGCCCCAGCTTCTCTGGGAATTCCATCCCAGCCCCTCCACATCCTCACAGCCAAGAATTTCTTCCCAATATCCCATCTAATCCTGCCCTCTGGCAGTGGGAAGCCATTCCCTGTGTCCTGTCCCTCCATTCCTTGTCCCCAGTCCCTCTCCAGCTCTCCTGGAGCCCCTTTAGGCCCTGGAAGGGGCTCTCAGGTCTCCCTGGATCCTTCCCTTCTCCAGGTGAACCCCCCCAGCTCTCCCAGCCTGGCTCCAGAGGGGTTCCAGCACTTGGAGCATCTCCATGGCCTGCTCTGGACTCCTGCAGCATGTCCAGGTCCTTCTGCTGTTGTTCCCCAGCTCTGGAGCAGCTCTGCAGGGGGGTCTCACCTGAGGGGGCAGAGGGGCAGAATCCCCCCATCCCCTGCTGCCCAAACATTGGGATCAATCCAGGCTCGATGCAAATCATCTCAAGGCAATTAATTTCCATCTTTATTTGCATTTCCCAACCACCGCACAACCAGAGGATCCATGCCCTGACAGACCCAGCACTGACAAGGTGCAGCCCAGTGGGAGGAGGAAACCCCCCCAAAAAAGAAGGATGAAAGAACCCCCACCCCAGAAAAAAAGAAGTGGAAGAAATAAACACTCCCTAAACGAATGAAGAAAAAAAAATCCATGTTTTCCAAAGTGAATACACGGATATTTCCAGGAAGGGACTGGGAGCACCTACACAATGAATGTCCCTGGGGCGGGTTTTGACCTCAGCAACACTAAAAATGCTCATTTTTAACCCAACCCCCCAAAATCTTCCCTTCCCCCAGCACAGGGAAGCTGCTCCAGCCCCCCAAACAAGGAGAACAGATGGTCAGATGAGCTCAAAAATAACATTTTTGCACCCAATCGTTTTACCCATCATGGGAGGATTTGGAGTTTTGGGTGATTTTTGGAGCGGTTTGCCTGGGGAAACTCGAGCAGGATATGGGGGCACGGTGTGAACCCCCGTGTCCTTTAAGGAGAGTGGGAGCCAATAACCCCGGAGCCCTCTTGGCCCCCTGGAGTGATCTGTTGAACCAGATTAATGAATTAATTAGCTAAAGACTCCAAATCCTGCAGCATGGGCGGGACCTGCACTGCGGAGAGAGGGTGGGGGACGTTTCTGATTTATCAGGATCATAAGAAAAACACCCCAACTATAAACACAATAAAATTTGGGGATGGTGTTTTACACTTTCCTCCAAGTCTCTCATCACAGGGTGCTTGGCACCCTCAACCTCCACAAATAAACATTCCCCATCTCCACAAATAAACCTCCCCCGTACAGGCAAAGCAACCCAATATATTTTTCCTGCCTGGAAAAACCATAAAAAGAGGAATTTTGCTGCACAGCTGCTCGGTTTGCAGAGGGCTGGGGGCAAAACTCCCCGATTTCGAGGTTTGAAATGCAAAGGCAGAGGCCAAACCCCATCCGGGGTGGTTTTATCCGTGTGCCGGGACCGGCATCGCCGAGCCAACAGCACCATCTCCCGTCCGAGCGCTCCGGCTGTCCCCAAGGCTGGACATCCCAAAAAACCACTCCAAAACCTGGCTGAGCTCTCCGGCTCGCTCGGTCGCTGTTTCAGAGTGAAACGCGTGGAAATGTCTTGATTTGAAGGGCAACGGTTCGCCTGGAAAAGCAAATCCCGAGGGATCTTGGAGTCTGGGGATGCTCAAGAGCAGCTCTGCTCTTCCAGCTGAGCATGGAACCCCAAAACTCCCCAGCACAAGGTGATTAATGAGGATATTAATGACTTTTAAGGCTTTTTTTCCTGCAGTGCAGCCTTTTGCAGGGGCTGGAAATTATACTGGGAGTGTATTATGGAATCCTGGAATGCTTTAGGTTGGGAGGGACCTCAAAGCTCGTCCCATCCCACCCCCTGCCATGGGCAGGGAAACTTCCCACCAGCCCAGGTTGCTCCAGCCTGGCCTTGGACACTTCCAGGGGTCCAGGAGCAGCCACAGCTGCTCTGGGAATTCCATCCCAGCCCTCCCCATCCTCACAGGGAAGAATTCCTTCCCAATGTCCCATCTACCCCTGCCCTCTGGCTGTGGGAAGCCATTCCTTGTTGAACTGGCACACCATGCCCTTGTAAAAAGTCCCTCTCATGTAAAAATTATCCTTCCCCATGTACTGCACGCTGGCACGAGGGGAAAAGCAGGGAAAAAAATGGGAATGTCATTTAGGAAGCTCAAGGATCATCCCTGCAGCATTTCTGAGCTCAGGGCTGGGAGCAGAGGATGCTTGAGATGGGATTCAGACATTGAAGCATGACCTGGGTCTGGCTGAAAAACCTATGCTGGAAAAATGCAAATCTGAGCCATGACTGGGGGTTCTCCTGAGGTTGTTGTGTATTTTAAACAAGGACGTTTTAAAAAATAACCCCCCAGTGCCTTATAGGAATGGATGGGTTTGTCCAGCCTAAAAGCTCTTCATAAGCAGGGGATCATGGTGATTTGGACAGGGTCGTGGGTCGTGGATACATTCCTGCTCCAAAATGTTATTGAATCCCTCAGGAGCCAAATGACTTCTGTAAAATTTAAGCAAATACTGTCAAGGAGCCCCAAAATTCAAGGTCCATCAGCCAGGGTTATTTCCATCCCTTGAGAGAGGCGAGATCCGACTCATCTGCCCTCCTGGGGCCGTGATGAGGACATTTTTACCTCCAAAACCCACTAAATCCAAGGAGAGATGACACACTCACAAACACCCGGGCTCAAAAGTCCTTCGGTGAGGACTTACCTGTTGAAGGATGGTGATTACACCTGCCCACAAGCTGTTTTGGGATTCTAAATGTTTCACTTAGCACCTCTTTATTTTCTTTTCTCACAGCAGGGGCTGAGCTGCTGCAGCTAAACCAGGATTTAGGGAAGGTTTAACTACCCAGGACAGGGAACAGAGAAGAAATGGCAGCTGCTGGAGGGGAAAACATCCCTCCCTGCTCTTTTTGAGCTCTTCCAGGGAGGATTGGCACTTCAGAGAGGGTCAGTCCCACAGCTGGGTGTGTTTTGGGCAGAAGATGCTAAAAATTGCGAAATCAAAGACTGGGATTGGTCATCTCAAAGCCAGAGAGACGGGACCAAGGGGGGATTATCCGCAAGAACCGTGTTCCCCACCCTCGGAGCTGTGGCTCTTCCTGGGATTGTTCCTGGTGCTAAAGACAATGGATTTAGTTAAAACCAGCCAATGTCTTAAAGTCAAACTTTATTGCAAGGTGGAGGGGTCCATTTCCAAGCCCCGCATCCCCCCCCCCCCCCCACAAGTCCCAGCGCTCTTTTTGGGGGAAAGGAGCGTTTTTTTAGGAAAAGCCGCTCAAAGGGAAACCAGAGGCGAGCGCTGGCGGGGCCGCTGCAGCATCCCTGCAGGTGCAGATAATCCCCAGGTCCTTGCAGGGCTGGATTTGCTCGCGTAGGTGCCCTCACAGGCGGGGTTTTCCAGGATCCATCCCGGGTGTCCCCGTGAGCGCTGCGATGGGTGGCTGCCCAGCTCCGGGGCGGGGGGACACCGAGGCAGCGGCGGAGCGTCTCTTCCACCTCCCCAAGCCACGTCCAAAGCCCCGGGACAGCCGCCCGCCCCAAATCCCGGCGGGCCGGGGGCGGCGGGGCGCGCTCAGCGCTGCAGCCCGTGGCTCACCAGGCAGGCGCTGGATGCCAAGAGCAGGGCGAGGCCGGTGCCGCGGCGGTCCCGGGGGGCTCTGCTGGGGGGTCCCCGCTTGCCCCCCACCTCGGGCCAGCTGGCGGCGTGGAACCCCCCCGCGGGCGGGGGCTGCCGGCCCGACGGGATGCCGTGGCCCAGGCGGGACGGCCGCGGGCGACCCAGGAGCCCCATCCCGTAGCCCGCGGCAGCCCCGGCCGCGATGGCTCCGGCCACCTTGGAGCCGCGGCCGGGGGTCCCCCCTCCGCGGGACACGGCGCGGAAGCCCCCGCGGAGCCCCCCGGCCCCGCCGCCGCCCCCGCGACCCCCGGTTCTCCCGCCGCCCCCCCGGCGGCCGCCGGAGACGTCGCTGAAGAGGGCGAGGAGCAGCATCACCACCCAGCACCAGCCGTCCAGGGGCCTCATCCTGCCAGACCTGCGGGAGCGGCACAGGGAGGGCTGGTGAGTGCGGGGGGACACGGCCGGGAGGGTCACGGGGGGCCCGGGCCGAGCGGGTCACAGGGATCCTGATCCACGGGGGTCACAGGGATCCTGATCCAAGGGGGTCACAGGGATCCCGATCCAAGGGGGTCACAGGCATCCTGATCCCAGGGGGTCTCAGGGATCCTGATCCGAGAGG
>JAWWMP010000060.1:817869-835490 GCA_035047865.1 Dendrocincla tyrannina | reverse complement strand
CCATCCATCCATCCATCCATCCATCCATCCATCCATCCATCCATCCATCCATCCATCCATCCATCCATCCATCCTCCCACAGGGAATAAACCCAGCAATAATCCTGCTTATCCCTCAGAAATGATACTGGGAGGGGATTTTGCAGCCGGCTTCGAGGTTTTGGGATGAATGTCAGTGCAGCAGCTGCTTGTGAGGACCCAGATTTGGGGTTCAGTGGGATGCAGGAATGGCAGGAACGAGCATCTCACTCGTGGGTGACCCTCAACAGCAGATGGCAAAGCTCTGGGGAGGTCCCAGGAGGATTAAAGGACAGGGCTGTTGGCTCATGCCAAAACGGGGCCAAAAATACCAAAGTGGCTGCAAATACCCCCAAAGTGGCAGAAAAAACCCCTCCTGAAGCAGCACAGCCTGGGGTGGAGTCTTTGGATCACACAGATTTTGGCTCCAGAGCATCACAGCGAGGCAAAGGGGTGAAGGCAAAGCCCTGGATCCCTGAGGGGGACATGGGGGTGAACTCCTGCCCCAAAAAAGACTCATTTTAGGATGGAAGGGGAACTCCAAAATGCAGGTTCATCCTCCGTCTGAGGATCCTGTTTCCTGTTTACGCCCCGCCGCTGCCACCTTCGCCTCCGTCATCACATCCCCTTCCGAGCAGCAGGAAAGGGGCAAATTCTTCCTTTTTTGGGTCTGGAGAAGCCGTGGGTGGTGGGTGGAGGGAGCAGAGACCCAACCGGGCACCAGCCACTGCTGGCCCCCCAATTTTCCACCGTGGCTTGGGCAAAAGGCTGGAAACTCCCCCAGTAAAAGGGCTGGAAACTCCCCCAGTACAAGGGCTGGCAAAGTGCAAGTTGCCCCGTGGCACCGGCCCCTCCCCGGCCCCCCCGGCCTCAGTTTCCCCACTCGGAGCTGACGCATTTCCCCCGTGCTGAGGCCTCCCAAAGCGCTTCTGAACCACCAGCAGAGCAAATCAATGTCCTGCCCTCGTGGCACGAGGGTTGGAGCCCTCCCTGCCTTCCAGCCCCAGCTCTTGCCACCACTTCCAGGCCTGACAGACCCCACGGACCCCACACTTGTTCCCCCTCCTTAAAATTCACCTCCCTGAGACCTTTCCTGCACCCCTAAAGCCCCAAGTGCCCCGTGGGGCAGAGGGAGCCTGGCTGTGCTTCCAGCTCCTCACATGGAGCAGGGACGAGCTCTCCCTTCTGCCAAGTTCCTGGGGAGATGCACAGCTCAAACACAACAACAAAACAAGGGAAAACAGTAGGAAAAAAAACCCCAGTGTTGTGTTTTCAGCAGGAGAGGGATGTTCGTCCCCGCTCCTGCAAGAAATCAGCGTTTCGGGGGCGGGTTTGCTGTGTCGGTCCCCACGGCAGCTCTGGCAGCATCCCCGGCCGATCCCGCCGGGGCGGCAGAGGCGGGTTTGGCGCAGCTGAGGCTCCCCCGGCCGTGCGGGGCATTGTGGGAATATCCCTCTCCCGGGGGACGCCCCGCTGTTCCCTCCCGCACAGACCCCGCACCCAGCGCGGCCTCGAACGGGCCCGAGGGCGCTCCGATCCCGCCGCGAGGGGTGGCAAAGCATCCCCCGAAGGCGACAATCCCTGCCGGGGGGCTTTGCTCGCCCGGGATGCGCTGGGACACGGAGGACGCGACACGGCCGAGCGCTCACCGCGTCCCGGCCGCTCCTCGGCTCTGCTGGGGTGGTGGCTCCGGCCCAGGCGCTACTCCGGGGCTGGGATCCCTTCCCCGCGTCCTTCCCGCATCCCTACGCTCCAAGGTGCGGCAGCCCCATTGTTTCCCAGCGCCGCTATTGTTCTCCAGCCCAATTGCTCCGTCCTGGAAGGGGAAAGGGGGACGGAGGGGAGCGCTGAGCGCTGGCACAGCCGGCGGTGCCACCGGGGCGGGGGACACTCGGGGACAGCCGAGGGGACCCACCGCACCCTCCGCAGGTCGGACACCCCCCGAGGGCAGCCGGGGGCCACCAAAGCCTTGCCCTGGGCTACAGAACCGCGGGCGGAGGTGCCGAGCCCGGGGTGGGACCTGCGGGGGCTGCGGCCGCAGAGCCGGGGGGGGGATGCTGGGGGTGCCCGGCCGGTGTTCGGGGGTCACCCCTGGGATTTGGGGGCCGGACACCCCCCCGCTCCCCGCGGCCGAGCGCGGCTTTCGCCTCCTCCGCCCGCCGCGGCTCAGCCCCCCGGGGCCGCTCCCCGCGGGATGGGGGTGGGATGGGGATGGTGGGGATGGGGATGAGGATGAGGATGGGGATGGGGATGAGGATGGGGATGGAGACGCGCCGCCCCGGCCGCACTCACCCGGTCCCGGTGCGGGTCCCGCTCGCAGCCGGTGCCCCCGAAGGGCCGCCCCTGGGCGGGGCGGGCGGGACGCGGCGGGGAGGGGCGCGGGCGGGACGGGGGTGGGGGCGAGGGGGACACCCCCCGCCAGCGGCACCGGGGGCATCCCGGAACACGGATCCCAAGGGACAGCCCGGCCCCGCCATCCCTCAGCGGGTGCCAGGGCTGCGGAACCCCAAAGATGCCCCACCCGACAGGCACCCGGGTTGTCCCCGCACGGACCGGAATCCCCAAGGATGCTCCGTCTCGCATCCCCGATCCAGGCTCCGGGTTCTCAAAGGACACGTTTCTGGCACTTGGGTTGCACCCCAGGACCAGGATCCCAAAGGATGCCCCATCCCTGCTGCCAGGACCACGATCCTGGAGGATTCTCCATCCTTAGGGTCAAGACCAGCATCCCAAAGGATGCTCCATCTCCGCTGCCAGGAGCAGGATTCCAAATGAATCCTCATCCCACGCATCCAGCCTGGAAATGCTCTTATAATCAGATCCAGCTCCACACAGGATTCCCAGAGGGAGCCTTGTGGGTTGTATCACACAGGCTAAAGTGCTTCTTTCTGCCTTAAAAAGCCCCAAATCCCGGAATATCCAGTGCCAGAGCCAGGCAGGCATCACACTCTGCTGCGGGGACGGAGCGATGGGACCGTGCGCTGATTCCGTGGGATCCCGTCTGGATCCAAACCCGCTCCCGAGAAGCGAATTGGGGAGGAAATAAATGGAAGTGAATCGTGCCTGGAAGCAGCTGGTGCAGCTGGGGGGTCACCGTCACCCCCGAAGCGGCGCTCAGCATTCCCGGGATGGGGGTCCCGCCCCGGACACCGCGGGGACACTTTGGGAGGGCGGGGGGTGTTCAGAATTCCAGAGGAGCAGCCACCCTCTCCCTCCTCCTTTGTCTGCCCCTGACCTTTCCCAGTGCCCTGTGGCTTCTCTGGGCTTTTTTTTTTCTTTTGGAGGAATTTGCCCAGAAACAGCCCACACGAGGGGGGAAAAAAGCCCAAAACAAAGAAATAATCTAAGCAGCTGCTTTGGCCAAACAGGCACGGGCTGGAATCTGCCTTTCCCCCCCTGTTTTCTTGGATTTGTATGTAAAATATGAGTTCTGGAGGAGCCATCTGGCCTGGGGAAGCACTGACTCGGCAGAAGTGAGCGGGGCTGGTCGGGATTGATATTCCAGCAGCATTCGAGGCTGGCGGGATCAGAGGCCCTTTGTCGTGGGAAGAGCCTGGCCTGGCTCACAATGGAGCAGAGTCAGCCCCGGCCCCAAATCCCAGGGATTTCACCCGAAAAAGAAGCTTTTACAGACCCCCAGCTCATGGGGTGGCTGCAAAGGGAGTGAAAAATAAAAATAGAAATAGAAATAACTAAAGGAACACCTGCAGGAGCACCTGGGGGGAACTTGGCTCAGACTGGAGGTAAATCTTGGTCTTGTGACATGCCAGGGTGGGCTGGGAAGGCTCGAGCCTGGATGGAGGGATTTATTTATCAAATTTGAGGAATTTGCCCCATTCCTGCTGTGTGTGGACGCCCTGCAGTGTGAGAGGCCAGGCCAGGATGTTGATGCCTCCTCACTCCCAGTGGAGGGTGAGATGGATCCATGAGGAGCCAAATCCACAAGGAACCAAATCCACATGGAAGGAAATGGAAACTTCCACCCCCCTGAGCCTGAATATCCCTCCAGGCTGCCGAAAATCTCCCAGGAAAAGGCAAACAGGGAGGTTTGAGCACTGGTTCTGCAGGTGAGCTCACTGAATCCTGAATTTCTGTGTTGAATGCCACGCAGGGGTTGCGGCTGATGCCTTTCAGTCCATCAGCCTGGATGGATTTGCTCCCATCAAGGACCTCAGCCAGGCCCCAGCACAAAGCACCCGCTCCAAAATTCTCCCAAATTCAGTTTTTCCCTCCCAGACTGAGCAGAATTCCAAACTGCCTCCTTTGCTGCCTTGGCAGCTTCCCCTCATTCCAGCCTGGAGACCCTCGAGCTGCTCGTCAGTGAATCCCGAGCGATGTCACGCACTCGGGTCCTCTGTGAGCTCTGGGAACCAGATGGGAGAGATGTGGCTCTGCAAAAGCCTTCCCTTGGACCTGAGCAGTTTTCCCGAGACTCTCAGTTGCTGCCCCTGCTTGAGGATGTTTCAGTTGTTCTGAAAATCCTCAAGTTTGGAGATTCTGCCCAGGACAAATAAAGCCCTTTGTGGGTTGATGGAGAATGTTGATTTGGGAAAAACACAAGGCAAACACGATGACATCCCCAGCCCTGACCCAGCAGCACAGGGGATTAGTCGGGATTAAGATCAGAGGGGGTTTCAGCACAGCCCCAAACCTGGAGTGAAGAGAAATCCCTCACCCTGGTGGCAGCTGCTCCTCTGGCTTCGATCCCAGACCTCGTTTCCCTCCCTCTCGCTGCCAGTTTGGGTGACTTTTGGCCATTTTTGTTCCCATGTGATTCCAGCACTTTGGACTCACCCCTGGGAGCTGCATCCAGGTTAGGAGGGTGCCTGGGGGTCTTCACCCTCTCCAGCCCCACGAGCAGCTCCCTCAAAAGCTGACACACCCCAAGGTTCTGTGTGCCCTCAGCTGGATGTTTCCAGCCCCCAATCCATCCCAGGAGCGCTGCTGCTCCGGGATAACGTCGGGAATTTCCCCTTGGAGCTGCAGAGGGACGTGGGGAGTTCACTGCAGGGGGTGGGGGGGGGGTGAGGTGCCCTCAGCTGTGTTTAAAAGCTGGTGCCGAGCCAGAGGGACACACGGGGAGAGCTCGGAGGGGCCTGAAATCAGAGGAATGGGCAGGGAGAGGAGCCTCTTCCCAGTAAATCCAGGAATTCAGCGTGTCCAAATGATATGAGTGGGGGCTGAGAGCTGGGGGGGAAGGTGTTTGGGGGTTGGATTTTTGCTGCAAAGAGATTCTGTGTCTCCCCATCACCTGAATTGAATTCCCAAATAATCCATTCTCAATTAGGAAGAAATTCCTCCCTATGAGGGTGGGGAGGGGCTGGGATGGAATTCCCAGAGAAGCTGTGGCTGCCCCTGGGGGATCCCTGGGAGTGTCCAAGGCCAGGCTGGAGCAACCTGGGACAGTGGGAGGTGTCCCTGCCCATGGCAGGGGGTGGCCCTGGATGGGATTTGAGGTCTCTCCCAACCCAAACCATTCCAGGAGTCTGTAATTTCACGATTCTCCACCAAAAGGGATGTTGAACAGGAACCACCACACCACCTCCTTGCATCTATGCCCGCGTTTATTTATACTGAACAGCTTTAAAAATACAGAATAAAATAGCTTTATCTACTATTATTCACAACATCTGGTCCAAATATTACATTTTTAAATATTTAGGTGTTTAATGAAGCAATGTTAGAAAAAAACCAACAAACCAAACCATGAAATTAAAAAAAGAAAAACCAAAACTCCATAAAAGAATTACACATCTTGGAACAACAACAAAAAAAATCAAATGAAAAACCCCCCCAAATAAACTCTTGCTGTTTAACAAAAGAAGTTTTACAGCCAAAGTCAGTCACAAAATGTCATGGAAAAACAAAATTTATCCCCACTGCCTAAGAACAGTCAATAGTTTGTTACGCCAAAGGTTGTCATGAACAGACAAAGAGGGGAATTTGGACTGGCAGCAAGATGAGTGACCTGGGAAGGTGGAGGAGAAGCCAGAGCACACAAGGCAAGCCGAGAATTCCCTCTGGGATCCACAGGTACGGATGGCACCGGCCCCAGGCAGGCTGGGAGCAGCCAGGGGGACTCGGGATGGCTCCCAACACGGACCCCAGCACTTGGAGCAGCCCAAGGAAACCTCCCCGACCCCAAACCCCCGAGAGAAACCTGCCCCTCTGGAGAAATCCCAGTGAGCCAACACTCCCCCTGCTCCAGGACGTGGAAGGGACTCGCAGTGGCTTTGGGCTGCAGAGGCCACGGGGAGAACAGGAAGGTCCTGCTGGTCTCACACACGTCGGGCACAGCCAGGGATGGTGGAGGCACCCCCGGCCCACCCAGAGCATCAGGCACGAGTGCCTGGAGTGCTGCTCAGAGCCAGAGGGACGGGAACGCCACCCTGGGGAGGGACGGGAACCCACCCTTGGCAGGGATAAATGCAGGACTGGGGGTGGCCCCACCGAGGCTCTGCGGGGAGGGGTCCTGGGAGCGCCAAGGAGCCCCGAGGGAGGACAAGGCAACCCCTCGTCGTGGGTGGGAACACAAACATGGGTAAATAAAGTATAAACAACCACTATAGATTCGTCAATGAAGAAATTCTACCATCACATGACATTGTCATGACACTCATACCACTCCCTCCCAGGAAAAGCGCCGCCGTTATCCTGAGCGGAAATGTTATTTTTAATATATGGAAATAAAATACCGCAATATATTCATGTACAAACCAAGTTGTCATATTTCAAGTCAGTATTAAAAGGCATAAAAGCAAATTTGGGGTGGGAAGGTTGAACTTTCGGAGCGAGGGACGTGGTGGAGCCCCTCTGATATGACAACAAGAATCAGTCATAGCTGGCAGCTACGAAACCTAAATTTCTAGAGGTACAATTTGCAAGTATTTGCTTTAGAAAACGTGTTTCAACATGTCAGCAAGAATCCCTAATTCAACCTAAAAAAAATACAAGAGAATCTCAATTACAAAAATCCCAAGTTACTTTGTGTACATCGAGACCATCTTTGATATGACAAAATGATATTTCTACCATGAATATTTGCCCTTCCCTCTTCTGGTCGAAACATCTCCTCACCTCTTCACTCACCTCTCAGGTGTTGCCTCCCCTGGGGGGTTGGAATTTGGCTCTTGGGAAGGCAGGGAAGAAAACAGAGAGGAAAATAATGTTGGATTTACAGTCAGGTTCCACCTGGACATCACCAGCAAACACCACAGGACGCCTTCAAAGCTTTTCCAGACTGCAGCTCTGCCTTCCCACGCACCTTCCAGCCCCCCCTGGGACTCCACAGGTGTGGAAAAGTGACCAGGAGAAGTGGCTGTGGGAGGATTTAAGGTCCAAAATCACCTGCTGCAACTGCACAAGTCCAGGGGGATTCAGCTGTTCCCCTCACAAGGAAAAGCAACCTCTTGCCCTGGGAGTCTCCAGAGCCTCGGGAAGGGAAAGGGGAGATTCCCTTCCCACGGCACCGGGATCAGCTCCGTCCTCACCCACCCCAGCCCAGGTCACTCCAGGTGCTGCCTCTGGCTCCATCCCAGCCCTTCCCTGCACATCCCAGGGGCTCCTGCAGGTCTCCTCTCCCCACCACTGACCCACGGGAATCCTCACACTGACAAACAGGGTTACAAAACGCTCCTTGGTGTTCCCGGCTGGACGGGGCTGCTCCGCCCTCAGCCACGTGGGGATGGGCACAGGAGCGCCCAAAGTCACCCGGAGAACCAAACCCAGCAGTTACACACACAGCTGGTCTGCACCTACTGGGATTCTCATTCCAACGCTCCAGGGAGGAGGAAAACTCCCCTTGGATTCACCAGCCTGGAATTGGAAGCGTCTTGGCCAATCCGAGGTGAGGGAACACAGCCCATGCCCAGCCCTGCCTGAGCCCGGGGAGAGCAGACACACACTGCTCTCATCACCCCCTCCCTCTGAACTCCCCCAGCCTGCCTGCGGGAGGAGCTGGGAAAGCCTGGGCACAGGGATGGACAGGCCAGCTCCGCCTGAGGTGGCACTGCTGGAAATAAAAAGCTTTTTTCTCCCTTTCTCAACTTTTCCAAGATAACCAGCTTTGGCATTTGACACCACAACAACCCTTGGGGTTGGAAAACCACCAGGGGCGGCTTTTGCTTTCCTTTTCTCCATCTGTTTTTAACTCCCCCACGTCTTTGGTTGCGCAGAAAGTTGGGAAATTTGGAAGCTTCGTGCCACTGATCAGAGGTGTCTGCACTCCAAGTGCGTGCAGGTGGATGTGGGAATGGAACACCTCCCTACCTGGAGAGGGAAAGTTTCAAAAATGAGGAAAAATGACTTGGTTTCACAGGCAAACAAACCTCGTCTACTACACAACAACTCTTCCGACCAGCTTTGGAGACAGCCCAACTGACACCGAGACTGCAAACTACTGAAAGTTCCCCGAAGCAGGAACAAAGGCATGCTTGGATATGGAAAAAGCGGGATAAAATAGGTTCTGGAAACAGCCATGGCATGCTGAGAATATCCACGGAATCATTCCCACTCTACACTACTCAGTACGGATCCGTCACGCTCCTGCCTCGCCCTCCCACCCCAACCCCTCCATGCTTCAAAAACCCAGAACAAATTCACCTGGAAGCAGAGAAAACAGAGTTCCTGCACTCCTGTCCAGTAGTCAAAGTCGGATAAATACCTCAGGGAATTACAGGATCCACTGTTATGGATTTCCAGGAATACAAAACGCAAGCACCGTAGAGCATACTGGCCTTGGAATTACATGACACGACATTTCCCTGATGATTCCACAGCTGAAAATGCTTTTGGGGCCACACTGAAGTCTAAAACTAACTTGCAATAGTAAGAACATTAAACAGGAATCAAACTGTCCATTATGGATGCATGAGGAGCGTGAACACCCACATGACATCAGAGCTGAGACTATTCCAGGGATAACGAAAACCTCGGAGTGGTGCCCGGATTGGACCCAATACCCGTGAAAGCCGCCGTGGGTGGGGCTGCCAGGTGGTGTCTCTGCCATTCCAAACCCCCTTCCCAGCAGGAATGGGCTTCTGGAGAAGCCCCACAGGGAGAGAAGAGGCAACACAACGTGCAGCAGCAGCAGCTCTCCACATCCCATAAAATCCCTGCACAGATCCGAGCCAGCCTTTCCCCCACCTGGCGTTCCCTGCCAGCTGCAGGTGTTAATTGCTCAACCGCTCCATTAATTACCCTTTTAGTCCAGGAAATACCTTGCACTAAACCCAAACCCCACCAGGTTCTGTCTGGAAGTTAAAATGTCCCATTCCTGTAACGCTCCAGCCTCGTGTCCCCGCAAAGAAATCCAGGACACTGGTGGGGGATCCTGGCTGGGAAAAGCAGAACTGGTGTGGACTGACCGAGTGGCTCCCACGGCCCTGGGGCAGCAGAGCCTGCCCTGCCTCCCATGGGCAAAGCCCTGCAGGAGCTCCCTGTGCCAGCACTGCACGTGCCACTGGAATTTGGGATAATTCAAAGAACACTCCTGTGATTTGCCCAATTTTCAGGGTACTGAAAATATGGAATGTGCAAATCAGGGAGTAAAAACAACGTCGATGGGATGTGACATGACCAGAAGTAAATATTTTTCCTTTTTTCCTTTCTTTCCCCCTCTTTCCTTCTACAGATCCAGATTTCCTGGTGTGACAACATCAGCGGCACCGAGGGCTCTGATAACACCACAATTAAAGCTAATTGAAGCCCCTCAGGACCTAAATCCATGTCCAACAGCCCGACTCGGGTGCACAGCTCTCTCCAACTTCCCAAACCCCTGCACTCTGCCCCAGAGACACCAGCCCTGGCTCCCACCACCCACAGCGGGAAAAGCTTTTTCTTTTTAAGTCTCCTTTTTTTTCTCCTTTTTTAAATCCGTCTCAGCTCTGGTTCCAGAATTTAAATGCAGATATACAAAACATATATTTTAATGCTTCTTAATCAGCAAGAAACTGCAAATACATCTTTTACTACAACTAGAGAGTATAATTTCAGCTAAGGCTATACTGTAGCTTCTGAGTCTTCATCTGAACTCCTGCAGTTACTGCTTTTCCTGAAGCCTTTCCACGTGTATCCCAGGAAGGTGGGGCTGATGGGCAGGAAGCTGAAACACCTGTATTTTTTAATGAAGTTCATGCCAAAAGGCAAATCATAGGTTTCCATGCCATCCAGTGATTTGCTTCCTTTCCCAACTCCTTTCTTCCACTTCCGTATTCCCCTTTCTTCGGGGCTTCCTGGGACAAAAGGAATAAAAAATAAATGTATTTATTTATTCATGGATGTCTTGATGGGAACAGAAGGGTATAAAGAGAGAACAGCTCAAGGCTCAGCCACCACGTTCAGCAAAGCTCTGGGAAGATCTTCCAGATTCCTCAAGAGGGGAAAAAAATATGTTTTATTTTATAAATGGAAATCTAGACAAATTTTCCCTCCTGAATGGAGCAGGTTTGGATCTTAAAACTGGTTTTCTCTGAAGACTGGTTTGGTTTGGTTTGATCAGCTCTTTTAGGTGTTTATAGCATGGAAAGGATTCCGAGGAGGAACACCAAAAGCAGGGATGTCTCCCTCTCTCCTGCCTGCCTGGAATGCTGCTGGCTTTGCAGAATTCCTGACCCCAAAGAAAGGGGACCAGGACAAGCTCAGGCCCACCTGGAATGGTGTTGTCCAGGATGAAGGCGACGCAGCCCCCGACAAACATGGCTGTGGTGAGAAGGACGTTCAGCACTTGATCAATTCCTGCTATTCCTGCAAAAAAACAGGGACAGAGATTGGCATTTTCCATTTTTAGCAGGCACAGACACATTTACACACATTGCTGAGCTCAGGAGGGATTTCTCAGAAGGACTCTGGAAACTTTGGAATTCATGCAGTGATCCAGTGGGGGACCCTTCTGCCCCAAAATGGGACTCCATGAACTCTGAGCTGCTCATAAAAATGTCCCAAAATGCCACTTTAGATTCTACTGCAGCCACAACTAACTGAAACTGTTTCTTCTTCTGTATATATTTATTATTAGGAAACTATAAAATGGAAAAGGGAAATGTCCATCATGTAAAAGGGGGTGGATTGAAGCTGTTCTTTTTGTAAATCTTTCCTTTTTAAAAGGGCCAGACTTGACAGCACCACCTCATGGAAGGACATTCTATTCCTGTATCACCACCCACCTCTGCCTGAATGATCTGCTTGTCTGAACCACCCAAGGCACGGCTGGGATGCCCTGAAATCTGGGTCTGAAGCAACAGCTAAAACTGTCAGTTAATATTTCTCTTAAAAACCACCCCAAACAACCCTTAGCTGTTTCAGAGTCCACCTCTGATGACACAGGCTGAGAGGGGAATACTAACAGAGAAACCCTTCCCCCTGGAACCCCAAGTTTGAGTAACAGTCTGGAGCTCATGAAAATCAAAATTCACACTCAGAACATGTGCCTGCAGGGACAAAAAGATTCAACCTCCCCCTCGGTGTTTCCCCTTAGTCTTCTAAACATTTACAGCTCAGATTTACCCTTCTAGTCCTTTTTTCAGCCCAACTGGCATTTGCCTCCTTTCATTGCTCCATGGAGGAAAACTTCAGCAGGATCCCAGTAAAACATTCAGTTCAGGTCTCCACATCCCAGTTAATTCCCTCTGACCACATACAAAGGACCTACAGCTTTTACTGTCTCCACAACACTTTGTTTTTTCTCTCACTGACCTTTCCATTCCTTTGCACTTTCCCTGTGAGCAGGAGAGAAAAGCAGGCTTTGTGTGGATGAGCAGGAACACGTACCTGTGACCAGAGGGTTCTGTTTGAGATAACTTGGGAGGACCAGCCCAAAGAAGATGGAAAATCCAAGGACAAACAGATTCCGAGAGGAATTTAAATCGATGAACTGGAGGTTTGACAGACCCACAGCTGTAATCATCCCTGAACACAAGACAAACAGGGATCAGCTTTCTCTTCACTAAAGGACAGCAAAGCATATATAAACACAGAATAAAGAGGAATAAAGTCCATATATTACCAAAGAGGGTGCAGAAGAGAGCCCCCAGCACGGGGTCGGGCAGGGAGGCGAAGAGGGCGCTGAACTTGCCGACCATGCCGAGGAGCAGCATGAAGGCAGCTCCGTACTGGATCACCCTGCGGCTCCCAACCTGCAGGGACACAGCACAAGGCTCTGGCAAAACAACTTCACACCTTGCCATTTGTTTTGTTGTTCTCCTTTGCATCTGAGGTTTCTCTCACAATTCCAGGTGTGGGGTGTTTTTGACAAGGGGCTCAGGTGCTCCAGCCTCATGGAACCTCCCTGGATTTGGGGTTTGGCAACACCAAGTCATCCTTAAAACCACCTGGAAATGCTGCAGCACAACCACGGAATGTGGTGCAGGCCCAGCTGCAAGAGAGGAGGCAAAGAGAGAGAGCCCACCTGGGAGAGATGGAAAATGGGACACACAAATCCCTTGTGTGCTGCCCTCTGACACAGGAATAGATGGAGGAGGTGAAGGAGGAGCAGCATTTCTAGACCAAGATTAGCAGGTGGTTTTTAAGACCCCTCTGAGACCAGGACTGAGTCACTCCACATGCAAATCAGGGCTGTGCTGACACAGACCAAGGGCCTGCACTTCCTTCCCAGTTTTATTTTCAGCACCCAGACTTGGGGCAGTGGCTCTGTTGCAGTGGCAGATGATAAACTTGAACAGTTCATGTTTCAATTCTGTTCCAGTGCCATAAAAAGTGGACAAACCCCCCCCCTTTTACGCTGTCAGATTGTTTCTGGTCAAGCCCTTTGCACATTTCTCACAGAGTATTAAGGTTCAAAGGGAAGGAGGGATTAATTTGTTGATCATTAATTTAGTGATTGAGCTAAATGAGTGAAATGTGAAAGAAAAAGAGCAGGTCTGAGTGAGGGAAAAGTCCTTCTCCCCTCCATTCCTGCTGAGCTCTCCGGTGGGATCATTCACCCCAGCAAGCTGGGGAGCTCACTAAAATTACAACAGAATTGAACCTGCACCTTTCTCTGCTTTATAAAGAATAATTTCCTTAGGGCCACCTTGCTCTAAAATAGCCTTCCTGCAAAAAATGGGCAAGTCCTTCAACAGCCCACACACCAGTGACACTGCTTTGTGCAAGTGCTCAAGCACTGCAAGGCACACCAATGAAGCTGCTGGAGACACTCTGGGCAGCATCAATCTCTGCCTCATCTTCATTCCCAGCACACACACTTAATGGGATTATTTGGGAGGGCACAGAATGGGAGCTGGGACCTCCATTTCACCATCAACATCATGGCATGAGCTGCCCCAGCTAATCAGTTAATTGATCATCAAATGGAGCTCCCAGAGCAGCTCAGAGACTCTGCAGCCTTTACATCCAGTGGAAGCCTCAAATTTAAGTTCTAAATGTAATTATACACCAGTTTCAAGGGGGGTAAATGTCTTTTCAATTGGATCACCAGGCTGATGTAGCTCCACAGATTCCCCCTCCCAAATAAACAGCAGAGCAGCCACGTGTCAAAAATCTATTTGGGTAGAAGCTGAGGTTGAAAAGGTTTTTAGGGATGAGTGAGCAGGCAGGAGAACAAGAGAAGCCACTGGAGCAGAGCCATCCAGCTGTGCCACTCCGGGCAAGGCACATCCACTCCTCCATCACGTGCTCTGAGCAGACCAACTGTGCTCAACTGTGCTCAACTCTGCTCCAGCTGCCCTCAAATACTCATTTTTTACTGTTTCAAAGCAAAATGCCCCCTCATTTCTGTGGGATGGCAATAAAAAAATGCTGCTCATTCATATCAACCCCTATGAATAACAACAGAGAGGAAGCAGAACAGAATAAACCTTTCTTTAAGGGTTTTTCTAACTCCAATTTCCTCTAGGAAATTTCCATCAGCAGCTGAATGGCAACGGGTACAGACAGCAGATGGTGCTGTTAGTGTTGTATTGCACCCTAAACCCAACAGGACCATCCTTTGTGCAGCCAGAGAAATGGCTGAAGATAAATATATCACTTCTGATGGATTAGGTCAGAGGGATGAGTTATTGGAAGTGCAGAACATACATTTTCCATCTCAAACACGAAGGATTTATGGCTGTATGTGAAATACACAACAAGATGTACCAATTTACAGCATAAATTACTCCTACCAACGCTGCTGGTATTTCTCAACAAGGTTAAATTAACAACATCAAGCATATCTCTGCAGCCCAAGGCCTCCCAGGTCAAGGCACATCCAGTCCCACATGAGAGCAAAGCAATCCCTCAATACATTTTGTTGAGTAACACCCCAAAAAAACATGCAATCCCCTCAGCAGTGCCTTAAGAACAAACATTTAGGGTACATGTAAGTCTGAAATTACCTTGACTGTGCCAGTGTGATGTCCTGGTACATAAAAAGATAAAGCCCAAGGACCTCAAATCGAATTTTATTGTGTTCAAGTGATGCCTTAAAAACAGTCACTTCCCTGCTGACACTTTCAGAGCCAAGACACCCCAAAAGCCCCAATTTCTCTACAGTTTACAGTGTTTATACCTCCCCTAAACCACCCCAGAGCCCTGGAACGCTGCCTTGGTTTCCAAGGGACAGTTTATTTAGCAGCATCTCCTTTCTGGAGGTTTTAACCTCCTTCTGCTCTGATAAAGAGATTTTGGAGGTGCTGATGTGGAATAATGCATTTCCATGAGACAACAGCTGGCACAGCCAGGTCAGTTCAGAATGATCTGCAGAGTTTGTCTGCAGGAGCAGAGAGGCCTCCTGGGGGAGGCTCAGGCTGTGGAACAGGAACATAAAGAGAACACCTGAGGAGATCAGGAAAGTCCTGAGAGCTCAAGGGAAAGCACATACCTTTGTGATACCCAAGACACCAATGTTAGGGCTGGAAGAGGTGGATCCATTCCCAGTCCCAAACACGCCATCCAGAACACAGGAGAGACCCTCAATAAAAATGCCCCTGTGAACCACAAAGAGAAGCCAAAAGTCATATTTGTGTGAGCACAGACTGAGGGCTCAGTGTTACAGGGGGGCTGTCAGGGATCTGTCCCACTATGGAATTATTGTAGTTCATGTTTCCAGCTCCAACACACCTGGAAAACCCACCTAAATTCTGTTTTCTGAGTCTTAGACACCCACAGTCTTAAAGTGAGGAAATTACAACTGAGGTCAAACTTAAGAGCTGCTCTTTATTACTCCAACCTCATTCCAGCTGAATCTGACAAACCACCCCAATTCCAGCACCCATTTATAGAGTTCTCTCCCTATGCAAACTGTGCTATCAACTGCCACAGCCCGCAGCAGGAGCAGGACTGGGATTCCAGTGCTCCAACTGCAACCAAACAATCCCACACCACACTTGCATCTTGCATTTCACACCCCCGGCCCTGACGTTTGACCGAACAGCAACGTTTCACCTCAGAACACATTCCTGCCTCACCCCAAGGGAAAAAACACCAAAAAAAGTAAATCCCCGAGTACTTCTGGTTAGGGCAGACCTGTTTATTGCGTGGATGGGTGGAGGAGGAGCACAGGACAGGCGGGCACAGGCGTAGTAGTCGCCGATGGACTCGATGATGCTGGCGACGACGGCGCTGAGCATCCCGATGACGCCGGCGGCAGAGATGGTGGGCAGCCCCCACTGGACTGGGAAGAGAAGGAATTTGAAACCCCTCCTGCCCCAGGAACCAGCTCAGACAGCAAAAAATACAGCAGTTCCAGTCAATCATGGAATTGTTTGGCTTGGAAAGGACCTTCAAGGTCACCGAGGCCACCCGTTCTCCCAGCACTGCCAAGGCCACCACTGACCGTGTCCCCAAGTGCCACATCCACAGGGATGTTAAATCCCCCCAGGGATGGGGACCCCCCCTCTGCCCTGGGCAGCTGTGCCAGGGATGGACAGCCCTTTCCATGAAGGAATTGTTCCCAATATCCAACCTGAACTTCCCCTGGCACAGCTTGAGGCTGTTCCCTCTCCTCCTGTCCCTTGCTCCCTGGGAGCAGAGCCTGCTCCCCAGCTGTCTCCAACCTCCTTCCAGGGAATTATAGAGGGAAAAGGTCCCTCTTGAGCCTCCTTTTCTCCAGGCTGAGCCCCCCCAGCTCTGTCAGCTGGTCCTGGGGCTCCAGCCATTCAATGTCCTTGTCCTGAGGGGCCCAGAACTGCCCCCAGGATTCGAGGTGTCCCTCAGCAGTGCCAGCACAGGGGACAGTCCCTGCCCTGGGCCTGTGGCCACACTATTCATCTTCAGTGGAAACAACAAACTCCCTTTACTCAAACACAATCTGGCAAGTTCAAGTACATAAAAAGGAGCAAAGGAAAAATTGCTTTGATCCTGCTTGGAAAAATCCCAGAGAACCATAACTCACCCCCACTCTCCCCCACCCCAAAGAATTCCTCCTGTTCAGATGGCAGGAATTTGAGCTACAGCTTGTGAGAAAACAACTCTGGGCACTGAGGCAGATGCCACTTAATTATTATTGCTCCAAAACCTCAGCCTGTGGTTACAAGTTTAGTTTATCAAAGAGGATGGGCCACAACCAGCTCTGATCCCTGCACAAACACCTCCCTGGTCCAAACTTTTGTAGAAGAGAAAATCAGATTAATTTAAGCCCTGCAGAAAAGCTTGGCAGGTTCTCCACAGCAACTGCCTTGATGCTTTTATCTCTTTGAAATAGATGAGCCTCTTGCAACAAAAGGGACTTGAAATCACACAAGAGTGAGTGAACTTCACAAACAGGGAAGGTCTAATCAGGGTGAAGTTTTCCTCCTCTTCTTTCCCAAAAGCTTCTATTCTCCATCTTCTGCTTTAGAAGTGGTTTCTTTCAAGGGCTAATCAGAACCAAAGCATATGGGAAACAACGAAGCTGCCTCGTGACAATATTCCTAGCAATTTATATAATTTTGTACTCTTATTACCCCTTAATTTCTGAGCAGCACAAGGGTGAATTAGTTGTGCAGCTCCACCTCATGCCATAAGACCAGCCTTTAAACTCAGAGATGGCCAACAAGAGAACACAAGTCCCCAAACTGCTGTATAAAGTGTTTGGTGTTCCCTTGTAAATACTTTCATTGCCCTTTGATACGCAGGGACTGGCATCCTCTGACTTGCCCACGGGCCCAATTCCAGCCCCACTGTGGCAAGTCAGGACATTTTTATGTCATTAACAGTTGTGCCAATTCAGGGCTGGGTGTGTTTGGGGCAGGGAAGTGCACCAAGGTGGGAAAAGCTCCACACAATAGTGATTCTCCAGACAATGAGAGTCAATGGCTCCAGGGGTTCTACAGGAGTTGGAATAACCTGACCCTCTTATGCCATAAGGTCAGATGGCTCAACCCTTCCCTGGAAAACCATGTTTTATGGACAGGCACACACCATCAGCAGGAGTCAGGAGTGGCCCAGATAAACCCTGCAAGTGCCTTCTACAAATTCCAGTTTCAGAAACTCAGCTTTTCTTGGGTGACACCTTAAGGTATCAATTAGAGGGGGAAATGGGAAAAAAACATCATCTCACTCCACCCCCTGCCATGGGCAGGGACATCTCCCACTAGCCCAGGGTGTTCCAACATGGCCTTGGACACTCCCAGGGATGGGGCAGCCACAGCTTCTCTGGGAATTCCATCCCAGCCCCTCCCCACCCTCACA
>JAWWMP010000060.1:806018-816607 GCA_035047865.1 Dendrocincla tyrannina | reverse complement strand
AGCTGCCTCTGGGCTGGAGCTGAGGAGGGTCTGAGACCCCCAGAGCTGCTGGTGGGATGGAGCTGGAGCTGCCAGGGGTAGGCAAGAGCCCTGGAATGGGTTGGGATGGAGGGACCTTGAAGATCACCCAGTGCCACCCCTGCCATGGGCAGCGACACCTCCCACTAGCCCAGGGTGCTCCAACCCGGCCTTGGACACCCCCAGGGATGGCCCATCCACAAGGGCTGACAGAATTCTTCCCCGAGCTTCTGTCAGAGCAGAACTGGCCCTGCCAGGGGTATCATTGGGGAAGCTGCCCCTCGGAGCAGCCCTACTTACAGGGATAGGGCACCTTGAACCAGGGGGCCACCAGCAGCACCCCCCGGCGCGCGTCGGTGCGCGCGTAGAACCCGTACTTGGAGCTGTCCGGGGGGAACACGTCCGTCACCGTGAAGATGAAGCACAGCAGCCACGACACCAGAATGGCCAGAATAATCTGGGAGATGGGGAATGAAGCTGTTAGAATCCACAAGTGAGCAGCAACAAGCAGCTCCTGCATGGAGGGCCTGAGCACTCGGCTCTGAGCAGGAGCTTAGGTGGGGGTTTAGGTCTGAACAAGCAGTAAAGGCTGTAATCAATCCTTTGGGTGTTTCCTTCCCTGCCCCCCAAGGAAGGGGCTGTTAGAAAAGCTCTGGAATTAGAGCAAGTCTCTTTCCTTAACAAGTGGGAAAGTGTCCAAGTGGGCACTTTAACAAACTCAGGAATTAGTCTCAGTTTTACCAGAGGAATGAAAAGAAGCTTCTCATGGGGGAACTGAGAATGGCTTTGGTAAAATGATAATCTCATCATCCCTTTTTGGAGGGCTCCATTCAGGCTTTCCCTGCATCCATAAACATCCCTTCTTCCACCCCCTCCATAATCTCCATCACTCCATCCTCATCAGATCCCAGGATGGGACTGGCAGGCCCTAAATATGAGAATATTTCCTGTGGCCAAAGAGCCATTTAGTTTCCAATAAACCCACTGAAGCTTTTATCTCACCTTTTTATCTATTGCACTATTAAGAAAAATCAAAACCAAGAAAAAAAAAAACCCTGAAACATAAATCAGTGTTTTTTTTTTTTTTTTTTTTTTTTTTTGCCACCTGAAGAACAAGTTCAACAACTTACAGGGAACATCTTGAAAAGCTGCAGCCTGTATGCTGTCCATCCTTTCTTGGATTTGTAAATGGGTAAGGGGAATTTGACATTCCTGGCATACTGAGAGAACAACAGTACTAGGAAAATAGTCCTGAGGAAAAAGGAGGAGGAGGGTGGGACAAAAAAGACATGTCATTAGCACCAAGATATTATAAATCCCTCCCAGCACAAACCTCCCAGGCTCTTCAGACACCAACGTGCATTTCCAATTTAGCACAAGACAAGGCATCGGAAGGGAACATCTTCTAAGTAAATTATTATTCCACAGAGGCCAAAAAAACTCCATTTGGACTCTGAAGTGCTGCAAAAATAGCAGCAAACAGGTAAATGAAGCAGCAGAAGGGCCTGGGCTCAAGGGAGGTTTCCAGCCCTTGGGAAGGAGCTGCTCCTGCTGCTTCTCCTCCCAAACTCCACCTCTGATCCAGGTTTGCTCTGAGTGTGAGGCACAAAACTTGCTGAAACAAGGAAAACTGGAGGCCTGTATGGAACAATTCTTACAGCTCAAAATCTGCATAAAACTCCAAAGCACTTGAAAAATTTCTGTGAGGAACATTCTTTCTACTATTCCTGAGAATCCCTTTAATTTTGCATTTGCATTTTACCAAACAGCTGCAAATCAAGCAGGACGGAGCCCAAAAAACCATGATTTGATTCAAGTGCAGTTGACCAGTTTTAGATGCCTCCGTTTTTACTCATTTCCCCCCTCACTGAAACTGCCAAGCTCCTCTGTACATTAAAAATTCATTTTTACAGCTAAAATAAGCCCCCACTGCAATGCAGAATAAGAAGGCAATTCAAGGAGCCAGCCCCAGTTGTGCTCTGAAAGGCCTCACAAAGCCTGAGCTGTCTGAAGAAGCAAAGCTGCCCTGAAATCTGAGATTATGTTTTTATCAGCTGACTTTCAAAAAAAGCCGATTTTCAGCCTCTCTCCCTTCTCTGCCCCAGCTCAGTTTCAGTGTCACAACAAACCAGCTTTATTCTCCCTCAGTCTCAGAACAGAGAGCACAAGGAGGGGCATTTACAGCCCCCACCAGTGAGTGAAAGGCACCTTTTCCTTGCAGGAAACCTTTTGGAATCTCTCCCAAAGGCCATTATGGAGAGCTGGGCTCCCCTCCCCGAGGGCAGGTAGCTTTGCATTTTGATTTATTCAGCACCGAGTTGTAAAAAGTATAATAATATGATATTATTGCAATGAATACTACATTGGCTCCATGGCAGAGGGGCTTCCTGCCAGTCTGGAGAATATCCCTAAATCCCAAAGAAACAGTTTTATTCACCAGATGAAAAACCCAACCCATGAATAATTTCCCTTTTTACAGATGACCATGAGGTGTGTTTTATGGATTAAATTATCCCAGCTTGGCCCCTGCAGAGCAAGGGAGGTCAAAAACCTGTTTGGGAAACTGGGACTCTTGTCCCCTGGCCCCTGCAGAGGGTCCCAGCTCTGCCCCAGGTGATGCTGAAGGAGGGACTTTCATCTCCAGACAGTTTCCAGGGCCACATCTTGTGGAGCTCAAAGTCACTTTCCAGAGGCTCTCCAAGGCCATGGAGTTATTTCCAACAACCCCCATTTTTTTGCCTGGCAGAAGCCAGGAATAGTTATTGACTGGGTAATATTCAAATCCTGCTCCTAAATTGATTTGGTTTTTTTCCATCTGCAAAATGTCAAGTTTAATTACACGTTTCCATGTCCAACCCAAAGACCTGCTCCATTCATTCCATGTCAGTCCCAACTTGCAGGGAATTTGTTTTACAGGCAAATAAAACGTTCCTTTGGATCAGCTGCTTAACATAATAGAATTACGAAAATATTCATGATGCTCCCATCCAAGATAAAAGAGAATTAAAGAGCCCTTTTAATCATAAGCTGCACTTACAGAATACTTTGCATGTTCAAAGAACTGTGCAAACAGATTAGTCAGATCAGAATCTGATCTCATCAAGGCATTCCTTCCTCCCAGAGCCAGCACAGTTGGGTGCTCAACACTGACTCCAGCAACTGCTCCAGCCAGTTCCCTTCTCCCTAAAATGTGCTTTCCAGCCTTATTTGGCTGGTTACCCACAGCAGCTCATGGGAAGCTTTTGTCTTCATCTCATTTTTCTCAGTTATTCCTTTTTATGCCACTGATCTCAATTCTCTAATTTCCCTGGCACAGGCCCCAGGACCTGAAATTCCCTCTAAAAGCCTTTCTGTGAACAGAAATCTCTCCACTTATGGCTCATCCACCGGTGGAATGGAAATTTATGGAAGTACTCATGCCCTCTCTCATCACACACATTTCTCCTGGGCACAGGTAAGCAAAGGGACCAGACACAAGGGGACCAGTGACAGGGACCAGTCCTCCTGATGGGATTTGCCTGCTGACATAAAACCAAAACTCAACATCCACCTTGTTCACTCCTTTCTCCTTTCTCTGGTATTTTGCTTTTCCACAGCACCAATCCTGCCCAGCCTGTGGCTCCACACCTCACTTTCAGTCATGTCCTTTCCTGCCTTTCCATGGAAACACAGAACCCTGGAATGGTTTAGGTGTGAAGGGACCTTAAAGCCCATCCAGTCCCACCTCCTGCCATGGGCAGGGACACCTTCCACTAGCCCAGCTTGCTTCAACCTGGCCTTGGGCACTTCCAGGGATCCAGAGGCACAACTTCTCTGGGCACCCTGTGCCAGGGCCTGCCCACCCTCACCAGGAGGAATTCCTTCCCAATATCCCATCTAACCCTGCTCTCTTGCAGTTGGAAACTGGTGAAATTGTGGAATCATGGACTGGTTTGGGTTGGAAAGGATCTTAAAAACAATCCAGTGCCACATCCTGCCATGGGCAGGGACACCCTCCACTAACTATCCCAGGTTGCTCCAACCTGGCCTTGGACACTTCCAGAGCTGGAGCAGCCACAGCTTCTCTGGGCAACTGAGCTGCTGCTGTGCCCATTCCAGAAGTGACAGTTGACCCTACCCAGACCCACTCCCATCCCTATTCCTGCACCTATGGGTGTTTCTCCATGCTGGGAACACTGCAATGCCACTTTCTGGGGACACTCCAATGCCACCTTTGGTGTTCCTCCATGCTGGGAACTCTGCAATGCCGCCTTTGAGGAACACTGCAATGTCACCTCTGGTGTTTCTCCATGCTGGGAGCACACCAGAGGTGACACTGCAGTGTTCCTCCATGCTGGGAACTCTGCAATGCCGCCTTTGAGGAACACTGCAATGTCACCTCTGGTGTTTCTCCATACTGGGAGCACTCCAGTGCCACCTCTGGCAGCTGAGCCAAGCCCAGCTTTTCCCTGGCACTCTACATGAGAAGCCACCACGCAGGACCCCCTGGCCCAAGGCAGTACTCACAGCATGGCAATGCCCCAGTGCTTGCCAGCTCTCTCCCCAGCAGCCTGGAAGCCGGAGAGGCCGATGAGGGCCACGGTGGGGGTGATGGTCAGGGGGCCGATGTAGCGCAGCAGAGCCCCGGGCAGGCCGAGCAGTCCGATGACCACCTCGATGAGCGAGGACATGATGATGGCACCTTGGATCTGAACACACAACAAGGGCAAAGAGCCACCTCAGTCCCCTCTGGCCGGCAAAGCCAAAGCGTTTCTTTTTCTGCTCTGGATTACAAACTGCACTTAAAAAGAATTCAGTGACACAGAAGAAGTCAGCAAATTGTTTGTCATAAAACAGCTCATTATGTTTTAAGTGACTTATTGCTTAAGCATAACACTTAAGGTTTTTTTTTTCTTTTTTTTTTTTTTCTCCACAAAACCATTACACAACAGACCAGTGGGCCAGTCTGGAAGCTGTGTGGAAAGCACATCACACTGTCAGACAGGAGACCTGGGGTCCAGGCTAACCTTTAAGCTCTCAGATCGAACGGCAAGGGTTGGTGCGCCACGAGGTGATGCTCCTAAAGCTCCTAGGGGCAGAGTGTGTCTGCATTGGTCACAAGTGCTCCTTAGAAGCTGGATTAGAGCAGCGTTGTGGTCTCAGGAGACTGTCAGCCCTCTTGGCTGCAGGGCTCTTGGCAGGATGTAGCTATGGTTTGAACATGGGGAAGAGAGAGGGGTTGTTTTTAATTAAGAAAAAGTTGGCAGCCCAAAGCAACGGGATGGGAGATAAAAATTCCATGAGACACGCCCTCGTTTGGACCTGGCTATCTAGCACTGCATCCTGCAGCCTGCAGGGCACACCATGGGGCTGCCACTGGGGAGGGGCCTGGGGCAGCTCGGCAAGGCCCCTGGAGAACCAACACCTCATCAGGAACTCAAAGGCACGTGGGGATGACCCAGCTCTGCTAAGCTGAGGGTTCACCTTCCAGGGGCCAGCAGGCAGGAGGGCTGGCAGCAGCTCAACTGCTGCCAGAGAGCACAAATCAGAGGTGCAAGAAGAGTTTTCCTCTCACTTGAGCTTTTCACTGCACGTCTTTTGGCTTGTGGGAACTAACTCCTGGCATTTGCTGTCCAGCAATGAACAGGTTGGAAAGATGGAAGACTTCCATGAAATGAGAAAAGGGATATATTCAAATGGAAATCGCAGTGAGAGAAGAAATTACCAACTTAAAGACGAGAACACACAGATGTTTGGGTGAGAAACTTAACTGGAAGTGGAGAGAGGGACAGCTAAAAGGCAGCTCCCACATTACCTCTCGGATCCGGGGGTACCAGATGTGCTCCGTGTGCAGCAGCTCTGCTGTCCCGTTTGTCACTGTCACATCTCACGGGGAGAGACAAGAAAAAACACAGGATTTATTCCTCAGCCACTCTGCCACCTCTTCCCACAACACAAGGCCCTCCTGGCACTGTGTCTGACAAACCAGCCTGGGTTCCCAGGGAGAAGGAGCTCTGCAGAGCTACAGATGAAGCACAACAGGCTCATACTCCCTGAACGAACTGCCCTGTGGTAACAACCCCAGCTGGCACCTTCTGAAGGTGAGAAGGTCCAAGAGGAAGATGCAGCAAAGCTCTTTTGGAAAGGTTGGAGTGGTGGGGAAATGGCTTTGCCACCCCAGGTTATCACACAGGATTTTCCTTCAACAAGGTGTGTATTCAGCACATTTTGAATGTGAACCAACAGAGACAGATAAACATATAAATTTATATAAATAATATAAACTGAATTATTAGGCAATCCAAAGGAGCCCTGGGAAGAACTTTAGGTAGAAAGAAGCAGCCTGATTCTCTGTGCTGCTGCCTCCCCCTGCCCACGGCCTTGGTGCTGAATAACCACAGCCCAGGAAAAAGAAAACTGCCAGGAGTCTCCAGTTTCTAACCTGATTTCAAGCAAACCCCCCATCCCAACCAGCTTTCCTGCACACTTCCCCTCTACAGTTAAAACCTTTCAGGATGATGACATTAGCAAAGAAGAGCTCAAATGAACACCCAAATCCTGTCAAAACCTGTCAGGTATGACTTAAACAGGGAAAAATCCTGGTCCTGAGGTGATGCTGAACATCAAACCTCCTCCTACTCAACTTCAAAGGATTCCACTGAATGTGCTATTTCCAAATATTGGGAAGGAACATTTATGGAATATAAATGTAACAGAAGAATTACTTTATGCTACTGGTAAAATTTCTTCTGTCAACATTTCTTAAATTAAAAAATCCCCAGAAACAGAACTCCACAAAGGCATTTTTAGGAGTATTTTTTTAAGGTACAATATTTTAACACTGTAAAAGGAGAGACTTTCCACATTCCCCCCATCACACCCAGTTTCCCCATCAGCAGGTTCAACAGTGGCACTCCACGTGATCTGGGCCATTTGTCACTTAACCCTGGACAAGCACAAATGACAATTACCTGTATTATTACATTTCCACTTCTCCAGAGAGAGTATTGCTCTGGCAGGTGCTAAGAATGCAAAAGCACTGGCTTGGAACAGGGGCAACCTGGAGGGAAGGGAAAGGAGACACAGTGACATTGTGTGGTGTCCCAGCCGTAGCTGGGGGCTCCCTGAGCCTCCACCCAGTTAGGGAAGTGTGGAATGTGACAATTCCTCATGAAACAAACCCAGGGAAACACTGCCCCAGCCACGGAGCCAACACCCCCTGCCCAAAGCTCTCAGCCAGCCTGTGCCAGGTCACTGGCTTTGGCCTGGCAGCACAGGGAGACCCATCCATGCCCTGGTGCCAACACCACCCAGGCTGCTGGACATGCAGCTTTAGCCAGCCCACCATGGGCAAAAAGAGCCCTGGGAGGGGCTCAGTGTCCCCCCTGTGCAGGACCCCAGGCACAGCCACTTGGACATTCATGTGGAAGGGCACGTGGGGTTGGGAAGAGCAGATTAGATGTTCCAGGTGGTTGCCACCCGTAGACACAAACACTGCAAGAATTTCAAGATGACATTCTTAGCATTGGTGTTGATACTTCCCCAGAGATTTAAGATCTAAAGAGCATCTAGGAACTACATAATTACTGACCCCCCAGCAGGTTGTGTAACATGAATATCCAGATGCTGCTTAACTTTGAACTATTCTATAAATATGGATTTATGAAATGATGGATTCCCTTTCACAGCAGATCCCAAAGTGGAGCACACGGTGATTACTCCTGGCTGCTCCATGGCCTTTCACAGGCACAGGGAAGCTCCTGGATGGACAGCAAGCACCAGGACAGGAGACAGAACTGCAGCAGGGTCACAGAAAAAGCTCACAGAAGGAAAAGATCAAACCAAGAGCACGTTACTAAGAGCTGGAAAGGCCACAGGCACCACTGGAAAGCACTTTGGGCCGTGGGCAACCTAAAAACACACCAAAAGCTGCACTGGAAACACACGGCTGACTGGATGCAATTCCCTCTGGGAGCTTCTCCAAGCACAGATCCCAGTGTGAGCTCTGGGAAGATACAGCTGGCAGCCCAGGGAATGATTCACCTTATTTTGCAGGTTCATTAAGCAAACTGGGCAGGCTGGTGCTGCAACACCCCAGACAAGCTGCTACTGCTCCATCCCACCTACACGGGCCCCGTGCCCAGGGGTCTGGGAAAGGCTCCCTGCAAACACCTTCTCGGGGGTGAGCTCAGTTGTACCAAACCTGGGGCCAGATTGCTCCCTACCATATCCAACACCCCGAATAATCCCGTCCTGCCCCACCTTCCCACACCACAGTTCACCAGATAGTCACCCAAAGGAGCAGCAGGCTCAAAACTGTGGGGTTTTCCTCTAAGTGGGATTTAAAAAAACCAGTATTTTGTATTTTTTGTTAAATTTTTACACTTCTTACTCAAAATCAGCCAAGATCCGTCTCTTTGTGAAGAGACACTTCCAGTTTGGAATGTGACTGAGGGATGCTAAGCCAGGCTCTCACTGCTAAGGCACCAAAAGCCCAAAGTGCTCTGGCTTAGGAGGGCAACATCATTTTAATTTCAGGACTGACTGATCAAGTTGCTCAGTTCTGGCAGCAGCCCCCGCAAAGACAGAGGTTGTTGTGCAGTTAAAATCATCTGGAAATGTTTCCTTAACCCAACATGTGCCACAGTTGTAGGGAATGAGGGAGATTAAAGCTGGGCTTGATTGGCTCAGTCACTAATTACCCCCAAGCCCTGCCAAGGCTCCTGCTCACCCCCCAACCTGAGGAATAGCTGGAATTCCAAAACCTGCTCTGGGTACCAAACTGACCACAGCCCATAACTGAGCTAAATCCATCCTTAAGGACCTTCAAACCGTGGAATTTGACCTTTTGAAAGCTTTATTTGCTGAAATACTTTGCAGTTGACAGACTTGCCAATGAATGCTTTAAAATCTCATTTAAAGGCCTTTGCTGCTGTATCCCATTCCCAGCCTTACATAAACCCCCAATCACATGGTAAATAGTTATAAAACAGCCAAGAGTGGAGATTTGCTCCTTAAATACGAGTTATTTTAAGGCCCAAACACAATTGCCTTCAAGTATGCAGAAAAATGTAAGTCCAGTGCAAATGGGAGCCACTGAAAAGGGAAAAATTCCAGCAGGATGGAGGGCAGGATGGGATTATACACAAGGAACAGGGGATTTCAATAGGGTGGGACCATCATTGTGGTCCCTTTCTTTCTGAAAGAGCCCAAAAATCACTCATTAAGTGATAAAGAAATTAAAAATTAATTAAAAAAATTAAAATAAAGAAAAATAATTTAAGAACATAATTAAAATAATCGTAAGTAATAAAGAGCCAAGATTAGTTAGAGGGGGAAATCCCCAAATACGACAAATGTGAGGAGGTAAAGTCTCAGGAAATGTGATAATTAAGCTTTTCTGATCAATTTGAGGCAGAAAAGAAAGTTTGTAGGGGGAGAGGAAATCAAAACTCCCCTCTGAGCCCATCCCCATCCACAACTTGCATTTCCAACAGAACTGGAAGGTTTTAAACTCCAAGAAATCCAGGGAGGAGACACTCAAAGCTGAGCAACAAAACCAAAACAGCAACCAAAGATTACATTGGAAACCCTGAGATATCTGGGCAGATTTTTAGCTGAAAAGCTGCTCTAGCCCAGGCTTGGCTTCTGCACCCACTGAGACACCTCTGCCACCCTGGCATTCTGTTCTCAGACAAACCTGGGATAAACTGGCCATTTTCTGCTGCAAAATAGAAAATTCTCCTGAAATGGAACTGAAAGGCCCACGAATCAGTCAAGGAACCTCTTCAATATGCACTTCTTGCTTTCCTTACCACTCTTGGTTTATTCTCTTGAAGAAGATGCAGAAGGAACTCCCGTGGTTTTAGTTATTCCCAAAGTTTAAATCAACACATCAACCATCTCTCTGCACGTTTTTAAAGGTTTATCTTCACGTTAATAAAACTTACAACATCCTGTCCTTGCAGCACCACATTTATACAAGTGTTTGCCAACTGGGCTCGTTTCCTCCTAAAGGAGAGGTGAAGGCAGCCCTGGAAGGCCACACCTCTGAGTGTGTGGAGTCCCAACTCCAGGAATGGCCATGGCCTGCAGCTCAGAGCAGCTGACAAATAAGAACACATTACTCAATGCACTGGAAGGTAACAGAGACTCAGCTCAGAGAATTACAAGCTACACTCAGCATTTTCCCCCACCCTTTTAATTTGCCAAGCCCTTCACAGGATCTAGAATGCAATTTGGTGTAGACCTGATCACAGCCACCTTAGTATTGGCAAGAATAAAAGATCATTCAAGAAACTACTAAAAAATAAATAAAAATACCTAGAATATAATTCAAGAAACTACTAAAAATTATATAAAAATAACTAAAGTATAATTCAAGAAACTGCTAAAAAATAAATATACTCAAAATATCATCCAAGAAACTACTAAAAAGTAAATAAAAATGCCCAAAATATCATTCAAGAAACTACTAAAAAATAAATACCCAAAACATCATTCAAGAAACTACTTAAAAGTAAATAAAAATGCCCAAAATATCATTCAAGAAACTACTAAAAAATAAATACCCAAAACATCATTCAAGAAAC
>JAWWMP010000060.1:791968-805074 GCA_035047865.1 Dendrocincla tyrannina | reverse complement strand
ACACACACTCGAGGTGTGGCCTCACCAGAGGGCAGAATCACCTCCCTGGTCCTGCTGCCCACACTGTTCCTGACCCAGGCCAGGATGCCACTGGCCTTCTTGGCCACCTGGGCACACCTGGCTCATGTTCAGCCTCCTGTGAGCCCAAACCCCCAGGTCCCTTTTCTTCTGCTCTGCGTATTTTCAATTTTCTCCAAAGGTCCCTTCCTGGTCCTAAGCTTTGCTTTGAATATTCTCCTCCAGCTGCCACTCGCCTGTTGGTAATAATCCCTATTTTTGTAGGCTAAACCAGGTTGTTTAAATAGCTGCAAGGCTGCTGCTCTTGAGGAGGAGGTATCCAGGTAACTGTGCTGGAAACAGCCTCCAGCTCAGGGAGAAGCACATAAATAACTCCATTCACTTGCACCCATGTGAAGAACCTGGAGCACACACAAAGCAGGATGCAAACGAGCTCCCAAGGACCACAAGCTGGGCACTCATTAAGTCTTTCTCAATCCAAACACATGAAGCAAAACAAACAAACAAATTCACCCTGTTGAGCAAAGCAAGTAAAAATAGAATCCCCCGGAACTGCCTGTCCTTGAGGAAAGGCAGAAATAAAAAGGATGCTTTGGAATGTATTTGTTTGGAGAGCTCAACCTACTCTCCAGATATTACCAAATTCTCAGCATTCCTGTGGGACAGATATTATTACCACTGGAGAAAGGAAGGAGGTGAAACTGGAGCTGTTCTGCTTCCCATACGTGAGGGGCTGAGCTGGTAGGAGGGCCCAGCTCTCTGCCACAGCCCCCCTCCCTGCAGGAAGCACATGCTCTTATTCCAAGGGCTCTCCAAGTCTCCTGCTCTGCTTCCCAGCAAGCCAGGCCCAGGATGGTGCTCTCAGCACTGAAATGACTGGAGTAGCAGCTTTAAGATTCACTATTCAGGACTAAACCACTGTCTCTCTCCATCTTTAATTCCAGAAGTGCAAAATGCCCCTTGTGAAGGTCTCCACTGAGCATTGGCTGAAGTAACTACTCAGAACTGAAGTAACTACAGCAGTAACTCTAATAGTCAAGACTTCAGGACTAAACCGCTGTCTCTCTCCATCTTTAATTCAATGAAGGTCACCACTGAGCATCTGCTAACTTATTTACTGACAGCAGCAATCAAGACTAAATCCTTGAGTGACTCTCACAAATGCATGAGCAGAAAACTCCTGCAGACCATTATCAGCACAATGACCTCATGAGGGACCCACTGACACCTTCCCCAAACACCTGGGAGCAGGGAACAATCAAATTATCCCACACAACTGCACAGAAAATCCTGAACAGGCTTTAGAAGTTAGAGAGGAGGGTTTACACCTGGTGGGGGACATACCTGCAGCCCCAAAAAGATGCAGAGGTACCAAGGAGGAACATCTTCAATGGTGTAAATCATGTCAGTCCTCTGGGCGTCCAAACTGCCGCTGCTGTCCAGGGTCTCTGCCAGGGAGCTCTGTGGGGAGGGCAGGGGGGAGCAGGAGGGAAAACACACGGCAGGGTGTTGTTGGGCATCAATAAAGTCACTCTGAACTGCCAGGTGCTCCAAGGTTGGTACAACACTCCCAAAAATGCTGATAGGTGATATTTTTAAAGCCCTTTACCCCTAACAAGCTCAGCTCCAGCTCCTCAATTTGTACTAAGTGTGTTCCCTTCTGTCAGCCACTCCCTACTTCTTGATTGATAATTGATAATTTATGATAGAACTGATCTGGCAGCCAAAACATGCCCAAAAATGAGATAATCCCGACAGGGCTATTAAAAAAACCCCAACAAACCAAAACCACAAAACCAAACAAAAAAGAAAATTAGGGAAGAATTGGAGTAAGTAGAAGAGCCAACAGTGGCTGTTCCCAAACTGAAGGGCTCTGTCCTTGCATAAGAGACCAAGATCACTGGAAACACATTCCTCATTATGGTAATTGCTTCCCTATTTTATTCTTACTCAACTCCATCTTGGTTAACCTTTTTTAACTGAAGGATTTATTATTCTTGCTTCCACCCCACAATTGAGCAGTCAAGAAAAATGCTAATTATTACAACCAAATACAGCCCCAGAGTATTTGTGCCAGACTTCCTCCAGGAATTTAAATCCCTGCAGGAATTCAAGTGGGACCACACTGTGCCCTACCACGTGTCACCAGACCACTGATCACACATATTCACACATCAACATCCCTGTGGAGTTCCCACTGAAACAAGATCCAGCTCCACCATTTCTCCTTCACAACAAGAGTTTCCTTCCAACTCTCCAGTCTGGGAATTCCTGAGCACAAAACCATCAGCTCCAAAGCCCCAACACAACAACAAAAACAGGAGGAAGTATCAGGTTTTATCATTTCGGATCAAGTAACCAAAAACTGCCTTACATAAGAACTGCTCTGCCCTAATCCCCACCAGGACACAACAAGCCCACGTGAAGTTGCCTCATCCAAAGACTGGGAGTTCTGCCAGACCCGTGACTGCCTCAGATGGTCTTCACTTCTCCAAAAATCCCAACATACCCACAGATCATACCTGAATCTCCACTGGGTATCACCCACAAGGCCAGGGAAGCCAAATTGAACAACAGTACTTCCCTCTCAGCTCGGCTGTTGGGAAAACAAGTGCCACTGGAACTGTTCTGGTAGTGTAAGTGGTCACCATGGAGAGGTCAGGGGTGTTGCAGTGAAAAACCAAAATACAGAAATACCAATTTCAGAAAACACTTTCAAACCACATTAAGCACCAGGCAATCCTCTCACCAGGGTGCAGGTCCTAAAGTGAGGAACTGGGGAAACTGTGCCCTGCCCAGTTCATGGGATCAATCTGCAGCACCACTGACATGTTTTCATTGACCAAAAACCAAACAACTGCTCCCTTGACCTGATTATCTGAAAATAACAAATGAAAAAAATCAGGAATTTGAATTGTAGAATCATTAGGGTTGGACAAGATGTCTAAGATCATCAGGTCCAACTGTCAACCCACCATCAGCACCAGTTCAACCATGTCCTCCTCAAGTGCCACATCCATGTTTTCTGAACACCTCCAGGGGTGGGGACTCCACCACCTCCATGGGCAGCTCCTTCCAGTTTTTAACAACCCATTCCATGAAGGAATTCCTCCTGATGTCCAACATGTGGCCCAGCCTGAGGCCGTTCCCTCTGCTCCTGTCCCTGTCCCCTGGGAGCAGAGCCCAATTCCCACCCAGCTCCCCCCTCCTGGCAGGGACTCGCAGAGCCAGAAGGTCCCCCCTGGGCCTCCTTTTCTCCAGGCTGAGCCCCTCCAGCCCCTCCTGGTGCTCTAGCCCCTTCCTTTGTCACACTCCAGCCCCTCCATGTCTCCCTAGTCCTGAGGGGCCCAACAGCTGAGCTGCACACACACAAAGAACACCCCCGTGTGCCCCTTTGCCTCATCCCTCCTCTCTTCCATGGCAACACGGGCTCCACCTGAGGACTTTGCTCCCCAGCAGGGCTGTGTTTATCCAACACTTTGAGGTCACCTCAGGCTTTCAGGGGGCAGAGCAAGGATGTTTCAACATCTGCTCAGAGGGAGGAGAAGCACGAGCAGAAATGAGCTGTTTGCTTCAGGAACCACCCCAGTGCTGGTTTGCTGGAGCCACCCAAAGAGCAGCAATGTAGGAGAACAAGCTGTGGACAGGGAAGGATAAAACACCCTCCACTGTGCCCTGAGCAACCTCCACAACCCTTCCAAGGATGGACAGAAATGGGACTGTTGAAGTTCATGATGTCCCCACACAGGACAGCAGGTTCTCCAGCACCCAGTCCGCGGTTTGTGCACGTTGGTGACTCTGTTATGGCCCTGCCTTGGGAACACCCACCCTCTGGCCCCTTTTCTACCTTGGCCACACCAGTACCCAGTAGGTGCCCCACTCTTCCACTTGGTGCCAAACACCAATTTTAATTCACAGGATGAGGTTGCATCAAGTACATTCCTTAGCTTGTCCACCTGCCATTCCATTCCATTCCATTCCATTCCATTCCATTCCATTCCATTCCATTCCATTCCATTCCATTCCATTCCATTCCCTCTTCTTTGGGCAGCACAAAGCAGAAACAATGGCCTGTTTCTACCATGGCACACACAAGTTTATGAGGCCTTTCAGAGCTTTCCACTTGTGATTACATTATTCCTAAATTAGTCTGCAAGGAACTGGGTTTTCCAGGAGCTGGGCCATGGCACGGAGAAAGGTCTCTTGGTCCAGGTCAACAAGTGCCAACCAACTTAAGCTCTCCTTTAGAAAGTGAAGGTTATGGATCTTCTAACAAAAGAATTGCAAACTTCAATGGTCATGACAATGTCTGTCCTACAGAGGAAATGAACCAACCAGGACACTCCTAATTCCTTCCAAAGCCAGACTTGGATATCTTTGGAAGAGGGAACTCTCGCCTTGGTTAAACCTTGAGCAACCAAGGCTGAACAAGGAGGAATTAAGGAACTCAGGCGAGGCCTGGCCATCCCAAAAGCTCACAGGGTAGTCACTGGCCCTTTGGCATCTCCAGCATGTGCCTGCTGGTCTAATCCTGACTCAGAGCTGGTATTTGCCAAGTGTGCCAAGGGAACTGCTGGGAATGGGTTGCAGCTCCCTGGAAGAGATACTGATCACAGACTAATTCCTCCTTTCATTATTTTTAACTGGCCAAAGCTGGAACATGCTGTGCTTTCTTTTTCCTCATTTTTCTGCTAAGTATAAACAGGGGGAATGAGACAGAGAAAGGTGTAGAAAGAACGCTGGAGGGGAAGAAAAACCCCACAACAAACCCAGTGCAAAATCTAAAGCAGCAAACCCCAGCAGGGCAGGACAAAGTCAAGGATTTGTGGAAAAGACCGAAAGAAAAGGGGTGAACTGTGGGGAGTCTTTAGAGAAATACCTGAAATAAAGAACCCCTAACCTGGGCTAGTGGGAGGTGTCCCTGCCCATGGGAGGGAGTGGAACTCAATGGGGTTTAAGGTCCCATCCAACCCAAACCATCCTGGGATTCTATCAAGCAACACCACATGGATTATTTTCCAGGGATGCAGCAATAGTTATTTCTCCTCTGGCCTCACAGTTTATTTTCTCAGCCAACAATCACTGTGAGCCAATGTGAGCACTGGGCACTGATTAAGGACATTTCAGGCCTCTTTCTAAAGGCTTTTTATAACACATAAATACATCAAAGGCCTTAATAAAGGTTTTCCTTGGCTCTTCAGGTGAATGGTCTCTCAAGAGCAGTGGAAAGCCAAGAACAAACACAGAACCCTGGAATGGTTTGGGATGGAAGGGACCTTGAAGCCCATCCAGTGCCACCATGGGCAGGGACACCTCCCACTAGTCCAGGTTGCTCCAACCTGGCCTTGGACACTCCCAGGGATGGGGCAGCCACAGCTTCTCTGGGCACCCTGTGCCAGGGCCTGCCCACCCTGTTCATTCCCTGTGAGCCACAGCAAAGCTTTAACTCAAGGAGATTTGGTTGTTCAGAAGCTCATGGTCTCTTTAGGGTGAATTCCTCTCCACCATTTCCAGTTCTGACCACATGGACCAACTGGAAGGGAGAAAAAACATACATTTGGTAAAACCAGGCCATGAAGACATGGCTCAGTGTCTGGAGATCACTTATCTTGGTTGCACAATTTGTACCACACACCTTTGTCTCAAGGTTTTATCAGATTGTCTCTCTCCACTCCAGTCCAAGCACGCTCCAAAAATCAGCCATCACAGACATGCAGGGCAACAGTTGCCAGGATTTGTCCATTAAAGACCAGCAGGACCACAATGGATGTGCCTGGGACACACAGGCAGACAGAGCACCCCGAGGCACATCCTGCCCCTCACAACATCCTTCTGGAATGCAGCACTAACAGACCTCTGGCAGAACCAGCTGCTCGGGGGGTATTTTCAATCTGAAACTCAGAAGTGAGTTTTGGTGTCTGAGTTGGAAAACCTCAACTGCAGCCCTTGGGATTGTCTGTGCCCCAGCAGAAGTTACAGCCTCACATGGTGCCTGGAACCAGGAGAGCTTTGCTCTTCTTCCAACTGGGATACATGAAAAATTTTGTCCAAGTTGAGTCTTCTCAGAGAGACAAAGCTCCACCACAAATCCAGTTTGATTAAACATTTAAGAGAAGGTGCTGCTCAGATTTACCATAATCCTCATCCTTATTTTAAACAAAAACTTAGACTCAAACCATCTCAGCTGGCAGGATTATTATTGAACAGGCCTAGAGAATGATAGAATGGAGTGAAAAGCTGGAAAAATCCCAACCAAACTGGTGTCCTTTGAGGCCTCAACTGGTCTTCCTGAATAGGTGAAGCACTCAGTTTTTCTGCAGAAAAATGGTCATGGGTTTTCATGACCTGAAGTTCATTCATAAGCTGCCACTCAACAATAAGCAGCCCCTAGCTGGAAAAAGGACTAGAAAAATTAATCTTATGAGGCTGGAGCTTGGAAGAAGTTGGGAAAGAGAATGGGAAGGACCCCCCTTTTGGAGGTGCTCAAACCCCCAATCTCCTTGGCTGAAAGCATAACACAATGACCCCCCCAGGGAAACCATGCAAAAGGCCAGTGGGATGAAGAAATCCCAAACTTGCATCCTTTGAATTCTGGTGCCAGGGCAAAGGGCATCAACTGCTGCTGACACTGCCTGAGTCAGGCCCTGTGTTCTGCAACCAGTGTGTGACCAGAGCAGTCATCGGGCCAGCACTGCCCCGAGCTGCTCAGAGCCTGTGAGTCAGCACTGTCTGCTGGGACGGGAAACCACAGCCATGTGAGACTGGGGTGCACAGGGGATGAACCCAAAGAGCCAGAAGGAGTCCTCCCCTACAAGGGAACCACCCCATACCTTCTCTGCTATGCCGTTTTCTGTAGTATAGATGGCCATCAACTCCGTGTCCTCTGTGTCCTGGTCACCGCTGGACGTTGCTCCCCCGTTTATCACAACCTTAAAAACACAACAAAAACCAAACACAAGGTCTTAAAATAAACCTTGTCTCTGCCATCACACCTCCTGTCACTCAGTTTTCTCCCTTGGTACTTGACATCTGCCTTTGACATTCTGTCAGAAAACATGACGAGCACGGCGAGTCATCATTTCTGTAACAGCAGGTCTGGGGAGAGAGAGGCTTGGCAGACACCACATGAAGCTCCTCAAAGATCTCACACAGGGCTCCAAAACACATCACACAGAGCTCCTCAAAGATATCACACAGGGCTCCAAAACACATCACACAGAGCTCCTCAATAATATCACACAGGGCTCCAAGACACATCACATGGAGCTCCAAAACACATCACACTGGGCTCCTCAAAGACATCACAGAGGTCCTCAAAGACGTCACACAGAGCTCCTGAAAGCCTGGGCAGTGCCAGCTGGGGTGGGAGGAACCAGTAGCAGACTGGTTGGAAGAGTTCTCAAGGGGTGACATGTACAACAGACAGATCCAACAGAAGATCTGGGCAAGCAGAAGAAGACAAGCAAACGTTTCCTTGGTGTTGTCTTTCAGCTGAGCAACTTGGGTCATGCTGGTTGGCAGGGGCTGAACAGGAGTCCAGGTGTGCCCAGGTAGGGCAGTGCCCACCCTCTGCTGGGCACTGCTGAGGCCACACCTTGAGTCCTGGGTTAAGTTTTGGGCCCCTCAGGACAAGGGAGACATGAAGGGTCCGGGGAGTGTCCACAGAAGGGAACAGAGCTGGGGAAGGGTGGGCTGAGAGAGCTGGGGGGCTCAGCTGGAGAAAAGGAGGTTCAGGGGGGACCTTCTGGCTCTCTGCAACTCCCTGGCAGGGGGGAGTCAGCTGGGAATTGGGCTCTGCTCCCAGGGAACAGGACAGAGGAGAGGGAACAGCCTCAGGCTGTGCCAGGGGAGGGGCAGGCTGGGTATCAGGGGAAATCTCCTCACTGGAAGGGTGGTTACACACTGGCACAGGCTGCCCACGGAGGTGGTGGAATCCCAGCCCTTGGGAGTGTTCAAAAACCGAGCAGACTTCATGACATGGCTTAGTGGACACGGTGGGATTTGATGAAAGTCTGGGCTTCATCCCCTTGGAGGTCTTTTCCAACCTTAACGATTCCACGATTCCAGCCTGCAGTGCCTCCTGCAGCGGGACAGCTGGGTGCTCTAATCCCGGATCGGCAGGGCTGGGGAGCACCCCCAGCACAACCACACACAACCTTGTTTACACACAAACACCATTCAGCGGCAAAAGAGGTTTGTTAGCAAGTGCTTGTGGAAATGAGAAGATGACTGACCGATTCACACCGAGCCCGAGCACGCAGGGCTGGAATGTGGCACTTACCGGCAGTGTGAAGAAGGTGGGATGTTTGGATTCATCCTCGTATTTGCCCTCCGTGGAGCCTCCCGCCTCCACCGACTTCGAGGTGGTGTTTTTGCCAATCCCCATCGTTTCCAGAATGTCCAGGACTTGCATTCAGCACCCGAAGGGATGCTCCTGGGATGACAGGCCAAGCACTGAGGACAACTCCTTATTTAAACAGCAGCACCTCCAGGAATCACCGAGTTCTCAGTAATCCAGCTGGGACATCAGGGTATCGTTCCCATCAATGGATCCTGGAATTGAAGGGAGACATGGATATTTTTATTCCCTAAAAATTGTGTACATTCACACCACCCCACAGCCTGGGTTCCCTTTCATGCTTGTGACTCAGCAGCTCTCATCAATCCTCCCTGATAATTAGCAGATTATCATTTAAGATAAAGCTGAAGGTACTTTAAATTCTTTCACAGTGGGAATACTGTCATTATTCTCTCATTCTTCTCTTGTCTTCAGTCATTAGTAGTAGATTGAAACCTTGGTTTTATTTCTATTTCACAGCCATTTTAATAAAACTTTTTGGGAACTAAGCACACCTGTACTGCAGGTCTGGAGCAGTGCAGAACAGCTGAACATCCACTGCAAAAAGGGAGTGTGAATTTGCAGAGTTACCTCTGTATAACTGAATCCTTTCCCTGAAAATGACTTATTTTTAAATAAAAAGAATCCAGGAAGCTCAGACCAGATGGACAGGGAAGGACCTCCCTTCCAGTGAGGTTGTCTCAGACAGAAACAGCCCTTTCTGCTGGAGACCCCAACCTAAAACCATCCCTTTCTGTTGAACACCCTTATCCAAAATTATCCCCTTCTGTTGAACATCCCTTCCCAGAATGATCCCCTTCTGCTAAACATCCCTACCCAAAATGATCCCAGTTGTTGGAGGGATGTTGAAGCAACTGCTTCAGGATAAACTGGTGCATTTTGATGAGTTTCACTACTCTTTTGGCACAGGAACAGGGAAGCCCAAGAGTTCTCCTTTCTTTTCCCAGCTGGGTCACTACAGTCCAGTTTTCCCCGTTTGCTCCTTAAATGAGCCCTGCCTGTCCATTATCATCCACACATTTGCCATTTCCCAGACAAAAGGATAGGAATTAACAGATTTAAACATAAACTTCCTGCAGGACAGCACAGAAAATCCTGCAGCAAACCAAGTCGTGCAGCCTGTGGTTCCTGAGCCTCAGACAGAAAACGCAGCTGCAAACATTTGCAGATGAAACCAGCTCAGATATAGGTGAAAGGACAGGGCAGAACCTGAAAAATGACCTTTTAAGAATCACAGAAAGTGGAATTTTCAGCAGCCAGAAACACACTGAAGCAGCACAACAGGGGTTACCTCAAAAGGAAGGTAATAATGATGTGTTCAAGTGGATCCACACAAGTGGAAATGCAGCTGCTGGACACTCAAAAACACAGTTTGGTTTATATCAGAAAGAAAAACGTAGGCTTTGGGGTTTTTTCTTAAGTTTCCCTTCCAAATGGTGCTCAGGAAATGCCAGCAGCTCCTGTCTACTGGAATTGCAGTAATAACTGAACCTGACAAAGACCCTTGTGCTGAGGACAATTCAGGACTGGATTAATATACAATGCCAAGATTTTAGAACCCCTTAATAACTGTTAATTGCCCATTTACCAGAAATTTCTGGTTACTTGAGGTGAAAGAGATATTAATCTTTCACAGCAATGTAACTTTTCCAGTGAGAAAATACACCTACATAAGAAAGGCTATTTGGGCAAGACACCCTTGAAGCCTTAATTAAATCATGTAGGGATGAAAGGCAGTGCCTTCATAAAAGGGTTAAGACTTGTTTATTAAAGCCAATATTAAGGTAGCATAATTAATTATCTCTCACTTGGACTTCAGACTGGTTTGAACACTCACTGTCCTGTTATTCTGGAAAAATAAGTCACTCCCATTTTTACAAGGACCATGAATTTTCCTCTTCAAAGTGCAGCTCAGTGGGGAGAGGAGACAGGTCCTGCTTAAAGGTTTGGGGGATCTGGGCTGGGATTTTTGGAGGGGTTTTGTTTGCTTTTACTGTGGAGCCACAATGGATTTTTTTTCCCCAAGCACACAAGAACTAAAGAATTTGCCTTTTTCTGTCAATGTCGACACACTTTATTCTCCAAGAAAATCAGTGATGGAGACAGGCGAGGTTTAGTCTGGCAGCTTTATCCTGTGGGGTTGGGAAGGGAAAGGGAAAAGGCAGCAGGACACCTCCCTAACCAAGGCCCCAGGCCAATAAAACCCTGGAGAGAGGAAACCTGCCAGTCACGAGATGTGGTTTGAGATCCTCTGGCCCCATAAGCTGCTTAGCTGGCATTAACCAGCATCTCCACTGATAAAAGAGAAAAGACCTTCTGATCCAATTTTCCTGGGCACTGCAAACCAGCGGCACTGTCTTCTGCAGGATGGGCTCACTCTTCTGGAATGGTCCCTCAGAATTGCAAAGTTTGCCTTGTGTGGACTGGGGAGAGCTGACACACAACAGCTACCCCAGGTTGGGATGAGGGTTCTCAAACAAGCAGCCCCCAATTAACAGGAGCCTCATCTGCTACTTCTCCTACAGAGGGGAGTGTTTGTTCATGTGTGTGTCCCAGGGAGTGCTCCAAGAAAAGCCAGGAGACCAAATTCCCCAGCTTTTCTTGCTTCTGCTCAGCAATTAAAGTTGCACTTGATGGCACAGATGGCAATCAGAGGTTTAGGGAATACTTTCACTCTGCAATCTGGAGTGTCAAAGGGAAGCAGAAATCCCGAGGCAGGGATGAGGTTATCTGAGAGGTCCTTCCTTATCAGCCCTCGTGTCCCACCAGCCGAGCTCAGCCACACATGACTCAGACATTTTTACAGCCCTCCACAGCAAATCCAGCTATCAGGAGCTCGGAAGTCATGGAAAAAGGTAAAACTCATTCATCATCAGGCAGGTACACACTGTCCAATGAATTCTGTGCAGCCTCGGATCAGATGGGAAGGCTGGAACTGGAATCAGGACACTGATTAACGTTCACGTTTCTGAACCAAATGACCCCCGGGGTGATTATCCCAGGAAGGCCAGAAGCTGGCAGGGTTTACAGGGCTGCAGATAAGATTAGGATTTAGACAAGGAGCAGGGGATAGGCCGGGTGCAAGTTCAGAGAAAAACCCTCCCGGGCAGGGAAAGGCCCCTCTGCATTTTGAGCACTTGGTACTCTTGTCTCTGGCATGAACCTGGAGCCACTGGGAGGGGACACCAAGTCGTGGCACTGCCTGGGCTGACACAACATCATCTCCTTCACGGCTCTACTGGCACCAGTTTTCCCTTCCACCAAGGCTGCTCCTATTTAAACAAATCAGCATGCATTTCAAAATCCATGGAAAGAAAGATAAAGCCCTTCAGAGATGGAGATGCACAACAAGGTTGGGATTAAATGACTTTTTCTTCCTGCAAGTCTCTGCTCTGGAACCTCTGCCACAAACAACAGCACCCACTGCAGAACACAGCAAAGGTTTGCCTACAGGAAATCTGCTTATGTGACAATCCAGGCTGCACAAAAAACTTCTATTTCACATTTCTATTGGCATTAAGTAACAAACTGCACGTAAGTATGTCTAAAAATCATTTGAAAACTCATCTCTTAGTAGATTCCAGGGTTAACTTGGGCAGGGCAAAAGGTACGAATATAAATAAAGGGTTTATTACCATGGAAAGGAGGAGAACTGGACAGCAACCCACACAAGGAGCAGGCAAATGTAATACAGACACCTTCTCCCTGTGTGCACTGTATTCTTTAAAAGCAGTAGCATTTCATACAGTTTTTGGCTGAATCACACTAAAAATATTCCCTACATCAGATTTGCTGTGATGGCAGTTCATCCCCACAGTGTGAGGATTTTTAACATCAACGTTTCAGGCCAGAGCTTGGCAAAGCAAAGATTGGGGAAAACCAACCTGATCTCCAGGGTGGGACATTCTTGGGGCAGTAACAGGTTTTTGGGGCTTTTCTCTGTTTGGGTTGGTTTGGGTTTTTTCTTTGACATCCTTTAGAAGGGCCAACACTTTTCCAGGTGCTGTGGGCCTGGCAGCACCAGGACATGTCAATACTGTAAAGCTCCTTTGCAATAAGCAGACCTAGAGATGAACCCTTTGGAAGAAGCTCAGTCTGGAGCTCAGGCTGCCCCAGGACTTTCAACCCTGAAAATCCCTGCTTTTCCCAGGTGTAAGAATGATGCAGCTATTTGCCCCAGAAAGCAGCTTTATGTATGTCCTTATTTGCCAAACTCAAACCAAAAACCTCCTAAAACAATGACGGTCTTTGCAAACACCAAGTTGTGCTGCAGGTCTGTCTGAAAAAGCTGATGCAAAAGGTAAAAGGAGGACCCCAGGTAGCCTGAAAAGTGAGTGTGTTCCTTCCTTCTCCTCACAGTACAAGCGTCAAACAGAGGGAACTAGTTAATCACAGAACCTTTAAGGTTGGAAAAGTCCCCCAGGACCATCAAGTCCAACCTGTAACTGATCTCCATCATCCAGACCAGAGCCCTGAGTGCTCGAACACCTCCAGGGATGGGGACTCCACCACCTCCATGGGCAGCCTGTTCCAATGTTTAACAACCCCTTCCATGAAGAAATTCCTCCTGATGTCCAAGCTGACGCTCCCCTGGCACAGCCTGAAGCCATTCCTGCCCCTGTCCCCTGGGAGCAGAGCCCAATTCCCACCCAGCTCCCCTCTCCTGGCAGGGACTTGCAGAGCCAGAAGGTCCCCCCTGAGCCTCCTTTTCTCCAGGCTCAGCCCCCCC
>JAWWMP010000060.1:773109-791868 GCA_035047865.1 Dendrocincla tyrannina | reverse complement strand
TCTCCAGGCTCAGCCCCCCCAGCTCCCTCAGCCCCTCCTGCTGCTCCAGCCCCTTCCCAGCTCCATTCCCTTCCCTGGACACGCTCCAGCTCCTCCATGTCTTTACTGGGGTGAGGGGCCAGAACTGGACACAGCCCTCGAGGTGTGGGTTCAGCAGTGCCAGCACAGAGGGACAATCCCTGCCCTGGCCCCCAGTCAGTACCTGTGGGCCTCTCCCTCCCCTCCAACTGTGGAAAACCAGGAACTGTCCTGCACGTGGTGGCCCTTCTCTGCTGCACAAGGGCAATGTCAGTACAAGAGCCACAACGAGTGTGGTTATAAAACCAGCTGGCAAAGGAACAGCCCATCCTTCGGAGTGTCCTGCTGGAAAAGCTGCCAGGAGCACCAGGGTGGGAATGTCCTGTGTCCCACTGCCCTGGGCAGGAGCAATGGCAGAGCCAAGCAGGCCCTTCTTGGCTGTTACAGGCGGCTGCAGAGCCAGGACAGCTCTGGCTGTTGCACCCACTAAGGAGATTAGAATCAAATTAAGGTCACTGCTTAATTACAATCATCAATTTATTATTTTAATTAGCTGCCAGACTCATGTGAACAGCACTGACTTTCTCCTGCAGGCAGAGATGATGCTCAGCCAGAAGCTGTCACGCTGGAGGTGACCTGAACTGCAGCGGTGCCTCTGGAATGCCATCCCCTCCTGTGGCACTTCCAAGTGTTTGGCACCTCTAACACAGGGCAAACACAAATCAAGGCATCCTCCAGGTCTCAGATTGTATTTCTGGCACAGAGAAACAACAGAGATGTTCAAAGGGATTTGGACTGTCTGTACATCAGGGTATTTTATCATGAAATGTACCAAGCCTGAGCAGAAGATAAAACCAGCTTTAAACCTCACTTTACTCACTCAGGCCCAACACTGGGAGCTCCTTCTGGAAAGGACATGCTAGAAACTGCAAGTAAGAGCAAACTCTCAGTTCCTGCAGTGTCACAGCTGTGAAGAATTTAAGCCAGTAACAAATGCACCAGATTTACTTTGTTTGGTTTAAAAAAATGTGTTTAGGCCAAGCAGCTCATCGGGCTCTGCAGCACCAGGACAAATTACAGAGAGATGCCACGCTGTGGGACAGAGCTGCTGACAGGCTGGATTGCCCTCCAGGGACATGGGGAAGGGGCCAGGCAGACACAGGGCTGGGGGTACCCAGGGGGCTGTATCTGGCTGCAGGAGGTGGCAGGATGGATGCCAAGAGACCAGGGAAGCTCTGCAAGGAATTCCATCACCACACACTGTACCAAAGCATCAGGGAAACGGAGCGTTCCAGTGCAGACAATTAAGGAATGTTGTGGAGGCTCCAATCAGCCACAGTTTGCTCACAGGGTAGGCTATCCCTGGCCAGACACACAACTCCACACAAAAGCAAGGCAATTCCCAGTGAATTATGGAATGGCAGCTTTCTTCAGATTGCCACAGGCTGCAGTTACCATCACCCAGAACTTCTGTGCTGATTTTGTACCATTAAGGCATCAAAACCAAGGGGCTCTTCATTGTTATTAGACACACTTTGCTGTGCACCAGCTCCAGGCACTGGATTTATCTGGGTCCTCCCTTTTAGGTTATTTTTAACACCAGAAGAGCCTTGGGACAAGGCTCCCCCTCTCCCTGTCCAGCCTGGCACAGCTGTTCACACCTCCTACCTCACAGCACAGAAAAATAAACATTAAAGCTGCCCAGAAACTTGGTTTTGATAAACTTTTAGACATGAGACAATACATTATCAAAGGTTTAAAAATAATGGCCAAATTACAAGCCACCCAAACAGTACCGACTTTGCTACCCAAAGCAGTCCAAGGAGCTGCTGGATGTTTTCCTACGAAGTAAAAATGTTCTCCCCGGTTAAAAAAACTCCACAAGTATCTCATCATCGAGGCTAATAAAGCCCAACAAGTACTTCAGGGATGCAATCAAAGCCCTGGCTGCAGAACCACAACCACAAGTCCAATTGTTTCACAGCTCCATCCCACACTGGGACCTGGACTCGGCACCCGGGAGGTCCCACCCACCGTCCAGGTATGTAGATGTGCCCAAAGGGTGTTTTTTGCACCTTCCAGGGGATTTTCACCGTCTCAAAGATGTGAAAAAAGGTGCCCAGAACCCACACTTCAACCTTGTGTTGCTACATGTGAAAACCATCGTCCTGCTTTAGTTTTTAACGCAGTTTCCCCTCAGGCTGTTTGAAACTGAGCCTCGTTGGTCCTGGGATTACACGTGATTTGTCTCCACCAGGCACCTCCTGCATCCAGAACTCCTTCCCATGAACTGAAGCTGCACTGAAATGCCACCACATCCTTCAATGCCAGAGATGTCCCTCCTCCACTGAACTGCAGCTTAAAAAAGGACACCAAATTTAATGCAACACTACCCAAAAAGAAGTCACTTTACCTGCAGCAGAGGCAGGCAAAATACTGCTAAATACACCCAACCTTCCTAATATTTAAGTTATAAAAAGCTAAATTTAAGTTTCAAGAAGAGTTGTCGGGCACTTTAAGGAGTTTCAGTCCTGGGCTGGTTTCTCCCTTCACTTCAAAGCACAAACATATTCTTTCTTTGTAGGCACTAATGAATTTTTAAGTAGTTGGTATTTTGACTGCAATCCAGAACGGTGTCTTAATAACTGACCAACATTATTAGGGCAAGTCTGCACAAAGACACGCAGGAAAGTTATGCCGAGCTCAAACCTTGCCTTGATTTAAAGCACATTAGTTAAATCTCATTAACTTCCTGTGTGAATGAGCTCGTTGAGAAGGGGACTTAAATCCAGTTGAATGACATGTTTAACAAAGGATCTCACAGCTTTTAAAAAGTTTGGGTAGTCAAATTGTTAAAGAGATCTTATTTAGGCTGTGATTCCAAACTAAAATATTTGAGTTTTTCCAGTGCTGGTCAACCCAAAGGTGTGTTTGGTCAAAGCACTGCTGGCCAAGCTGTTCATCTGTCACCCCATTATTCCCATTTTATTGTTCCAAAAGGCAACAGTTTGCCCGGTTTCTGTGCAGTGTTTGCCACCCTCCCCAGGAGATCCCATCACTGGCCGCTAAGGAAGGTCTGACCACGAAAGCAGGGCACGGGTGAACCACGAGATGAAATCCCAAAGAAGTGCAAGGAAAATCTGGGAGATAACGATTTTACAGCTTGTTAACCCGTGACTGCTCTGAACCGGCACCTGCAGAGCTCTCTCGATGGCAACGCCGCTCGTGGTGAATAAAAATGACCCCCCCATCGCTGCTCCTCACAGAACTGCAGTCCCACCGGGAGCCCAGCACCGTGTAGGGCACACACTAATCTGATCTGGGATGGCATGGAGTCCCTACAGCCTTCCTGGGGAGGATTAATAACCGGAGCATTCCGATACCTCCACGTTATTATGGATATTCATACACAGCTCGTTAAGCTCCTTCACGGCCCTCAAAGCAACCTGAGCACACACTGGGTCCTTTCTCAGCTTGCTTTGTACTTGCACTTGGCACTTTGATGAAAGCTCCCTGCCTTCCAAGACTTTAATCACATTAAAACAAAGGTGAAGTCAGAGACTCATCTAGGAAAAATTCCATTTATTGAGCAAATCGGGGTAATGTGCCAACTTTTTCAACTCTGGGGACGAAGCTCCTTCCCAAAGGCTGATTCCTGGGGTTCCTTTTGAACCAGATCCTCACTCCTGAAAGAGAACTGAGTGCAGGAAGCCACACGGACCCAGCAGCTGGTCACACACTTGCAAAGTTTCACACTGACCTCTCTATTAGGCTTGTCTAGAAATAAGTATTTCACTTCCATTTAAAATCACATCGGGAGATTTGGAATTCAATAAACTTCCAAAAACCAACCAAGAGGCTGCACTTCTGGCTCAAGCTTTCTTAAAATCTCCTTTTTACTACAAAAACTTCATATAAGTTTTTCCCATTTTAAAAGTTCAAAGGAAAGAGAAGTTTACAGGTGAACAGGACAGAGGGGAAATACTTTCGGCTCTGCCTTTACAGCCATAAACATTTTAAAATGAGACAGCGATAAACACCTGAAAATGGAAAATTAAACCCTCAAATCTTTAAGATATTGAAATTTAAGCAATTAAAACTGGGGTTTAAGTTTCTGGCTTCATAATGCTGACGCTAAAGCGGTTGAATTCCGGCAATTATCCCCGTTAACATGTGAATTCCAAGGTCTTACCTCCGAAGCCGATTGTGGCGAGGTCCCAGCAGCGCGAGCAGCGGGCGCCGCGGCCGGGGAGGATGGAGACAACCCCCGGGAGCGCTTTTATAAGCGCTGCGCACGTTGTGTAAGCGCTCCGTGCCCAATGGCAGCGCGGTTACACAACGCCGGGGGCCGGCAGGCAGCACACGGACACCAGGGTTACTCACACCTCCGCGGGGGTTACGCAAAGCAAAAGGCACAGCACACCGGACCGACCCCAGCGGAGGAGGCTCCAGCCTGTGAATCAACTGCGACAGCGCAGGGACAGATCCCAGCGCCCGAAATTCAAGAGGCATAAACATTTACATGTCCCGCTGCGCCAGCTGTGAGCGGGATGGGGGATTTCTGCAAGCGTTTCCTTGCAGGGAAATATTTCTATTAGCGACTGGAGAGGTCACCGGTCTCAAAGCTCTTCCCCAAGACAAGGGTTAGTGATGCACAACCTCAGCGGGCACTGAAAGCACAGCACAAGGCTGCCCTGGGCTCCTTTGCTTCCCCGGGGTAATGGTGAGGGTGCAGAGGGAGCTGCAAGGGGACGCAGAAGTGAGGCTGGAAACAACAACAAAAGCCGCAAAGAGTAAATTAGGGGTTGTCAAGCATCGGAACACCCCCAGGGAAGTGGCTGAGTCACCGACCCTGGAGGGGTTTGAAAGGCAGAGAGGTGGCACTCGGGGACATGTGGTGGCCCTGGCGGTGCTGGGGGAACGGCTGGGCTCGATGGTCTCCTCTAACCTGGGCAGGTCTGTGATTCTGGAAGTGAGTCCGGTCCTTCCCCATGGATATCCTCTTCTCTCCGTCACCACCTCCCTTTCCGAGGGAGCACAGCACCGCCTGAGGCTGCTCTTCCACGTCTGAGCAGCGCTTTACACCTCACCCCTGCCCCGGGTTACCACCGAGTTCCACCACCCCCTCAGCGCTTCCCTCTCCTGCACTACTGATGAGACACCCTCAGTCCCCAGCAGGCACTGAAGCGACAACCTGAGCAAAGCACCACAAAGCGGCACCGCGGAGCAGCTCCTGCCCCAATCTGCCCGGGGGGGGCGGTGAGCTCAGCACCCCCTGAGAGGCACCCTGAGCACCCCAAGCTGCGGAGCCGCCCCGACCCCCAGGCCGAGCACAGGCCGGGACTCGCCCCGCGCACCCCGCGGCGATGCTGCAAAGTTTCCTCCTCCGTTTGCGCCTTTTCCAATGATCAGAGCCTTCCCTCTGCTCCTTCATCCCGAATTCCAAGTGTTTTCACACTCACAAACATCTCATTTCGACACGGAGAGTTCTTGCAGCCCGTAACACAAGTGTCACCAAAACTTCAGTTTTAAGACCCAAAACACAGCCTGTTGGACCACAGACCCCCACCCTGCCTGAAGATCACTGATCCATGATAATCTCCAGCAGAGTCCTCAAAGTATTTCAGATTGACGGCATCTGATGTGTTCCCAGGGAGCCACAGGACCCATGACCAATGGCAAGAGAAAAACTTTGGAGTTTGAATGGAAAAAACTTTTGCTTTTTTATTCCAATGTCCGGAATTTTTTTAATAGTTGAATTAAACAATGCCAGGCACTCAAATGCTTCTTGCCCTGAATATCACAGTTCAAAGTACGATTAAGTTCAATGCAATTAACATTACTTAAGCATCCAATTAAAGAAGACTTGTGTATTTACCTTGCAATTAAAACTAATCGCTCCAAAATTCTTCACCTGTGAGTGGAGAATTTCATCATTCAAACGGTTTATTTCTGATTACTTAGCATTTACACTCAGTAATTTAAGTCAAATAAACCACCTCCTAATCTGGGTATCTTCAATTCAGTCCCAGCTTCCATGGCTGACATTGGGACAGATCTAAGAGTGGGTTGTTAGGTTAAAATTCCTCAAACTGGATCAGTGCCTCACTCGAGGTGAATGTTAATTCAAGGCAGAACTGCACTGGAATATTTTACAGTGCAACTTCAAATTCCAAAATGCTGCAACAGGCAGGTGGGAATAAACAGCTGAGAGCTCTGTGTATTTATTGATGGCAGGGAAATCACAGCAGACAATTTATCTCGCTCTGCTCCAGCCCAGGGAGTGTGTTGTGATGATCAGACACAGCCACTCGTCATTTTTATTACCTGCTTAATATCAGAGATGCAAACCGGAGGGAGCATTTCTCCTGCTTGGAAATGTTACTCCTAGGAGGAGTTCACTTTGATTATTAGAAGAAAATCCAATTTTTTGCCTTCTTCCCAGACACCCAGTGTTCAGTTTGAGGACGAACCAACACCTCCAAGTGCCTCAGCTAAATTATGTTTGTTGTCAGACACACATTGGTGAAGTACTGACAATGTTCCAAGTTGGATATTTATTCTGAGGATATTTTCCCTCGTTTTGCAGAGCTCAGGCAGGACAAAACCCTGCTCTGAAGTGCCCTATTGCCCCTGCACTTACAGCACTGTGCACACGGGTGGCACACAGTGGTTACCTCCCAGCACCAGAACTGGCAATGATGTGACCCAGTGACTCCAAACACCTGGAAACCAAATCCTGCAAACACCTGGAAACCAAACCCCTGCTCTGAACCTTCATATTGCCAGGTAAAACACCCAAAGAGGCAGGAGTGATGCAGCCCCTGCAACGCTGCTCAGAAGAGCTGCCCTTTCCATGATGTCACTGTCCCAGCCTGGCAGATGCCTCACAAACACTGTCAGGAAGAGGCACATCTTCCTTGGAAGAGCATCCTGTTTCATCCTGATGGTGAGATGGAGGAGGCCTCGTTCCTGACAGCTCAATGCGTCTCTTGATTACATTTTTGTAGCAATCTCCTAATTTGAGTGTTCTTCCTCCCAAAACCACAGCAAATATGTAATGTTTTACATCAGCTTCCATTTAAGCAGCAGCCTCCCCTGAACGTCCTCCAGAACACACTTAACATAACACAGCAAACACAGAAAATAGCATCACACACAAGAAGAATAAATAGATCCACTTCCACCCACAACTGGGAGCAGCAGAAAGACTAAGTTATTAAGTTTGATCTTAGAGCAACGTTTATAAATTGAATTATAAATTCCTTGAAAAAGCACTTACCAGAAGATCTGCTTTAATACGAAAACATCTACTGCTCTTCCCTAATGCAGAACAATCAAATATACAGCAGGAATTACTGTAATTGCTTTGAAAGCTTCCCAGCTAATTCAAGGAGTGATGCAGTCCTGGGCCCTACTGACACAGCCCCCCTTGTACTGACTGCACCCACCCAATGCATGTCCCTTCCTCCCTCCCTCCCAGAGAAAGGACACCTAGGGATAATCCACGCCAAGTGAATTCTGCTTTTCCAGCTGGAGAATGCAATGCTTTGGACCCAATTTCTATTCCAAAACAACCCAATTCAGTGCCAGCTCCTATAACCGTGTTTATTAGAACTTTTCCTGCAACTGTGTGTTTTTTAAACCCTTGGAAGAAGAACCCAGGGTCTGAGATGTTCAAAGCACACCGACAGCTCTATGTAAAAAAGTAATTACAAGATGGAAGTGCCTTTAAAAACACCTGTGGCTGGTTTTTTGGCATCATTTTGAGAAGCAACAACAAAAGGGTAGTGAAGGCAAAGCCCTACACTCCACAGGCACAGATCAAAGCACTTCCAAAATTAATGGGGAAAGAATGTGCTTTTTGGGACCTGCTATTGTATTCACCACATCCACAAACAAAGTCAGACTCCTACGTCTTTCCTGGACCACCAGGTGTGCTTGTAATTAAAGCCAAATCCTCAAATCCTTTTTCTTCTATGAACTGACAAAAGAAAAACCTGTATACTGGGCAACAGAGCACCAAGAGAGGCTGCTGCCCTTAAAGCATCATTACCTTCATGCATTCCCAGATCTGCTGTCCCTGGAAGTGTTCAAGGCCAGGCTTGGAGCAACCTGGTGGAAGGTGACCCTGCCCAGGGCAGGGGGAAGGGACCTTAAAGCTCACCCAGTCCCAAGCCCCTGCCACGGGCAGGACCCTTCCACTGCTGTTACCATTTCATTTGCACACTCACATTTTAGCTTTCTCCCTATTTTTGTGACTGCTAATAGTTTCAGAAGTGTGGGCTAAAGTCCTGTACAGCAAAATCCAGCAGACTGATCTTGCTGCAGGCTGTGCAAACAACATCCTTTCGCTGGAGTTGCCAATATTCTCATTTTCTAAAGGCAAAACAGTTCTACTCAAAATCATTCAGTTTTATGTTCAATAAACCAATTGCTTGGACACCTAGAAATCTCCCCTGCACTACACAGGTTAAAAAACTCCAGCTGCAAGACTGAATGTCTTACAAAAGGGGGGAAAGAGGAGATATCCCTATTTCTGAGCAGTGATCCTGGGATCTCTTTCAAGGTTCAGGGCGCAAACAGCAAATGCAGCTTTGCTCCCCCAATCCCAACCTCCTGCATCCCAAAGGAAAAAAGCCCTTTTAATCTTCAAAGCATGGCCACAAGTCAATCTCAATTTAGCACACTTTTTAATTTTCTTTTTAATTATCCACTTGGGAGAGTTATGCTCTCCTTGCTTGCTGAACTTTCACTCCTTTGAGATTACTTCCAAATTTTTCCTGGGAATAATCAGCAAATTTATACCACTTGGAGAGGAAACATTTCAAGGCTTCCACGCACTAAGGGGCAGAGCCAGTGTGGTTTTCCATGTGCTTTTTGCTGTGTTCCCAGTCCCCTCAGTTCTGCAGGAAAGGTGTCCTCTGGCTCCAGGACTGTGGGAGTGCAATCCTGGCACAGGAGCTCTGAGCCCTTCCCAGAGATGTCACCACCCTGGGGTTTACACCTTTCAAGTCCCTACATGGAGCCAAATCCCAAAATGGCAGGAGAATCTTTTTCAGATGGAACTGGTAAAAGGCAGGGCACAAGCACATCATCTGCTGGTGCCACAGAGCAAGAATAGATGCCATTATTAATTACATTACCCATAATAGGTGCTATTATTCATTATATACCAATAATAGATGCTGATATTCCCACTGATACAAGTGTGGACCAACTGTTTGTCCCTGGAGCTCTGGTCCCCAAGCACAGCTTGGTTTCCCACAGCCACGGGGGAAAATTAAGTCATTATTGCCATTAATGACTTTGAAGCCACCCCTCCTCCCTACCCACACACCACACAACTGTGAACAGCCCTGCATTTGCTTCCCACACGTCCAGCCAACCAATTGCTAATTTATTAATTTCCCAACAAGCCCGAAGTGTTTATGGAGCCGGGCTCATGTTCAGCCAGACTTGCTGGGTGACTTCCCGTGCTCCCATCCCAGGCAGGCTCATGTGGAAGTGGCTCATTCCCAGCAACCAGCATTGATTCCCCCTCAATGTGCACTGGATCCATCCATCCCCTGGCTCCTCAGGGATAAGCAGAGCAGCAGGAGCACCCAGGACCTGCTGCAGCCTGGCTGCCACGCCACCAGGACGTCACACAGTGTCACCACGCAGGGATAGAGCAGGCAATTTACTGCAGTGGCTTTGAAGATTTTCCTCCCTGCGTAAGAGGGTAATTAAGAATGCATTAGATATATATTAATGCATTAAATATCCCTCCCAGCAACAGAATTGTTAAAGAAGGTTAAGTGACTTCTCCAGCTGGAGTGACAGAAATGGAACAGTCCTGGCAACACCGATCTGACTGCTCAGGAAAAGCACAAAGAATTATAATATTTTAACAGAGTTCACAGTACTTACAATAATATTTATGCAAGCTATAGTTTACTGAACGAAACCTCTTTGTTTTCAGCAAGACTTTCCCAAAAAAGTCCAAAAAAAGCAAATTTTAGTGAGATACTTCTTTATGATTTCTGCCCATAAACCAATCCTTTTTTAGCCAGTTTACTGTGGGTTTGATATTGTACCTTACTGGTTGCTTCATCTTCAGGGCTCTTTGGCAGATGTGTGTTCAGCACTGCTTTTAAAAAAGAATTTCAATTATCCTTACTTAATTGGCACTGCCTAAATGCAAGAACTCTTTGCTGCTGCTGCTGCTTAGAGGAATACGATTTCAGCACACATTTTGCCCTTTGAATAATTAGGAGAGAAAAGCCCCATGCAGATGGAGAGCACCTAAGTGAGAGCCAAAACTGGGGTTAAACTCTTCATAAAATCTTTTCCAAACTGCAACAGCCGAGGAGGAGAGCTCAGATAATACTGAGCTCTAATAATTCTGAGAAATTTAATAGAAGGGCTTAATTGACAGCTTTGCTTGATTTGATTGTGCCTGATTAGGCTTGTCCATGAAAAGCATTAAATGTGTTTGATCCCTTCCACGGCAGAGCAGCTCATTAGCAGGGGATGTTTACAAGGACCATCCCAGCAGCTCCGTCCCTGCTGCAGGGGGGTTTTACATCTGCTTTTATGAGAAGGATCACGACTCCAAAAGAGCTCAACCTCCCATCCTTTGCCTTTTCTGGTATTTGCCAACAGGACAGATGGGCAAGGAAAACATCCCACCACAAACCCCCAACCTCTGGGTCTTAAAAATATCAAAATCCACTCCTCTCTCATCCATCCATTTTGGTTTTTATTTGAGTTAAAAGCACCTATGAGGAAGCTGAACTCCAGTACAGATAACAAGTGTCTGACAGGCTGAATAAGCCAGACCAGAGTCCTGTAAAATTATTCTGATAATAATGACTCTGCTCAGCAGAACCTCCCAAAATTCCACACACAAAATTAAATGGTACTGAAGCAAATTCATCCAATATCAGCAGATCACTGGTAACTGCTATTGTTCCCACATATGAAAGGACATAGAACAGCATGAAAATCCTGCAATTATGTCTTGCAGTCTGAGCCTACAGAATCCAGACCTGCATATGGAATTTTTATTTCTCAGTCACAATTTTTCTTTAGGATTTGTCTTTATACAAGGAAATGCTCAGCAGGAAACAATAATCTTTCACCTTTTATCAAAATCCCCACTCTGTTAAAACATGACCAAGCAAACACTTCTTGCATCAGGGGCATTCAGTGAACTTTCAGAAATAATTCATTTTGCATAAAAAAATAAAAAGAGGGGGGGAAAGCTGCTATAACCTGTTTAGAGCAGGTGTTTAAGTCTGCAAAAACAAGGATGTGTTTCCTTTGCTCAGACACAGTGAGGGTCTGAATGCAGGATTCTCCACACAAAGGGCAGGTAATAAACAGAGCAAAATTAGAATTCATGATGTTTTTTCCTGTTATAGGGATCCAAAGACTCCGTGGAAATCCAAACCTTCCCACAGCACTTAGCCCTGAGACAGTTTCATGTCATTCAGCACACAAAGTAAACTTTGTATGCACCATTTTATCCCCCTTCCAAGCTCCTAAATCAAAAGTGAAAGTCGTGACATGGAGTCATGTGTCTGCTTTGTGAGATCCCCTCTGTGACCTTGCATGCTGCTAACAACATTCACACACTATTGCCATTAAAAGCACAACCACTGAGCCTCATCTTAAATGCAAGACCATCCAGGTAAGTGATAAAAGGAGTGCCATCAGTAAAAATAGAAACCCTTCAGAGGGAGACTTCTGGGCTAGAAGAGAGAGTGCTCAGCCAAGATGTTCTTGGTGGAGACTCTGGTGGTCAAAGACTTCCAGCATTTCCTTGCTCTTGCTAACACCAGGTCGACAGGACTTGCAGAGAGCTGGAAAAGTGGGGTAAATTCACTAAAGGCACACTAACCACCTCAGCACATAAACACAGCCAAGAGCATTAGTGTTTAAGGCACTTCCCTATTAAAGCTGCACTTTATTCTCGTAACTTTTACAATCCCACGGGTGTGTAACAGCCAGCAAACCACTAAAATGGGCATTATCGCCCTGGGCTGCCGTTTCACGGCCATGCAAAACAGGAGTAAATCCAATTAAAACGTGTCGCTCCGTTTCGAGCCCAAAGGATTCCAAGCTCCACGCCCGAGGTTATGGCCCAGGAATGTCAGTGCACAAACCCCCCCGAAGTCGCTTTTCACTTACTTTTCTGCTACCAGGCATTCCCAAAATGCTTCAGCCAACTGGTGGAATGACACAGGCCCTGCACCAGTTTGATTTAAAAATAAATTCAGACAACAAATTACAAACTGGGGGACCTGGAGCCACTGGAAGTCAATTCGGCGAGTCATGACGTTTCCAAACAGTCAAAACCAAACTGTGTCGAGTCAATCCCCCTATCACCCATTTCAGCCCATCCGTCAAGCAGTTTTAATCTCAAGCGAGTGTAAAATGGGTGACAAATTCAAAGCCCCGTTTATCACAAAGGAGATAACAGGGAAATGCTGGATAAATCCAAACACAAACCAGCTCAGCTCTTGCTTTCAGGGCTCACACGCTCCCAGGTACCCTGTGGTCACTCACAGCTCCTCCTCCACAACTACAACCAGACTCCTCTGCTCCCGTCTGCTCCTAAAAATACAACTAATCAGACAAAGCTTGTTTTCTCAGGCATTTTGCTGACGCAAGTACAAGATCAAAACATCCCTCGTTCAGAGGAGAGAGATGGATCAGGCTCCAAAAGACGCAAGTTCATAATGTCCAGCCATGCCCTCCATCCTTGTCACTCTCTTACCAATACACATCGATTTTATTACAGTAAGGCAAGTTTTGAGGGAGGAATAAAATATCCTGGTTGCCTGAATGTGGTGAGAAGGAATTGTGGAAATTCCCTTTCACCAAAACAGGACAATGTTTATTCTCTGCTAAAGCTGCTTTTTAAAAATAATAATAAAACTGAAAAAAGAGCAGACTCTTGCATGGTTAAGTGCATTCCCCCCCAGCCCTCCCTAAACCAGCACTTGCATCTTCTGGCCTGAGAACTGAGACACAGAGAGATTTAGATCATTGAATTTCTAATTACAAACTCATTAAATACTAGTTTTACGATTACCTCAAGCCCAGCCAGTCTGCAGCAAACAGAGCTGTGGGATAGAAACACAATTTCCATCCTCTCCCACAACACAGGACGGAGACAACCAGACCGTGCCCTGGGACTGCAACTGATGCTTCCCAAAACCACCCCGAGCTCTGCAAGCCCAGCAAGCCCAGCAGCCCAGCCCTGCTGTGGGGCCACGGCACAGCCAGGCAGAGTCACAGCTCTCAGCGGACCAAGGCAAAGGATGAGTCAGTATTTACGAGCCTGATGACAACACTCAGGACCAAAAAATAAGCTCATCAGCCCTCTGGAGCAGCCTGGGTGAGGAAACCACAGGAGACAGGTCATGCATGGCCAGGCACACGGTATTCTTGGTGCCACACACGCTGTTAGTGCTGTTTGGCAACAGAAAGGGTCAAGATTAATGTTGAGTGAAAGGAATAAAAGTAGAGCAGGAGGTTTCTGAACTACCAGACCAGTTCTCCCCCTCCTTCCTTCCCTCACCATGTGCCAGTGATGTCTCAACACCCCCCAGTTCCCTTTCCAAGGAAGTAGCTGTGCTCCTTCCGTGGCCAAATTACCATGGTAAGAAATCCCCATTTAGATCCATCTCCGACAGAACATTCAGACAACAACAAACATTTCCTTCCCATAACCTGAAAACAGCCAAACATGATCACATTTCTTTCCTGCCATCAAAGAAACCCTGTCCTAAGACAGCTCATAACAACTGAAATCACTTGGTAATGACAGAAATATTTAGTGCAGCCCCAACAGAAGTTGGCAGTGTCTGAACATGAACATGGCAAGAGCTTCCATCTGAAAGGATTTGTTTTCTTCCTGCCTTCCCTACACCATGGAGCACATCCCTCTACTCATTCTGACTGTCAATATTCTTTTTCTGCAGCTTTTAAGTAAAATAAACCCCAGTGTAACTGCTGTTAGGTCGTGTTGTGACCACTAAGGCTTCATAAATAACAACACTTGATACAAATACATTTTCCCAACAACATATAAACCATCACCTTCAATGGAAGAACAAGGGCTCTGGGCAGCCATCTGCATTTTCTCCTGTCAGAGCAAATACTAAAGAAGAACTTGGAAGGAAAATAAATCTATGGAAGAAATGGCCCCACAGAAACCTTTGGGGCTTGAGATTTCTTACGTGGTTCACACAAAGACACGGACAGGAGCAGTTACAACAAGACCTTCCCAGGAAGAAACTCTTCCCTGGGAGGGTGGGGAGGGGCTGGGCTGGGATTCCCAGGGAAGCTGTGGGGCCCCATCCCTGGGAGTGTCCCAGGCCAGGTTGGAGCAATCTGGGATAGTGGAAGGTGTCCCTGCCCATGGCAGGGGGTGGAACTGGGGGGGCTTTAAGGTCCCTTCCAACCCAAATTCCAATTCCATGATTCGATGATCTTTCAAAAATCACCGTGGGCGGGACACCAATCTGTCCCCGGGAGCAGCTCCCAGGGGGATTCCAGGTGGCTTCCCCTGCACTCCGGGAGTGGGAGAGGTTAAACTCTGCAGGGCCTTAGGGCAGCTTAACAGCCCCTTCGGGAGGAATCCACACTGAGAATGGGCGAAGTTTCACCCATTTATTTCCCAGTAGTCTCCATCAACCTGCACAGCACAACAAAGCCCCGGCACGGCACCACAGGACAGTCCATCACGTGGGGAAACCTGGCAGATTTGGCGGTAACAGGAAGAAAATAAATAAAAAACCAAACATACTGACAGAATCAAAGACAAAAAACTCGACTAGGTTTAATTTAAAAACCTTTGAAACAGCAGCTGCATACAAATGCAGCATCTTCTACAGAATCTCCTAAACAAACAGTGGGGGAAAATCCACAGTTAAAGTTTCCTGTTAGGGAAAAACCACTATAATCCTCAAACACTGCCATTATCTCAAGCTCCCCCCGAAGAAAAGATTCTCCAACCAAACAATACCAACGAACACATGAATTCCATTTCTCCACTGGAATTCAGCTCCCTGTCAGACTGAAGTACACAAGACAGAAATGCTCATTTTAGAAAGCTTTAAAAAGGCTCCCCCCATACATCCCAGCCAGTACGGATTTAGGGAGGGACACTCAAGTCCACTTGGGCTCAGGAGCAGGTAGAAATTCCTCGAAGAGATCTGGCTTCCATACAAACACAAGGCTTTTGTGGGATAATCCCTGACTGAGCAGCCACTCAGGGGTCCCTGATGGATGGATGGATGGACCCATCAACCTGCAGCCCAAATAATCCTATTTGAAAAGCTGTTTTCCCTTCCAATCTATTTCCATGCAGAAGATGCAGAATGAGCAACAGGCCCATGCTCAGAGAACCTGATTCCCACCCTGCTGCTTCTGTGAGAGCCTCAAGAGAGCAGTTCAGCAAAGCTAAGCCTGGCTCAGGGCAGGGTTTACAGCCCAGTGACAGACTGGGATGGATTTTAAACCATATGAATGCGGCCTGTTAAGGCCCAGCAGGAGCACAACCAACCCCTGGGAATTCCAGCGTTAACTCCTCTTATCCCCAGGGCTCTGACAAGACATTTTCAATTCCTGTTTGCATCTTTACTAATGCCAAAGGCTTGTTTAAATCCATGATAAAAATCTCGGGTCTTGTTTAACCTCCTTGCTTGCCCAAGGTTGAATTTGTTCCAGTGCATCTCAGTGTTAACATTGTTCTGATTTCAAGCTATCTGGATCATGACTGGGAAGTAGGAGTAGGGTTGTGAGAGCTCATCAGCTGCTAATCCAACTGTTCTACATATCTCAAGGATTATTTTGCAGTTTGCTAACCTGAGCTACTTGTTGCAATAATCCTTTATCTACAATGGAATCACCTGGCAGATCAAGGTGTGCAGTTAAGTCTGGCTCTGGCACTGGGCAGCACATCAGCAGCTCATCACTCCAGCATTTGTCCTGCTCCTCCACTTCATTTTACAGCTTGCATCAAACTCCACCTGCCAGTAAAAGCACTACCCAAACCAGCTTATTTTTGAAGCTTAAGCTGGGCAATTTAGAGCTTGCTCAAGCCTGGCAGCACCGTGCTGCAGTGAGAACACACAGACATACCAAGCTCCCCGTGAAAATAGAGCATTTGGCATTTTTACTGAAAAACAAAGCTCATCAGCAACAGGAAGCCTTGTATTTACCTGGCACTGAACTGCACCAAGAGTCAGCTGCAGGAGGGGAAATGATAAGATGGAAAAAATTAACAGACAAGATCTTTACCTTGTCTGAAATATATCTGGGGATTTCCGTTCCCTGCCAGAACCTTCCACTGGCCCTGCTGCTGCTCCCGCTGGGGTCAGCCCTGCCTGTGCTCACCTGGCAGGGGAGCCCGAAGTGCCCCAAGGGCTGGGCTTCCAAATTCCAAAATGCCTCCAAAATGAAGGGACAGGGATGACACTGGAAAGCCTCTGCCTCAATCAATGCAGCTTTTATGGGGAAAGGCAAAAGCCACTAATAACAGGAATGCACGATAATGGTTGTTAGTTGTTATTCTAGTGAGGAAACCTAAAATCGAAGGCATTTTTCTGTACATCACTTATTTCTACCCAAAATGCACCTTAAAACAAAAGAAAACCACACATGACAACGAATGCAGCTCGCAAGTGAAAAGCAGAAAACTAAAATATTTACTGCCTCGATGTGCACTGAAAAAAAAAAAGGCAAACAAATAATTTAAAAGGGAAAAAAAAACCCATTTAAAGCGTATCACGAGAACGGGATCAGCGAAGAGCGAGGCCACCCCTTCAGGACCAGGGGAGAATTAACCTGCATTTCTCCATCCCATCTGCAAGCTCACGGCTCTGCCACCCATTTTGTTTCAGATTAAAGGAGGGGGGGGATATAATGATTAAAAAAATAAATAATAATTATGTCTAAGGAGCAGCGGGGACACCCGGGCAGCGCTGCCGGGCAGGTGGCCCCGCCGCAGGTGCCACCCCGGCCACCCCCCCGGCCGAGCCGCACACCGAAGGGTTTATATAAATAAATAAACACATAAATAAAAGGCGGAGGAGCCGGGGGCGCCGCCAAGGTGAACGGCGGGAGGGAGACATGGTGGGGAGGTGAGGGGGGATGGAGGGGAGATAGAGGGAAAGGCTGAGAGGAGACTGAGAGGGGGATTGAGGGGGGATAGAGGGAAAGGCTGAGAGGAGACTGAGAGAGGGATTGAGGGGGGATTGAGGGGAGATAGAGGGAAAGGCTGAGAGGAGACTGAGAGGGGGATTGAGGGGAGACTGAGGGGAATAATGATGGGAGATTGAGGGGACGCTGAGGGGGAGACTGAGGGGAGGTTGAGGGGAAAGATGAGGGGAGAGTGAGGGAAGGCTGAGGGGAAGGCTAAAGTGAGACTGAGGGAAGGCTGAGGGGAGATGAGGGAAGGCTGAGGAGCCGTGAGGGGATGAAGGCAGGGCCGGCCCGGCGCTGACAGCGGGCACGGCGCGAAGGGAGCACGAGCAGGAGGAAGGGCAGGACAGCGGGGACAGCGCGGCGGGAGCTGCAGCTGCAGCAGCAGCATGGGGAGGAGGAGGAGGAGGAGGAAGGGCAGGACAGCGGGCTCACCTGCCATGGCGGGCTGAGGGCGGCAATGGCGCGGGGGCTGCGGCAGCGCTGCCTGCGCTCGGCGGAGCCTCCTTCTCTTCGCTGTGCTCGGGGCTCCTCCCGGCGCAGTGTCGCCGCCCGGGCTCTCCCCGCCGTGGCTGTGGCTGTCCCTGTGGCTGCGGCGGGGCCGGGCGGCCCGGCAGGCAGAGCACAGCTCGGGGCGGGCCGGGCCCCGCTCCGCCCCCGACAAGATGGCGGCGCCCGCCCTCAGGCCCGGCCGCCATGGCGGCCCCGCGGGCGGCGGGGAAACTGCGCTTTTCGGGGTAAAAAACCCAAAATGCGGCGCTGTGCAGCGGGGCTGGGCCGGGGAGGCGAGGGGCGGGGAGCCGCCGTGGGTAAGGGCGAAGGGAGCGCAGTGAGGCGGCAGGGCGAGCCAGCAGGGCCGGCCCCGCAGCACGGAACGGGGCTGTGTCCCCCTGGCTCTGGAATATCTCAGATTACAGTGACACATTCACAGTTTATCCTAGAAAGGCACAAGTCACAGAAACACAGGATGGGTCAGCTGGAAGGGCCCACAGTGGGTCACTGCTCCGTCCTCGCTGCTCTATCAGGGTAATCCCAGAACACGTGGAACCAGACTGTGTCCAGGTGGTTCTGGAATATCTCAGATTACAGTGACACATTCACAATTTATCCTAGAAAGGCACAAGTCACAGAAACACAGACTATGTAAGGTTGGAAGGGCCCACAGCGGGTCCAGCCTTCCTGCTCCATCAGGACCATCCCAGAGCTCACGGACCAGGCTGTGTCCAGGTGGTTCTGGAATATCCTAAATTGCAGTGACATATTAATGGTTTATCCTGGAAAGGTACAAATCACAGAATCACAAAGCCACAAAACAAGGTTGAAGGGCCCACAGTGGGTCCATCCTCGCTGCTCCATCAGGATCATCCCAGAGCTCACGGATCAGGGTTGTATCCAGGTGGCCCTGGAATATCTCCAATTACAGTGACATAATTAATGATTCATCCCAGAAAGGCAGAAATCTCAGAAACACAGGATGGGTCAGGTTGGAAGGGCCCACAGTGGGGTGTCCAGTCCATCCTCACTTCTCCAGCAGGACCA
>JAWWMP010000060.1:758437-769624 GCA_035047865.1 Dendrocincla tyrannina | reverse complement strand
CCCTATCCCTATCCCTATCCCTATCCCTATCCCTATCCCTATCCCTATCCCTATCCCTATCCCTATCCCTATCCCTGAGCCCACCCCTAACCCGGGACAGTGTCCTGGAGCACTGACCCTGCAGAAGGGGTGACAAATCCCAAAGGGAGCTGCTGCCAGCTCCGAGTGCTCCGTGTCACATCCGACCACGAGGCCGAGTCAAAGAGCTGCCTTTGTTCCCCAGGGAGGATTAACCCACGAGTTGTTGGGGAGCTGAACTTTGAAGTGTCTCCTCAGCCATCTGAAATGTGGCCACACAACAAAGAGACTCCTCTACAAATGCCCTTTCTGTGCCTGGAGTTGGAGACCATCCAGTGGCCTATTTTTAGGAGCAGATTTGCACTGGCCAAGTTACAATCCTGCCTCTGTTCTGCAGTGAAAGACAGAGGATTCACTTGACCTGCAATATCAAATACAGAGAAAATAAGACATTTGTTAGAAAAGAACCACCCAAACTAGCAGGGAAGGAGTCATGCTGTGACATGGACTGGTAGTGTTGAGAGACGAGGAAAATGAGGATTATAGGAGCTGGCAGGCTCCTTCTAATGACATAGTAAATGAGAACAACTCATGGAAAATGAGATGGGGATGCTAATTAGGATTTATACGTTTAAGAACCTGAGATTTTTCCCTTTTACAGCAAATACCTGTGTAAGAGGAAGCAATAACATCACTGAGGTGAGTTCTCAGCTCCTCAAGGCTTTGTTCTAGATCCTGTGACACTTCCTTCCCCAAACACGCCTTTAGCTCAGAATCTGCTGCTCCGTGTGACTGAACTGTCCCTGGGCACAGCCTTTGGTGGGCTGCTCTGACCACCTGCACTGGCTGAGTGCAGGGGAAGTGCTGCCTGCTGGAAGGGCAGCAGGAGGGATGGGTGGGATGCATTTCCAAACAGCTCATGTTCCCTAAACTCCTCCTCAGGCTCTGCAATATCCGAATGTGGACAATGATCACCGTATTCAATTTCTGTCCACCCTCTGCTTGAAGGAGCTGGGGAAAGAGCCCGGGAGACCTGGCTGGGGGTGTGTAAATCGTCCCCCATCAGCAGGACCAGGCATTTCCCACTGACAGGGGAAGGAGGGTCAGAGCCTCTCCTGACAGGTTAACAGCATGATTTGCAGCAACAGCTTAAAGAAATGGTTGCAGGCACGAAGGACTAGCAGGCAGCTAATCCTTTAAATGCTTAGGAGCAGCTTCTACTTCAGCTCAAGTAAATATTTCAAAATAAAATTAATTAGTGGTGACTGGTGGATTTGTTCTCCTTGGTTAGCCCGGGATGAAATGGTGATTCCTCCCCAGAACTTTGGTGCCAAACCTGCTGTTTCCCAGGGGCTGAATGTCCTCCCAAAGGAGATTCCCCCCCAGTTTTGCTCCTCTCTGTAAGTGCAGAGCTGGAAAAGCTCTGCCTGGACCTCGGAGGTCTGTGGAGCTGCTCCAGGGATGAGAACAGAGCAGGGCTCAGGATCCAGCCCAAGTACAGCGTGGAGGAAGGAAGTGACACTTCCTGATCCTTATCGGAGCTGAACTCTGTCCCTGCAGGCCACAAAGAGATCCCAATAACTGCCTTACTTCCCATGGGAAGGAATTTCTTAACACCTTCCAGGTCACTGAGACAGCAGGGAAGGAAAGGCCTTGGGGTAACAAATACCAAAGCAGCACAAACCAAAGTCTGCCCCAGCCCAGAGCAGCAAACCAGTCAATTAAATAATTTGGGAACAGTAATTTCTAATCCACAATTCAGTTTTTTTCCCCCTTGACCCTTGGCTCCGTGTCAGGACAAAGCCAACTCTCTTGGAGGCAGGAATTGCTCCTGGCCTTGCTGAACTGTCTGGGCTATTTTTAGTTAAATCCAGCATTCCTAAAAACCCTGGGCTGTTTGTGTGCTGAGGAAGGGGAAAGGAACTGCAGTGACACCAAGTGCCACCTGCCTTGGAGCACGGAAACAGAGCTGGGATTAACTCCAAGCTCTGGAAAAAGGCATGGAATGTTTCCTTTCAGCAGGCTGAGAAGGCAGGATGGCTGGATTCCCTGAGCTGGGAGAGGGCAACCAAAGGTCTCTGCAGGTGGGTGGGAGACCAGAGAGCTCTGAGGGCCAGGAGATGCCCCTGACCTGCTGAAGTGATGCAGCTCCAAGTGCAGCAGCGAGGAGAGGCCACCTGGAAAAGCAGGATCAGCCCAGGAGTCCTTTGTGTGGTGAGATCTTGGGAAGAGCAGGACAAACAGCCCCAGGGAAGGGCCAGGAGATGCTCAGGGCTGGTTCAGGGAGAGGCAGAGGACCCGAGGGGAGTTGTGTGCGTGGGCTGGTGTTTGGGACTTGTAAGGAGCAGTGTGGAGAGCACACGGAGACACTCAGTGCAGGAGCAGGGCCAGACCCCACGGGGAGGGACAGAGCTGTTGTGCTGAGCCATTTCCCCCTGCCCCGAGGGGGTTTACGTGTCTTTTATGCTGCACAACCTCCCTTTTCTGCCCAGCCCCTCTGGGCAGGGGGATGCTCAGTTGGGCTGATGGCAATTTGGCTGAGAGGAAGCCAAAGTGCCCAGGCTGGGCTGAGCATTGCCACAGGATGGGCTGCAGGGGCTGTGTTCATAGCCCTGACATTCCCTCCCTCTTTCCCACAGGTGTGTCACAAAACTTCTCCTAAAAGGTGTCCAGCATTAAGGTCAGGAACCTGCTGCCCAGCCCAGGGTAAGAGGACAACACCCCAGAGGTTACCAAAGAGAGGGGAAACAGAAACCACTGCTGAGGAAACATCAAGGAGGAGCTACAAACTCAGGTTTCCTTGTGCTGCCTGAGGCCTTTGCTTCTGTCAAATCAAAGTGGACCCATTGCTTGCCCTTCCCCCAGGAATTCAGCATGTTCTCAGAACCACAGAACATCCAAAGCTGGAAAAGACCCACAGGGACCATCACAGTCCAGTTCCTCCTCCTGTCCCCTACATTTCTTTATCCTACTTGACCCCCACTTCCCAACTTCCTGCATCTCAGCCCCACTTAAACATCTTCTCCCTCCCTTTTGCTTTTTTCAGCTAATCTTCCCTTCCTCTTCCTCTCCCGTTTCCCCAAACCCAAACAAACCCACGTCCTTGTCCCCTAATAGAGGCTGATTCATGGTTTGACGTCAGCAGTGGCTCTCCTGGCCAGCCCCAGCTCTAATTGACACAGTCCAGCTGCTGCCAGGAGCACGTGTCCCAGCTGGGAAGGGTTGGGAATGTGGGGGCTGGAGTGACACAGCAGAGGGAACAAGAGAACCTCAGCTTCATCAGTTATTTCTCCGAGTGCAGCACTGGAATTAAGGCAGATGAGGGAAGAGATGGAGGTTAAAAAAAGAACTTGGCTCAGGGTTTGGGTTTAATCCAGAACTCTGAAGGAGGAAAAATGTCAATTTTAGGAGTATTTTCAGAGCAAGGCATTTATCCAGCACTGATCTCCTCAGCATCTCCATGGACCTGCTCTGCACCAACAGCCCCTTCCTTCTGAAGTGCCCAGCCCACCTGGGAATTTGGGCCACCCCATTCCAACTCTGCTCCTGTTCCCCTGCACAGGAGGAGGAACTGGGCCTGTGGGCCATGAAACAAACCCATTCCAGCTCTGGGATCTTTGCCCCTGGAACCAGGAGTGTGGGGCTCAAAAAGCAAACCTTTTCCTGCCCACCCAGGGCAGGCTGGATTATCCTCCCTCGTGCAGCCATCCCAGCTCTGCCCAAGGCCAGCTGAGGGTCCTGGGGCAGATGGAGTAAAGCCCAGATCTGGTTGCCCAGAGGAGTTTTTAGTGCCCTCTCAGACCTGAAGGCAAGAACAACAAGCCTAAGGTTACAGAGAATATAGAACTTTATTCATGTTAAATGCATCCACCTGCAGCACTTCCTGCCCCACGTTCCCCAGGACATTCCCACCTCGGGAGATGGGCTGGTTTCACCCAGCAGAAATGGAGCTATTCCCGTGTCTCCCCTGAGTGACACACCACTGAAGCTGGCAAAGCCATCCCAAGAGAATTTCTGGAGTACAATCTATGCAGAGAATTCCTTTTTGCTGGCCTAGGCTGTTCTACATGTTATCTACACCAGGGCAAAACGACTCCAGATATACAGACAGCTGGAATTCAAGTGTCTCCAATATCCACATGAGTCAAACCCAAGATTTTTGGTCTTCAGACACTGGAGTCCTGGTCTGGATTCCACCCCTTCTCCCAGTATCCATTTGGTTGCTTAAATAATAATGAAAATCCACCAACATTCCTTGAGGGGGGTAAGTGGATTTTGCCAAAAGCAACAGTGGCCTGGGAAAAGCTCTCCTGGGAAAAATGTTTGTGAGGAAACAAGCCTGGCCAGTCTGACAGGGCCCTGTGCAGCAAGTGCAGGGTGTAAATTATCTCCTGCAAGTGCTGCTTTCCCCCTCCTGAGCACTTCAGTTACTCCAAGGAAAGCTCGGGACAAGCCCTCTGGAAGCATTTCTGTGGGAGAGGAAGCAAAGGGAGGATTGAACTGTGGTGTTTGTCTGCAAAGGCAAACCCAGCAACAACCACAACCTCAGGGAAAACTGAAATAAACTCTCTAAACCAGTTGGAAAAGAACAAGGATCTGCTGCTGCTGAAAGCGGCTCAGCTATTTTTGGGGAACTGCAAGAACTGCCTCGCCAGGGAAGAACTTCCCAGCAAGAGGAAACCCACCCGAAATCCCAAGTTCTTTGCAATCCCTTTTGGTGAATTCCATGTTCCAGCCCCCGACCCCTCTGCCCTGCAATGCCCCAGCCCAGGGGCCGGCGCCGAGCGAGGGACACCCGGGAGGTGGGACCTGCCAGGCCCCCCAGGGGCACCAAGAGCCCTGGGAAGCCTCGGCAGGGCGGGAGGGGTCGGGCTCAGTCGTCAAAGTCGGGGATGTCGTCGTAGGAGTAGCCCCGGTAGCCCTTGGAGGCGTAGTAGGCGATGCGCAGGTGGTAGAAGCCCGGCAGGAACACCAGGATGCCAATGATGAGCACGGGGATGGCACGGTCCGTTTCCTGCAGGGTGGGAGGGGGAGATGGGAACGAGGGGATGCCCCTCCTGCACATCCTGGTGCAGGGGAAGGTGGGCTGGGATTATCCATGAGGTCCCTCCCAACCCAACCCAGCCCCAGGGCCCAGCTGGGGGTGCTTTCCTTTCCCTCACATCCTGCCCAGAGAAGCTGTGGAAGTGTCCAAGGCCAGGCTGGATGGGACTTGGAGCAATCTGGGATGGTGGAAGGTGTCCCTGCCCATGGCAGGGGGTGGGACTGGATGATCTGTAAGGTCCCTTCCAACCCAACCCAACCCATTCCATGATTCCAGGGTTCATCCCTAGGGCCTGGCTGGCTGAGAAATAAAAATCCATTTGAAATCAGAACTATCTCAAGCTGCTTTCAGGCTGAGCCTTTAATCCTCTCCTGGCCCCTCCTCCTTGCTGCAGGAATTCCTGGAGGGACCCTCTCCCTTGGGTGGGAGGAGGTTCCTGCTGTGCAGCACCAGCACAGGCAGGGAAGGACCCAGGCAGCTCCAAGCAGCACATCCCCTTCCCAGGGATGGGATGGGATGGCATGGGATGGACTCTGGCAGCTCCTGTCAGATGATCTGCACTGGAGTGAGGAGCCTGGGCTCAGGTTATCCCAGGACAAGGAGCTGGACTCCACAGGGACATGAAACTGGAGCCCAGGAAGGGCAGGGGAACTGAGCCCTCCCTGGCAGGTCTCCAGCCCAGCTCCAGGCTGTGGGAATCACAGGGATCTGCTCCAGAGGGTGGGATGTGGGGCACAGCAAGGCCCTGGGGGAAGGGTTTTCCTGCTTCCAGGGGTTTCTACAGGGAACGTGATCACAGAACCCTGGAATTGCTGAGGCTGGACAAGACCTTTGAGGGCATCCAGCCCAACCTGCTCACCATTAAACCATGCCCTCAAGTGCCACATCCACATGTTTTCCAGACATTTCCAGGTGTGGTGACTCCACCACTGCCCTGCACAGCCCATTCCAAAGCGTTACAACCCTTTCCATGGAAAAACCTTTCCTAACAGCAAATCTAAACCTCCCCTTGGGGCCGTTCCCTCTGGGCCTGTCACTTGGTGGCTCAGGAGGGCTCATGGCAGCTTTGGGCACTGGGCAGACAGTGCAAAACTGGGAACAAATGTAAAGGAAGGGCAATGGAAGGGCAATGGAAGGGCAATGGAAGGGCAGTGGAAGGGCAGCGGAAGGGCAGTGGAAGGGCAGTGGAAGGGCAATGGAAGGGCAGTGGAAGGGCAGTGGAAGGGTAATGGAAGGGCAGTGGAAGGGCAATGGAAGGGCAATGGAAGGGCAGTGGAAGGGCAGTGGAAGGGCAATGGAAGGGCAGTGGAAGGGCAATGGAAGGGCAGTGGAAGGGCAGTGGAAGGGCAGTGGAAGGGCAATGGAAGGGCAGTGGAAGGGCAGTGGAAGGGCAGTGGAAGCACTCACGCCTTTGCTGATGTAGCCTGCCAGCAGCAGGGCCCCGATGATGATGAGGAAGGTCCCGATCATGAAGAGCACGACGGCCAGGGCGATGGCCTTGTAGGGGATTTTTGGTGGGCTCTTCTTGAACTGGGTGGGAAAACCCCAAAATCAAACAGCTTAACCAGGCCCAGCCTCCCCCCAGCAGGGCACAGCGGGGGGTCCCACAGCTGGCACAGCTGGCACGGCACCAAAGCTGTGCCATGGGGGAATCCTGCCCGTGGAGACCCTGCCGAGCCAGCCCTGCCACCCACCCACGGCTCCAGATCTCTCCTCCCAGTGGAAATGCACCTGTTGAACAACCACCCTCCTTTCCAGGGAAGCTCCAGGGGTTTTCCCACCCGGCTTTGTCCCTCCCTGAGCTGCAGCTGCCCCACCAGAGGTGCCCAAAAAGCAGCTGCCCATCCATGCAAAGCTTCCTCTTCCCCCTGTGTACCTGCAGGTCGATGTATCCATCATCGGTGCTGGAGAGTTTGGAATACTTGACTTTGCTACTGGGAATGCCAGCAGAGAGATTGGTGCGTGAGGACATCATTCCATGGAGGGCTGGGCATCACCTGGAGCCTGGGAAACAGGGAGGGGGCAGGGTGGGCTCTGGGAGCAAGGGATGTGAGGAGAAACCCGGGGGTCAAGGCTGTGCCAGGCAATGGGCAGAAATCCAACAGAAATTGTTTGTTGTAGATGAAAAGTTTTCAAACCAAGTGTTTAATTTTAAGCCTAAAACACAAACCAGGCCCAGCTGCAACAAGGTTTGCCAACTGTGAAAGTGGAAGTCAAGCTCAGGTAGAACCTGTGCTTCAAACCAGACCAGAATTCCAGGATATTGTCCCATGTCCAAGGCAGCAGGGACATGTCCCAGCTCCAGCTGCTCCTGGGCAGGGACAGCAGCAAATAAACCCAAACCACACAAAGCAGCTTTTGAACCACCAGGATGTTTTGCAATAGGGCAATTTGGGGAAAAAAAACCAAACAACCAAAAAACAACAAACCACTGGAAACTGGAATGAAATGGAGGTGTCATGGATACAGCAGGAGCTGGGAGTCAGGGGGAGCGTGAAAAGGGATGGGTGGGAGGGGGGAGGTCACCAAAACACCAGCAAGGAGTTGTCCCTTGGAGCCAACATTCCCAGGGGATGGAGCCAGCATTCCCAGGGGATGGAGCCAGCATTCCCAGGGGATGGAGCCAGCATTCCCAGGATGGAGCCAGCATTCCCAGGGGATGGAGCCAGGATCCATCCCACCAACACCCCCTGACCCTGCAGAGCCAGGAATGGGGCCCAGCAGGTCCTTGATGTCTCCTCAAGCACAGCCCAAGGCTACAATTCCCAGGACAGAGGCAGGAAAGGGCTTCCCACCCTTTCCAGCCTCAATAACCCTTTTATTTGCTGGGAAAGTGTGGAACAAGTTGAACAAAAGCACATATTCCAGTGGTGCCAACGGGAAGGGATAAAGATGCTGTTTCCATAACAGGATTTAGTATTTAAGGTGATGCCTCTCCACAAAATCCTTTGTGTTCCCCTTGCCAATCCCTGGCACATTCCCTGGCCAGGTCTGTTCCTCCTGCTCCAAACGTGACTTTTATAAAAACCCCAAAGCCCTCTGGCCTTAAACCCCCATGGCTGAACCTTCAGTCTGGACTTTTGGCAGCAAAACCCAAGCACAGATGGAAGGTCTTCAGGAAATACCATTCCCTGCTTCTTACACATCCCTGTTTTCCACGTCTCAGGTTCCCAAACACCCCCAGGCCCCTGTGACATCCCAAACTGCCCCTACGACATCCAAAATTGCACATGTGACATCCAAAATCGCACATGTGACATCCCAAATTGCCCCTGTGACATCTCAAACTGCCCTTGTGACATCCCAAATTGCCCCTGTGACATCCCACACCATCCCTGTGACCTCCCAAACCGCCCCTGTGACATCCCAAAATGCCCCTGTGACATCCCAGACTGCCCGTGACATCCCAAACTGTCCCTGTGACTTCCCAGATTTCCCCTGTGACATCCCAAATCCTCCCTGTGACATCCCAAACATCCCCTGTGCCATCCCAAACCATCCTTGTGACATCCCACAACATTCCTGTGACATCCCAAACTGTCCCTGTGACATCCCAAATTGCCCCTGTGACATCCCAAACACCCCCTGTGACATCCAAAACTGTCCCTGGGACATCCCAAACCGTTCTTGTGACATCCCAAACTGCCCCCGTGACATCCCAAACTGCCCCTGTGCCATCCCAAACCGTCCCTTTGACATCCGAAACCATCCCTATGACATCCCAAACTGTCCCTGTGACATCCCAAACCGCCCCTGTGACATCCAAAACTGCCCCTGCAACATCCCAAACTGCCCCTGTGACATCCCAAACTGCCCCTGTGACATCCCAAACTGCCCCTGTGACATCCAAAACTGTCCCTGGGACATCCCAAACCATCTCTGTGACCTCCCAAACTGCCCCCGTGACATCCGAAATTGCCTGTGACATCCCAAACCGCCCCTGTGACATCCCAAACCGCCCCTGTGACATCCCAGTGTCCCTGTGACATCCCAAATTGCCCCTGTGACATCCCAAATTTCCCCTGTGACATCTCAAACTGCCCGTCTGATATCCTAGTGTCCCTGTGCCATCCAAAACTGTCCCTGTGCCATCCAAAACTGTCCCTGTGCCATCCAAAACCGTCCCTGTGACATCCCAAACCATCCCTTGTCCACCCCAAATTTCCCCTGTGCCCTCCCACCCCACCCCTGGTCCATCCCAAATTTCCCCTGGTCCATCCCACCCCACCCCTGGTCCATCCCAAATTTCCCCTGGTCCATCCCAAATTTCCCCTGGTCCATCCCACCCCACCCCTGCTCCATCCCCATCCATCCCGGAGCCGCCCGTGGTACCCACCCCATCCCGGCGCTCCCGGCCGCGCGTCGCTCCCGAGCATCCCAAACCCCCCAAACCCCCCCGAACCCCCCAAAACCCTCCCAAACCCTCCCAAACCCCCTCACCTGCCGCCGGCCCGGCCCTTCCGCGCTGCCCGGGAAGTTTATCCCGTGACGAAGATTTCCTTCCAGGTCACGGCAGCGCCTCTGCCCGGCGGCGACTCCCGGCTTTGTGTGCCGGGGAAAACCCCCGGTGGAATTCCCGTGTCCGCCGGGGCCGGGACGGACTCCTGGATGAGTCCATTAATTAATTAACCAGCCTCATCCCGAATTCCCAGCCCCGGCGGCTTCGTCTGCACCGAGCCAAGGATGCGGCGTTCCCAAAGGATGCTCCAAAGGGAACATCCCGTCGGGAATATCCCATCGGGAACATCCCATCGGGAATATCATCCCATCGGGAACACCCCATCGGGAATATCCCATCAGAAATGTCCCATCGGGAATGTCCCATCGGGAATGGGGGGTGGGACACGCCGTGGGATGCGGCTCCTCCAGGGGCTGCCCAAGGGAATTTATAAAACACGGGCTGGGTTTGGAGCCTGAGAAGGAAAATCTCCCCAAATTCCAGGGAATTCGCCTTCCCCACCTTGGTATTTCGTTCCTTCTGGGTAAGAGAATCCTCCTTGGTGAGAATAGAACTAGAAATGTATAGAATTCCATATAGAATGTGGAAACCTCAAAAACTTCCTCTCTCCAACAGGGAGGAAAACTCAGCATTTATTGACCCCCCCCCCACCCCCCAGCCACTTTTTGCATTTATTTGGGGTTTTGGGGTGGGTTTGGTTTGTTTATTGTTTTGGTTTTGTTTCTTTGGTTGGTTTTCAGTTTTTAATGGGTTTTTGGGGAGTTGTTTTGTTTAAAAGGGATCATCCTTTAGTATTTGCACTATGTGGGCCTGGCAGTGGCAAAGGGAACACCCATCCAGCTGCTCTCGGGGTTTGTGCAGAGCAGGCAGGACACACTGTGGTCCTTTCAGCTGTAAAAAGAAGCAATTAAATAATTTGCCTGATTTTTTATGGTGTGTTTGTGGGTAGGACAGCACAAACAGGAGTTTGGTGATCTTCCTACAGCTGCAAGAGGGATTTGCTGCAATCCCTGGCTTTGCACACACCAGAGCCCCGGAGTCCTTCCCTGTTTCCACATCACAAACCTCGGATTCCTCACCCCACAAAATTCCACAAGCCCCCGTTTGCACCACGAGGGTGATCCCACCCCAACATCACGTCTGGAGGGGGGAAGAGCAGCCCCCTGGTTACTTATTCTGGGCAAGAATTCTGGGATTGCTGAAGAACCTCAGGGCCAAAGACCTTCCTCTCCAGCTTCTCCTGAAGGTACCGAATTAACCAGCCAAGAGAGTTGGGATAAATGGGGAATGACGTGGAGACAAGAGACAGCTCAGCATGGGGGGCACCTGCACCACCGCAGCGAATCGGGGTCTAAAGCACAGAATCCCACCCTGGTTTGGGTTGGGAGGGGCCTTAAAGACCATCCCATTCCATCCCATCCCACGCCACCCCATCCCATCCCACCCGATCCCACCCCACCTCATCCCATCCCATCTCATCCCACCCCATCCCACCCCACCCTATCCCATCCCACCCCATCCCATCTAACCCCATCTCATCCCATTCCATCCCATCCCACCCTATCCCATCCCACCCCATCCCATCTAACCCCATCCCACCCCACCCCACCCCATCCCACCCCACCCCACCCCATCCCACCCCATCCCATCCCATCCCACCCCATCC
>JAWWMP010000060.1:710217-723721 GCA_035047865.1 Dendrocincla tyrannina | reverse complement strand
CCTGTGTCCTGTCCCTCCATCCCTTGTCCCCAGTCCCTCTCCAGCTCTCCTGGAGCCCCTTTAGGCACTGGAAGGGGTTTTCAGGTCTCCCTGGAGCCTTCCCCTCTCCAGGTGAACCCCCCAGCTCTCCCAGCCTGTCAACAGGGCTGGTTTTCCTCTTCCTCCTGGGATTTTGTGCCTCCAGACTGACCCAGGCTGTGCCCTGGGGAGGCAGCACCACCCAACTGAACAGGGAATTGTGAGCCAGAGATTTTCACGGCATTCCCCAACTGGTTTTAAGATTTAATAACAACTCCACATCAGATCCCTGCCTAAACTTAAGAGACTGTTGGTTTCTTCCAGCTGGATGAAGTGACTTTATATGTTAAAAATTGTGAATGTATACCAGAACAGGGGGCCCTGAGCACAGCAGAGAGGGCAAGTGCTGTGGAGCTGCATTTTCTGTGAACACAAACCCCCAAAACTCCCACTTTAGGTTTTTGGCTGCAGTGTGAGCTGAGGCAACATGAGGTTTTAGAGCAGCCCACGCACAGGGGAGGTTTTGGCAGCCCCTGACCCAGCTCACTGTGAACTTGTTGCTCACCAAAACCCAGAGAGGCTGCAGAGTGTGAACAAAGAGCCAAAGCATCTCCAAAATCCCCCTGGGGTTGTGCAGGGCTGGTTGTCACCCTCCAGCACAGGGTGCTGTCCCCAGATGAACCAACCCACCAGCCTGCAGCCAGGTCAGCAGTTCAGTATCAGCCATCAAAGCAGAGAGGCAGAGAAAAAGAGATAAATTTGCTTTTCCTCTACACAGTGACAGGTTTGTACATTTGTTATTTAAAAGTGTGAGTGATAAATGAAAACCCCCCAGGAGCAGGAAGGTTGGGATGAGGTGTCTGCCTGATTCTGCTGGTCTGGAGGATGCTCAGGAATTATTTCAGCCTCCAGAGCACAAAGTGAACACATCAGGGCACTGCTGGGGCACAAAGGACCAGAGGACCCTTTGCCATTAATATCCCAGGGCCACTTGGAACTGGGATTAGTCTGGTCTTGCCATGGCCCAGGCTCTGAGGAGGAAGAGTTGGGATGAAGGGCTCCCCACCCTCCTGTGCTGGGGGGAAAAAGCCAATTCTTCCAAAGGGAAGGTACCACCTTCTCTGGAACTCTGCTGTCCTTTGCACAGGAGAGTTTCCCAAGGGAAAAAGAGCAACGAGATCAGTAGGAATTCCAGCTTCAAATCCCTGCAAGGATCTTCTCTTATTTCTTGGTCTCCTGTGCTTTCCAGACCTCGTCTTCTCTCCCTGTTCCCTGCTCCCATATCCCTCTGCACCAGGACTCTGCTTCCAGGCAGGATAAAACCCAAACTCACCTGGTTGAACTTTTGGGTCCCTCTGATGAGCGTTGGGCTGAGCTTTGGGTCCCTCTGATGAGTGTTGGGATCAGTTTTTTCACTCTTCTGATGAACTTTGGGCTGAGCTTTTGTGTTCCACCCATGAGCCTTGGGCTGAGCTTTTGGAGCCCCTGATGAGCCTTGGGCTGAGTTTTGGGGTTCCTCCCATGAGCCTTGGGCTGAGCTTTTGGACCCCCCTGATGAGCCTCGGGCTGAGCTTTTGGGCTCCAATGAGCCCTGGGCTGAGCTCTGTGCCCCTCTGACGGTGTGTCCCCTCCCCAGCGGTGTTTGGGCAGCGCCTGGCAGACACCATGGCCTACGAGCAGAAGTTTGGGCAGCCCCAGGTGCCCATCCTGGTGCAGAAATGTGCCGAGTTCATCCTGGAGCACGGGCTGAGCGAGGAGGGGATTTTCCGCCTGCCTGGCCAGGACAACCTGGTGAAGCAGCTCCGGGACGCCTTCGATGCCGGGGAAAGGCCGTCCTTCGACAGGTACCCCTGGATCCCCCTCCTCCCATTCCCAAATCCCAGGGAAAACAGCCAGTTTGACCCCCCTGCTGGAGATCCAGACCCTCCAGATGAGGGGAGAGGATTCAGCAGAAACCACAAATGGAGTGAAAGGCAGAAATGGGGGGTGCTGAGATGGGAGTCATGGAAAGGGAGGGAAGCGTTTATGGAATTACAGAATCCTGGAATATGCTGAGTTGGAAGGGACCCACGAGGATCAGCGAGTCCAAGCCTTAGCCCTGCCCAGGACAGCACTCAGGGTTTGCAGGAGCAGCCAGGGAAGGAGCAAAGGGAACAGCCTGCTGGGAGGAGACCCCAACCAGCCCAGGGAACCCTCTGATGCACAGCAGGAGTTATTCCTTGTCCTTCCAGCCCACAGCCATGGGATTTTCCTGCCATGATTTCCCTACACCACCACACTGAGATGCGAGAGATTTTTGCTGCTTCCAGGCAGGTCAGGCCCCCCTGGCCCTCTTTCTCTGCAGGGCCAAGAGGAAATGGAGAACTCTCTAAATGGGGAGAGCTGCCTGTCCCTGCCCCTGGGTCTTGGAAGGGCTTTGGAGAGAGACATTTGCAACTTCTGCCTCTGCCATGGCCCGTGCAAAGTGAGAAGAGGAGGGCAAAGCCCTTGTGCTTCCCTCCCTGAGGTCCTGGTGCTTCCCTCCCTGATGGGATGCTGAAGGGATGCAGCTGCCCCCCAGGTGCCTCACTGTCTCCAAGGGAATTGCCCACCTGTCCCACCTGAACCCCCGTGGTTTTGGTCTCAATTCCATAAGGAATTCCATTCCTCAGTTCCCACCCTGGCTGTTCACCTGTGCTGCTCTGGGGCTTCCCCTGCCAGTTTGCTCCGGTGAAATCCACGATCCCAGATCTGGGATACAGGAGAAGTGGTTCCTGCCTTTGCACAGCACCTAAAATGAGGCTTTCGGGCTCAATTCCTGCCCTGTCCTGCCCACCAGACCCAAGCCAAGGTGTGCCCAGCTGGGCAGAATTTGGGAACTGCTCCATTTGGCTTCCTGAGCTCCAAGAGCCACTGCAAGACCTGGGATGTTCATAGGAGGGGAGTCCCAAACCCAGGAGCTTCCCTGGATTTCTGTGCCAAACATCCTGTCTAAGCAGCCTGAAGGGGCCTCTTCTGTCTATTCCCAGGCCTGTCCCTACCACAAACTTTTCCTGGTTTTCCCCAACTTTGGTAGGTAAAGCCCCAGCACTTTTGCCCCAATCCCCCTACACGGGGCAGCTCCAGGAGGGAAAACATCCCACCAGTGGTTTGCAGCTGGATGTTCCCCACTCCCTGGGCACTGAGCCTGTTCCTGCTGGGACCTGAGGGGGGCAAGGGGAAAATGAAGCCTTTTCTTTCAGTTTTTGCACAGCTTTCACAGCAGGGCATGGCCAGGGAGCTCAGCCCTTTCCCAGCGCCCTGCGATGTCCCCCTTGTGCCACAGGGCTCGGGATGGCATCGCTGTGGTGACCAATTTGACCCCAACCCAAACATTTCCTCAGGGAGTGGGAAGGCAAATCACAGGGTGTTCAGCGACCTGAGTGCTGCAAGGAGCTGGCTCGACCCTCAGTGCCACCTTGTTTGGGTTTTCATGGGCACAACCACATCACAAGGGGTGAGTGGGCAGTGCCAGAAAACTGGTGTTGCAGTCCAGGCACTCAAGGTGTCTGATGGAGGGTATTGGTAGGCCCTACAAAAATACAGCCCTGAAAAAATCCCTCCTGAAAAGAAATCTTCGTGGTTATGTGCATTTGTTAAAAAGAATAGTGGGGTTTTTTTAAATCACTTGAATGCAGCAACAAGAGCCAGTGTAGAACTCCAGATACGCAGCTCCCAAAAACAGTGTGGCTTCAGAGTTGTCCAGGGGGTGAAGAAAAGTGATTTTAGGGGACAGATTGGGATTTTTTAAATGTGAAGGAAGGAGATTGAGATACCTGGCCAGGAGAGAAGTGTCCTGTCTGTCCTACCAGGGGCAGCTGCTGCTGGTTTTGGCTCCTGTTTGCCCAAAGTTGTGATGGAGCAGCCAAGGAAAGGGACTGTCCAAGGGCAGCTGGGTGGGGACAGTGACAGAGACAGCGACTGTGCCTGCTCAAAACTCACCTTTGGGGGAGACAGGAGCCCTTCCACTGAATTTGGTGGTGTTCCAGCTCAGCCCAGCCCCACACCTGCTCCATACCCTGGGACCTGCCAGCCCCATGGTAGCAAAAATCTCCCCCAAGCCTTTATCCCAGCCAGCTGGGGCCACTCCCTGCCTTGGGGTGCCCCGTGGGTGCCCCCAGCTCGCCCTGACCTCCCCATTCACTCCTCCCTGTGCCCACAGCTGCCCCAGGGCAGGGTTTGCTCCCTGCTGGGACCTGCTGGGGCTGAGTTTCTCCCGAGGGGCTCTTTACACCTTGCAGGGACACGGATGTTCACACTGTGGCCTCTCTGTTCAAACTGTACCTGCGGGAGCTGCCGGAGCCCGTCGTGCCCTGGGCACAGTACGAGGATTTCCTGCTCTGTGGGCAGGCTCTGGATGCTGATGAGACGAAGGTAGAGGTGTTTTTGTGTTCCTCCTTCTGGCCTTAAAACCAGCTGGGTTTTGGTGCCAGGGCTTTGGGAGCTGGAGGTGTCAGGGGTGTGCTAAGCTGGGCTTTGTCAGCTGTGTGACTGCTGGGCTTTGGAATCTGGGGGAGGAAAAAAACCAAACAAACCCAAAAAATACCAAAAAGAAAAACTCTCCCAAAGCCAGTGGGGTTTCTCAGCTTGACAACATGGGTTTATGAATTTCAAAGCTTAAATTTTTCTTGTTGTGGAGCCTTTGCAAAAAACAGCAAGTGTGGAAACCTTGAGAGAAGGAAACCCAAATTCCTGCAGCCTTCCCACACCTGAGTGTGGAGCTGGTGGGGGGCTCAGGGGGACACTGAGGAAGGAGGGGGGGATTTGGGAGGGGGAGAAGTGAGAAACAGGTGGGAACTGTCTTTCCCTACCTATTTATTTTGGTGGAAAAGAGGCCCTTCCATTGCACAAAACCCCACCCACGTGGCTGCTGTTCCCAAACATTAAATCATGGAATCACAGAATGGTTTGGGCTGGAAGGATCTTAAAGACCACCCAGTTCCAAGCCCTGCCGTGGGCAGGGACACCTTCCACTACCCCAGGTTACTCAGAGCTCTGTCCATCCTGGCCTTGGACACTTCCAGGGGTGGGGGAACACACAAAGTGATAATGGAAACACAGAACAACAACCCAGCCCTCCTCAGTTCTGAGCTCTGGGAACTGGGCAAGCATTTCTTGGGGGTTGTCTCCCTTCAGCATCTTTGGGATTAAAAATGTCCCAAATGTTTATACACAAGGAACTCGAGGAGATGAGGCAGGTGGTGAGGAGATCAGCTCTTTCTGAACAGCTCATGGTACCCAAGCTGGGCTGGAGGGGACTCTGCTCCTTCTTTTGCTGCCGTGGCCATGGCCTGGCTCTCCTTGCTGAGCACCCCTACAAAGCTTCTCCATGCCCTTTCTTGGTCTGATGGGGAAATGTAACTTCCAAGGTGAGCAAATGCCAAGAGATTCATAATGTCATGGAATCCTTAAGGCTGGGAAAGACCTCTCAGGTCTTCCAGTCCAAGCAGCAATGAGCAGCACCACGGTGTTCACCACTAAAGCTCGTCCTCAAGTGCCACAGCCACGGGTTTTTTGAACACTCCCAGGGATGGGGACTCCACCCCTGCCTGGAAGTTGTGGAATCACTGAGAGATGAGACTGTACAGGCATGGATGGGGTGACCAAGAGCTGCTCTTGGTTCCATTTAAATCTGTGAATGTTTCTAGAGCTGTTTCTTAACTCGCCTTTAGGGCCACCAGGAGCTCCTGAAGCAGCTGTCCCTCCTCCCCAGAGACAACTACAACCTCCTCAGCTACATCTGCAGGTCAGTCCCCAGCCCAAGGCATGGACAGCTCAGATTTGGCCTCCCTGAGCAGAATTGTCCTCCCAAAGCCAAGGCTGACTCCTCCAGGCAGAGCCTTCTAAAGCCGTGTTTTGGCTCCCCTCAGATCCCGACTTTTGTAGAGGGAGAATTTTGGCCACGGGGATAAATCTGGCAGTGTCTGAGCATAAATCACTGCCCTAAAAGCTGGGAATTCAAACCAGGTGCAGATTTCCTGGACAAAACCTTGTGCACTGAAACTTCTGGGTTTCACCCAGCCTGGGTGGTTTCATGCTGAGGTTTGAGGGGGGGTTTCCCTTCCTTTTGGGTTTGTTTGCAAGGTGAGCAGCTCGTCCCATGGTGGGTTTTATTCTGATACCAGTAAGACCCAGCTCCAGTTTGCTGTTCTCAGGTGAAATGTTTCTGTCCCTGTGACTGAGAGCCGGGTGGATGAACCAGGATTTTACCCCAGTGGGTGTGAAAGGCTCTTTGCATCCTTCCTCCTCTGATGGGGAATTTTTCTCCCTGCATTCTGTCAGGTTCCTGCACGAGATTCAGCTGAACTCCAGTGTCAACAAGATGGGTGTGGATAACCTGGCAACAGTGATTGGAGTGAACCTCATCAGACCCAGGGTAGAGGATCCTGCAACTATTATGAGAGGTAAAGGGGACTCCTGGAATAACTGGCATAGGAATACTCAGGTGCATCCACAACCTTGAAATTGCAGCTTTTTAATGGATGGATATAGGGCAGAGATGTGCCTGTGGACAGGAAAAGCAACAGATCAAAGCCATGTGTTACTTTGGCTGTAAAGGTGTTTATGGTGACAAACCCCTCTTTGGAGTTACACTGTGTGTTCCCTCCATGGAATTCAGGAAATGAACGGAATCCCTCAAACAATTCAGGACTTTGGGAGGTCACTTGTGTTGCCCAGAGCAGGGAGGTGTCAAATTCCTCTGAGAGAAACAAAGGAAACTCAGAGAAATTGGAGTTCAGCTGAGCCAAACTGTAACCCTGTGGGCAGGGCCAGATGCAACAGAACTGATAACAGAAATGTTTTAAGGTCAGAGGCTGCTCTGCTTTACAGGCATCACATGCAAAGGGTCCAGATGTTCATCCACCTCACACCTGGGCTTGGCTCTGGAGCCAAAGCAGCACAATTTGTGTCCTGGGGCAGCTGAGCAGACTCACAGCTTGGTTGCTCCATATCCTGCTCCTTTTGTTAATATATACATTAAAATATCCATAAATATGGATATGTATAAATATAATAGAAACACATATTTCTAAACACATAAATAAATATATTAATATAAAATAAAGGCCAATATAAAAATCTCTCCCTTCATTTGGCTTTGTGATCCTGCTCTTTGCCTTCACATTTTAGACACCGGAAGGACCCACCTGAAAATCCCCGTGTGGCTGAAGGAACCCCCTTGTGCTGGGTTTGTCCCTGACAATCTCTAATCCCTCCAGGCACTCCCCAGGTGCAGAAGGTGATGACTGTGATGATCAGTGACCACACCAACCTCTTCCCCCCGGCCAAGGACGTGCCACTCTCCCCGCCTGCCCCCCAAAACGAGAAGAAAGCCCCTGTCCCTCGCAGCTCCGTGGGCTGGGGGGCTGCAGAGGACCCTGCCCTGCCCAGGGCCACGATCCAGAGGCAGATGGTAAGGACAGATCCTCAGGGGAATAATCACACCTACATTAATTAAATGTGGCATTAATTATTGCGCCCTCTGACAGGTCAGTGAGCCACTAAAGCACCTGCTGCTACCAGGGGAGAGATTTGTATCTGCCAGCTCTGGAATATCTACATCAGGAAAACCATGTAGATAAACCTTCCACTTTCCTGTGCAAAATCCACTGCTGTGGGAAAAATGAAAACTCCCAAAGCTGAAAGAGATGAAACCTTTTAATCTGGGGCTGGTGGAGGGAAAACACGGGGGATTAAAGGCTTTCCTCAGAAGGGATCTCTGCAGAAATCACTTTTTAATGGGAGGCGCGGTGCAATCCGAGATAAATTTTTGTGGACAGCTGTGGCCACGCTCAAAGGTGCCTTCGGGAGTGCCTCTTTGGCAGTGGCTCCAGCCTGCCTGCTCCCGGGGCTCTCCTAATGCCACGCTCTGCTTTCCAGAGGGATGATCCCAACCCCAGCGCTGCCCCCGGAGCGGCTGCGAGCCCCGGTGCCCCCGGGGCGGAGAAGGAGCACACAGACACCCCGGGAACGTGGAAATCGCAGCCAAGGAAAAGGACTCAGACTTTACCCACGAGGAAGTCTCTGCTGGCAGCGGAGAAAGGCAGCCAGGACAAAAGGGATGTCTTTGCCGGGGACTTCTGGAAGAGCTGCCCCCGCTCCGCGCTGCCCGATGGGCACAAGAGAACCTTGTCTCACGATCTCTTCAAGCTGCTGGACCTTCACCGGGCTTCGACGAGCGACAACACCCCCCCTTCCCCGGCAGAGAGCGGGGACGGCAGCGGCTCCAGCCCCAGCCCTGCCAGCAGCATCTCCGACAGGGAGTTCCTGCCCTGCCCCAGCCCCGTCCTGGAGCCGAAGGAACCGGCCAGTCCTTCCACCGAGCTGCCCAAACCCGAGCAAGAGAGCAGGGAGTTCCTGCAGGACGCGATCCTCAAGCTGGAACAAGAAATGGAGGCTCAGAAAGGCGACTACGAGGAGCAAATTAAGAGGTAAGTCCCTTTGGGCTCTGGGCAGCAGGAAATCTGCAGCTCGGGGATGGCAGCAGATACTGCACAGATTTAGGGACCACTAATACTGTGTCATAGTAGTGATTAATGATAAAATGCGGTGTTTAGCAGGCTGTCTAAAAATCAATGTACAGCTCTGGACATGCTGTACTCTCATGACACAGTCGCTGATGTTACCACAATATTAATACCCCGTATTTCTGCTCCCATCATTAGGTGGCTCTGCAATGTTCCTGTCACAATTACTCTGCCATTATTCTTGTTATTACCACAGTCTTGTACCATTATACTCTCCAGAACTCAGCAGGAGCATTAGGACACTGTTAGCTGTGACCATACCATTATTATATTCTCATTATTATCACATGATCAATACATATATTGATTTATTGCATCATTCCTGTGGCCATTGAGGGGATCAGGGCAGCACCTCTGGCTGGTTTTATTGCTCAATGACACAGAGGTTGATTCCTTCAAAGCCAAATGATGGTTTCCCAGCCCTTTTCTGCTCCAGTCCTTTCATGCTGTTTCCCTTTGCAGTCTCCAGAAGGAAAACTATGAAGTCTGGGCCAAAGTGGTGAGGCTGAATGAGGAGATCGAGAAGGAGAAGAAGAAATCCCAGGAACTGGAGCTGAAGTTGATGAACGTGGAGCGCTTGAGGGAGGACATGGAGAAGAAAAACAAGATGCTGGAGGAGGAGATAAAAAACTTAACTAAACCCACGAGAAAAACTGATGCCAAAACCAAGTAGGAGGAGACACCGAGCTTTGCACAGACACAAAATGAGGCTGCACAGATCCACAGGAATTCCCAGCAGGTTCAGAGCCAGGGACTTGTGTTGTCCAGTGTCCTGCCTCTGACTACGGGCCCATTAGGAGCGAGGAGTCCAGAGGTCAGAGGCTGGTTTATGCTCTGAAACAGGAACTTTCTAAAATATTATTTAGCTTTTTTTTGGTGTGTTTATTTCAACTCCTCTTTGAGCTGCTCGAGCTACCTAGAGAAGAAGCCAACACTTTCTGCTGCTCGGTCAGGATATCTTGCACTCAGGAGTTTGGGTGATGGACACATTATCCCTGTACAGAAGGATCCCCCCTCCAGCCCCCTGGCTCCTTGCTGGGGATGCCCACCGTGCCAAACACCCATGGATCCTGGCTCTGGGCAGACAGAGGAGCCCCAAGGTCCGGGGTGGCACAGCCAGGTGGGCTGTGGATGGTTCAGCCCCTCAGCTGAGGTTTGGGTTGATCCCACAGCTGGTTATTGCTCTTATAGAGCAGGACAAACTGAACAGCCCCCGGGGACACTCAGGGATCTCCTGCCGTGCTGTGCCAGTCACCACCACAGAGGCTCCAGCTGGAAAATCCCAATATCCCAGGCACCTCTTCAGTTCAGGGGCTGTTCCCACGTGCACAGAAACCCAGCAGAGCTCACAAAGCTTTGGAGAGCACTTCCACACACCCGTACTCGAGCTCCCTGTGCACAGGGAGTCCATCAGCAACTTCCCCAGCACAGAAAATGGGGCTTCTGCATTTTCCCTGATGGACAGTTTTCAGGGAATGACAGACCTGGATTTCTTTACTGCCTCTGCTTTGGTTGCTCCTCATTTCTGCAGCACAGGACAGGATTTCCTCAGCCAGCTGGGTTTGCACTCCAATGATGATGTCAGGGCTCTCCCCAGCACCTTCTGCCATCAGCAGAAAGAGAAACTGGACCCAAAGATCCCACTGTGACTATTTATGACCTGCTTGTCCCCACCCCTGCCAGCCAGTGGTGGTTCCAGCAGTACCAACAGTGCTCTTGGGGGAGGGAAGAAAAATAACAGAAATCTGCAAGGAAACCTTTCACTCCTCATTTATCTGAGAAGGGGGAACAGCAACACCCAGGCTCAGCCCAGCCTGGAGCCTTCCTGGGCATGGACAAGGAAAAACCATGGAGATCTGCAGGACCAGCCACGTGTCTCTGTGCCAAGCACAGGGAGGGAATCCCAAAACATTGGACTTGCTGCTGAGGACTTGGCTTTGGTGAGGCAAAAGTTCAGCTCAAGACAGGCTGCAGAGCTGTCTGATGGAGCCTGGGGGGAGAAGGACCTGCTGAGAGAAAGGGACACAGTGAAACAAGGAGAGATGGGAGTGGAAGATATCAGTGGAGAATAAAAATATTGGGTATAAAGCACTTGCTGCTCAGCCTTGCTGTGGGAAGGTCTTGTCTAGCCCTAAAACTGAGCCCAGACCTGGTGTCAGACTTAGACTCAGTTTGGTGAATTGAACCCACCTTTCCTCAGCTGTGGATAGAAAGCACCCAGTGAAGGAGAGGTTTGGCAAAGCTGAGCTGCATTTTAAAATCCAGCCCATAAACAGCTCACTGGAACTTCCAGACCCCGAGTCCAGGTGGTTTTCCTCTCCATGGGATGCCCAGGGACTTCACAGCTCCTCACTGTCCTGCCCACAAACCTTCCCACCGAGGAATTAAACTGTCTGTGTGGGGCTCCAGCAAAATCCCAGTGACTTCCCAGGGAACCACGACCGAGCTCCTCTGCTCTCCCAGGGATTGAATACCAGCACGGGGTTTCAAACTTGAGTGTGAGGTTTCAAATCTGATTCAAAGGTTTCCAACCTCAGTCTCGGTGATGTGAAGCCTCAGTGAGGATCTGAGGAGCCCTCTGTGCTGGACCAGGGGCAGAAGCTCCACAGCTTTGCAGAGGGATGGGAATCACAGGGAAGAGCCCCAGGGAGGGCAGGGTGGCCTTCACCAGGCATAGCCACCTTCCAAGAGGAGCCACCCAACCCTCACCTTCCCCACCAGTTGCCTCCTAAAATCTCTTTCCAGCCCCACTGGTGTCAGTGCAAGTCCAAGTCCCCCCATGGAACCCACGAGGTTTCCAAGGTGTCTCCCACCTTTTCAGAGCAGCTTTCCTGTGGTTCCAGACGAGCCCAACACAGCTGCTCCAGTGTTTAATTTGGTTTTTTTCCCTTTGCAAGAGGCTCATCACTGATCTGAGCAGGAGGCTCAGGAGGCACTGGGGACAAACTTCCCCCTGGTTGTAGGAATGACATGGTCCTGAACATCTGGGCTGGAAATGCCACACGCTCCTTTCTGCAGAGATCAAAAGTGTGAAGAGGCAAAGAATCCCTTCACAGCACATCGTAGTGACGTGCAAAGGCTTGGCTGAGGCTCAGAATCCTCCAGGATTAGGACAAGTGCACGTTATTCCAGTGTAAACTGTGCATTCCTGCACTTCCGCTGCGCAGGGGCCAAACAGCCCCTTTGAAGATATTCCACCCATTAACATTTGGAGTGTTTATAGAGGTCATCTCTAAAAGATAGACTTTCCAATAGGGGTCAGGTGCAAATTCCTCCGGGCCTGGAGGGAGGAGCAGCCTCAGGGAGCATCTTGTTGGGTGCTGCAAGACAAGGAAGAGGTTCCTTTTTTTTTCTAAAAAAGGAGCCTTTCGCTCAGAAAACCATGGATGTGCCCATGCCAGAGCTGAGGAACTGCATTCCTTCCATCCCGGAAGGAGAATCCTCTCTGCTCAGCCCAGAGCCACACCTGAATGCTGGCACTGCCCAAATCCTGCTCTGCATTTTAGGCACTTCCACCCCTTCTGTTGGAGACACCACAACAGGAGACCCCCAAAAAGTGATGGATGCACAACCTGCATTTCCTTCCTCCTTCTTTTCTGTTTTTTTTGAGTTTTTTTTTTGTTTTTTTTTGGTTGGTTTGGTTTGGTTGGTTGGTTTTTTTTGCCAAGCCATGAAGGTTTTTGGGGATGGAATGGCAGAGAAAGTCTCTCCTGCCCCTGGATCTGCTGGTCCTGCAAGGGGCATTATAAATACATAGAAGGTTGTTTGGTGGCTTTTCAGCTCAGCAGGATTTGGGCTTCCAGTCTGGATCCCCTGCAAAGTGTGAAGATAATGCCATCATATGAAAAGATAATACTGTCACATAAAGCACAACAGACTGTCCACAAGAGAGAATAAGATCCTTTTCAAGGCACTGTGGGCTTGGGAACTGCCAAAAGGGCAATTTTTTACCCCTTAACCCTCACAGGAGCATCACCAAGGGGATAAACCCATAAATTAGGCTGAGGATTTTCCTCTCTCTTTAAATGTGAGACAACTTTCCAAATTAGAGCCATTAAACCATGGACCTCAGTGCATCTGAGGCTGTTAGATCACCATTTTTGGGTGAGAATACAACACCTTTAGGGCTACAGTTTCAGTCCTCTCACTGTTTAAGATTTTTTGGGTTTTGCTCCTGTCAGGTATTTACTGCCTCCATTCATTTAGGAGTTCATTTAGGAATTCACTCCGTCCTATCCAAGGGTGAGACAAGAGAATAAAATTATCCTTCCCACGTTATTCTCCTCAGATCCTGAGCCAGTCACACTTACTCTGCCTCATCCCCTCGTATTTATCAAAGTCGCATTTTTGGCATGCTGGAACTTTCCTTTTTTAGCCCGGCCAGTGCAGAGGGCCCGAGGTGGACGTGCGAGGAGTGTCCGGCCACTGCTGAGGGGGATTGTCCCAGCCCGGAGCTGGTCCAGCCCCAGGAGCAGGGAGAACATGCTGTTCTCCCCAGCCATTCCACAGGGACCAGTCCATCCTTCACGTGGCAGCTGAAAGACACCCCCAGACCGGCCTGATCCTAAGGAGAAAATGCTGTGAAATTCAGAGAATAAGAATGAGTTTGGCAAGGTGGGGAGGAAAAAAGGTCCGGAACTCTGGGAGCAATCCCACTGAGCCGCTTTCCCTGGGCTTTCCTGCCACCTTGCTGCAGCACAGGGATGCCACAGGGTCCAACTGCCCTGGGATAAAAATAACCTGGGGAAAGGGAGCCAGGGAACATGTGGGCAGGAGGAAATAGCCAGGGCAGCAGGGGCAAGAGTTGTCCAAAAGGGCACTTCTTTGGAGAAAATCCTCATCTGTTCTGGCACAAAACCCCTCCAAGTTTAGGAATTCGGAGCTGCTCAAGTTTAGGAATTCGGAGTTGCTCAAGTTTAGGAATTCGGAGCTGCTCAAGT
>JAWWMP010000060.1:684378-710117 GCA_035047865.1 Dendrocincla tyrannina | reverse complement strand
CGGAGCTGCTCAAGTTTAGGAATTCGGAGCTGCTCAAGTTTAGGAATTCGGAGTTGCTCAAGTTTAGGAATTCGGAGTTGCTCAAGCTGAGAGATGCCCTGACCCTTGCCTGGTGAGTAATGCACAGGGGCTCTGGCTGGGACAGCCTCTCCCATGGGTAATCCCTTTAGCCAAAAGCCCACCACATGCACTGTCCTCTCCAAGAGCAGTTCACCCTTCCAGGGTTTTCCTTTCCTCTGGAGGTGATTCCCATAAACAGAAGTGCCCAGTGATCAGTCAAAAATTGGGTTTCTTAAGAAACAAAGTTCACCACTTCAGCTGCCTACAGAGGGGTGAATTTGGGTGTGTTTCCCTGAGCGTGGGGCAGAGCAGGGACCTCTGTGGTGCTGCCACTGCAGGACTGCAGGGTGTGCTCAGCCTTTAGGAACCCCAGAGAACTCACCACGCCGGCCAACCCTTGGCAGGAGGGAAATATCCTGTCCGCCCTGAGCCCACCACATGAGGAAGCTTCATGAAAAGCCCTTTCCATTCCTGACCCTGCCCCAAATGCCTCCCTGTGCCCAGAGGAGCCAGCTCAGGGCAGGGGCACTGCTGGTGCCATCAGCAGCCGCTGGTGTGGCCGGTGAGAATTTGCTTTATCACGCGTAGAAACACGCCGTGATATTTCAGCCCTCCTGGCACAACGTGCTGCCAACAGGGACGGGGACAGCGCAGCAGGAATGTCACCAGCTGGCCCCAGGGAGCTGTTTCCAGGCGAGTGGCTTCCCAAAGCAGCCAGGGAGGCAGAGGCCAGGCTCTGACCTCTGGGTAACGAAACCAGGATAAGCCTCAGCCTGGCACCTGCTCGCTGAGCATGTGAGAGGTAAATCTTTCCTTTCCCCACAGCCTCGTCTTGTTTCCTTCCTCGTCTCCCCGATAAAGGCTGGCACAGGCTGTCATCCAGCTCAAGAGGCTCCCCTTGCCCTCCATGTGCTCTGGGTGACATCCACACTCAATCCCCAGCTCCACTGGGGGTTTTGAGTCTTTTCAGTGACACCTTTCCCCCGTGTGTCCCCTCCTGGGGCTCAGAGGATGGATGTTTGGGTGCTGCCAAGTGTTCCCTTCACACACATCCCCGTTTCTGACGCCACTGAAGCTCCGGTGCTCGTTTGAAGTGCTGAGTTCTGTGGAAATGCCATTCCAAAAGGAGTCAGGAGGTCAGCCAAGCACCCCAAGGACAGTTGTTCCCAACACAGCAGCCACAGACAGCGCTGAGGAGGGAAAGGTCAAAATGTCCACTGGAAACTGGAGTGTTGTCACACCCTGGGAAGGGATGTTTCCACTGGGGGAGTGGGAACGTGCTGCTCCCTCACTCTGTTCCTCCTAGCCAGTGTAAAGAAGGCTCTGTAAAGTCTGAAATGGGGATAAATCCCATTTACAGCTTCCAGAAGGCACGTTTAGAAACTCCTCAGCTCCGCCAGACTGGATCTTTCCCCCAGCTGGCAGCGGAAGGGCATTGGCTGGGGGTCAAGGATAGCACAAGAAGGTACGGAAAGGCATCAGCAGATTAAATTGCTGTCATCCCCTCTGACCCGCTCGTGCTCACTCAGGCATCAGCCCTGCCTGATGATGGCAGCAGGATGGCTTTAAAAATAAAAGTGCAGCAGGGCCTTTGTTCCCTTTGCCCATTTGCTGTCCAGGAATCACGTGCAGGAAGGTGCAAAGTGCCCTCAGGGGCAGGTGGAGCTCTCGTGTGCTCTGCCCCTGCGGTGGGCTCTGATGGTCAGGGTGCTTTTGCTTCACCTCCCCACCCTCTCTTTGCTTCACCACCACAGCAAGGAGCCCACGGCCCCTGGAGGTGGCCCAGCACTCACCAGTCAAACCAGACCGAGTCTGCTGTCCCAGTGAAGGTCAGGCCACTGAGGTCACAGGATCTGCTTCCCAAAAACCAACACAGGAGCGATGAAGCCTTTGGAAATGCTTGCAGAGCACAGAGACAAGACCAAATCTTGGGAGTCCTGAACCCCCATCCATAAATAAATAAATCCAATCTATAAATATTTGTGAAGGTAAGTTGGTCTCCAGCCTTCCCAGGTGACCTTTGGTTTATTAACTTTGGGCTGGAGGTTTGAGACCAGAAATGCTGGCAACGCTGGCGTCGGTGGTGAAGACACTTCCCTGAGAAGAATGATGCAGAAGCAGCGTGGTTATTGTCAGGAGAACAGCTGGGAGTGAGGAGAGAGGTGCAATGATCCATTCCCAGGGGTATCCTCGTGTCCCAGAGGATCCCCAGTCCTCAAAGGCTGCTGCATCCCTGTGCGTGCCGACCGCAGCCTGGGGCACATCTGGCTTAACCAAGCTCTGTCTTAAAAGTGACAGCTCTCTCTTGCAGCCTGAGCAGGGGTTAATGCAGCTCTGGGGAGCTCCTTGGGGCTCTTGTCTAAACAGTTTCCCTGCCCTGGAGCTCATTAGTGCTGCAGGCAGTGCCCTGAGCAGTGGCAGCCCCTCAGGAAGGACACTTGCCCTGCCAAGCTTGGGCTGCTCTGCTCCCCTGCCATGAACTCCTGCTCAGGGCACGGGGCTTATCTCCAACCCACTAATTAGGGTGCACAAGATTAGTGTTTTTAGAGGAAACTGAATTAGAGGAAGCACAAGACATGCAATCAATATTATTGGGCCAAACTCACAGCTGGTGAAAGTTGTCGATAGGCAGATGGGTGGGAAAGAGCAAGAAATCATGTGAGGTGGGGAAATCCCAAGGGAAAGGGAGGGAGCTCAGCAAGGAGCTTGTTTTCCCTGCCAGAATAACTTCAGTTCTGGTACAAAGCCCTCAGGGGAAATTTTGGGCAGCAGGTTGTGTTTTGTGTCCATCTCAGCAGCAACCAACTGGTGCAAGTCAAATCCAAGTCCCTGCGACTCTTCCAGCAGCTGCAGCAGCCCAGGAGTCCCCACAGGGTGTGGGCTCAGCTTCCTGTGGATCCCCACTGTCATCTTAACCCAGGAGGAGTTGATTTTATTTCCAGGTGGGATTCCAGAGTGTGGGTCTGCTGAGGAGCAGTGAGTGGTGGCCCAGCTCCTGGTGCCTTAGAACTGGTAAAAGGGCTCGTTGTTCCCACAGCACAACATTTGCTCTGCTTGCAGCTCAGCTGGGCCAGGCTGGATGGAGGCTTGTCTGGGTCAGGGAGTGGAGCTGGGCATCTGAAATCATGGAATTATGGGGTGGTTTGGGTTGGGAGAGATCTTAAAGAGCGTGGAGTTCCAATCCCACTATCCCAGGTTGCTCCAATCTGGCCTTGGACACTCCCAGGGATGGGGCAGCCACAGCTTCTCTGGGAATCCCATCCCAGCCCCTCCCCACCCTCACAGGGAGGAATCCCTTCCATGTATTTAACCCAAATGTGTTTTAACCTAAATTTCATAAATAACCTGAAATGTGGTGATGGTAAAACCAAGCAGAGCTGGGGCAGTTTTGCAGCTTTGCTTTCCCACTCTCCTGCTTGGCCAGCGGTGACAGCTCAGGAAACAGATTCCACCGAATCTCACAACAACTGATGGGAGCTGCTCTAATCTCGGGGCAGATAAGATGTTGCTACAGCAAAGCCAACATAAACCTGAGCTCGGGGAGGCTGGGCTGTTGTTTAGCCCCTGTTGCTAGTCAGCTACTGTACTTGATTCCAGAGACCACCCTGTATTTAAACCTTCTCACTTAACTCGACACATATATTTTCAACACCATCTGCAGCTCCCAGCCTGGACAGCCTCAGTCACACGGGGCTCAAGGGCATTGTTTGGGGAGCTCTAGAGCTGCAACGAGCATCCCCTCAGCCTGAAGTCGCTGCAGATACGGGTGACAGCAGCTCCTGCAAAATAGGCATGTTAATGTGGAATTGATGGTCCTGCAGCCACCCATCTGAAATCAAACACACCCCAGAAAATGTAATATTTGGAGATAGGGACTCTCCCCCCCTTTTCAGGAAACATTGCTCTCTGTCACAGAAAGCCATTCCTCTCATATAATTTCCTTTATTGCAGGCATGTTGATTGCTTTTATCCCTCGTATTTCCTTTATTTACTTAAAAAAAATGCAGTCCAAGGTTCTGCTAAGCCCTGGAAATGCTGAGCAGGAGCTGGATCGATTCATGATGGGCAGGTCCCCCCAGCAGAAAACAAGCAAACTTCCTACTCCCAATAGGACCCTTTTGCCCTGAGCTGGCTATTTTGCAGGATATTTTGCAGTAGAGATGGTCACAAAGCTCTCCCATATTTCCTGGCATTGTCTACTCTCAGAAATGCCTCAGTTTTCAGGAAGAAAGCAGCCATTCCCAATGAGTTATCCCAGCAATGCTGTGTGGTGGGTTGGGGTTGGAAGCAGAGACTTTCTCAGCTCATCAAGAGCTCCAGTTCTGCTCTTACTCACTGAAGGGACTCCTTGGGAGGCAGGAGGGCAAACTGGGGTTTACTGGTTGGCATCTGAAAGCAAATACCCCCAGTTACTGCAGGACAAGTCCAGGGAGAAAGAGGGAGAGCTGGACCCCCTCCCACTGTCCTGACAAGGGTATCAAAAGGTGGATGTTTCTCTCCACTTTTATCTGGGGAAAGAGGCAGCAATTCCAGCAGCTGCTCCTTCCTCTGCTCTCCATCTCCCTGGGAAGCTGCTCCTGTCCTGAAGCTGAAGAGGGATGGAGGAGAGCAATGAGGGCAAGGAGGGGGGGAAGGAGAGTGGGACAAGACCTTCAGCAGCCAGATTTACTCCTCAAATGTTCCCTGGGGTTGTGAGGTCACTCCAAAGCCCGACCCTGAAATGGGACATGCAAATGTGATGATGACTCTGATAAACGTCCTGCCCTTGGAAATCACTACCTTTGTGGTTTGGAGAGAGAGAGTTTGGGTTTCATTTTTGAATGGGTGTCTCTGTTTCAGTGGGCTTGTAGGGCAAAGCTTTGCTTTACCGTCTTACTAAGACGCTTTTAAAGAATCTTCCAAACCTTCCTAATATCTTCATAGTCACCAGAGAGAAACCCTTCCCTGTGAGGGTGTGCAGGCCCTGGCACAGGGTGCCCAGAGAAGCTGTGGCTGCCCCAGCCCTGGGAGTGTCCAAGGCCAGGTTGGACAGGGCTTGGAGCAACCTGGGCTAGTGGGAGGTGTCTCTGCCCACAAGGTGGGACTGGACAGACTTTAAGGTCCCTCCCAACCCAAACCATTCTGTGATTCCAAGCCCACTTTCCCAAGACTGTCCAGGGGTGCTGGGCCATCCCCTCAGCTCCACTTTGGGTGGCAGCTCTGTGACCAAGCCTGTCCAGCGACAGCAGCTTCAGAACAGGCTGTCACAAACCTGCCTCTTTTGTCTGGAGGACATCCCAGGCAGACACATTTTTGGGGGGCTTTTATCTGTCCTCGTTGAGATATTTAAACTCTCGAATTTCAAGTGCATCCGTGATGCCCCTTTCCCTGCAGGGAAGAGAAAGGGGGTGTCACCCTCTGTCCTTACCCAGTGCCAGTGCCAGACACACCTTGGGTCATTCCCGTGCCATTCCAAGTCTTACCCTCAAATCTGTCCCACTTCACACCCAGGGAAATCACACCTTTACCCCGAGTGGATCAACATGGGGGAAAAATTATTTCTCCTTTTCACTTCATAGCAGGAGTTTGGAGTAAGATGGGGATTGGATTTTGTGTGAGGGAGACACCTCCCTGTGCTCTGCACTCCTGATATTGCCTGGCTAGAAATACACAGCCCTGGCCAAAATGCCTGCTCCCAGCACTAATATTCAACAATAATACACCCCCTATAATAAACCTCTCCCCCCAAGGGGTGCTGATAAGAATTTCCATTTTTAGTCGGGGGCAAACGAACCATTCAGCCTTTTATTTGTTGCTGCTGCAATTGAAGAAGGAGCAGAAGCTAATTTTTTAACTTTTCCTGTAAATAGTGCATTAATGAAGACAGATGGGTCAGCAATATAAACAAAAGCTCTATCTCAAGCTGGTTTTGTTCTGGTTTTGTTTCCCAATATAGTAAGCAAACCACCACCCCTCCAGTTCCCATCCTATTAACCGTGTTTGCACTCCAAATGTTGAACTGGGTTCTAAGGAAGTTTAAATTAACATTGGGCTGTAGTTTTTCAAACACTTGAAGCAGATGTTCAAGTGTCAGGAAACCTTCCTGTGTTTTTGGAGTTTTTTCCCTCTAAAAATGAGTCAATTTTGCAGGGGTTTGGCTCAGAGTGTTTCACAGAAAATGCCAAACTGCACCTTTCCCATGGTGCTGTAAGTGACCCAGGCACCAAAACTGCCCAGGGCTGTCAAACCTGTCTGATCCTTTGGCATTTCTACACTGCTGGAGGTTCTGGTTTGCTTTGCTCCCAGAGCAGAATAAGAAGGGCAGTGCAGGAGCTGGAGCTTGGGAGGAGAAGTTGGGAGTAAATTCTGGCTGCTGCTTTGGGTGGTGGTTTCTTTGGGAGATGATTTTTCCTGAGTGACCTCGGTTTTGGGGAGGTTCATCCTCCTGTGTTTGGCTCCAGCTCACCTGGCAGGCACAGCAACTTTGGAAAGGGATGTGTCCACAATATCCCAAAATACTTTTTTTTCCCCTAAAGATTGGTATTTGGCACCTCCAAATGGGAACAGCAGAGCCAGCCCAGGTTCCCAGAATAGTTCCCACTCCCCAGGCTCAAAGACCATCCCAAACAAAGGGGTCTGCCCAGAGCAAGGGGCTGGCAGGGCTGGGGCAGTGGGGGCAAGAAAACCACACTGGGCTGTGAAGCTGGAACCCCCAAAAAGCTGGGAATGTGTGTCCCTAATCAGCTAAAGAGGGCACTGCAGTGAGCCTGGATTCCCAGGATCACACCTGAAAGAGGGACAATGCAGGGAAGCTTTGGGGAGAAATCCATTGGAGGGATTTTATCCCACCTGCAGAGCTGAGATATGGATCGTTTCAGGGAACATCAAACTTCCAAGTGCTTGGTGAAATCTGGCCCTGGTGCTGAGTGTTTGCTCAGGAGACACAGCTGTCAGGGTATCTTCAAAGGCCAAGAGGTGTGTGAGATGTCTTGAAGTTCTTGCTCTTCCAGAGGCATCAGGGGTGTTGATTTAAGAGCAGCAATCCAAGACCAAAGCCCTTCCCTCAGCTCCCTCCCTGATACGCTCCCCAGGCTCTTCCTCTCTTTGGATCATCTGTTTTTGTTCCCAGCCTGTCCTGTTTAGGCTGAATGCTCTGCCTGGAATTTTGCACAGCATAAAGGGAAAAGGGGCTCCACAGCTGCTCACACTTCCCTATCCACGTTCAGCTACAAAGAGGTGAAAGCAAAAATCCAGGTGATAGTGATGGTTTTGATGAGAGAGAGGTGCTTTAGTTGCGTTCAATAATTCAGAGATGGATGGATGAATGGATGGAGGGATGGAGGGATGGGTGGATGGATGGGAGGAGTAAAGAAACAAAGGAAATGAAAACATGCAGAGAAATATTTTTTTCAGGGGCTTGGAACATTTTTCCAGGGGCTCCTGACATCACCAGCCCTCCCAGCTCAGCCCTGGCTCTTGTCACACCCTCACTATGTCATTTGTGAGTGTCCTGTCTATTTGGACAAGGGGCATTTGAAGCCAAGCACTTCAGAGCTTGCAGGAATGACCTTAATTTGCTGCTTGGGGAAAGCTCTTTATTAAATAACCGTTCCTGGGTTTTTTTTTGGTGGTATTTTACCTCATCTCTGCCATCAGCTGCCTGAACATCCAACAAATGCCTTTGCTTATTCAAAGGTAAGGGGAAAGCAAAGTGCAGTTTTGCTCAAAAAGCAGGAGTGTGATGCTCCCAGACACCCCAAAGGTGAAACATCACCCTCAGCAGCCCCAGGTCATGAACAGCACAGGTGCAGCTGAAGGACTCGAGGGATTCTCAGTTTCCCCCAAAAAGCACAATGAGACACAGCTCGTGCTCTGCTTCTTTCATCAGAGGCTCTGCTGAAATCCCATCCAGCAGTCCTTGTTTCTACGTAAAGAGAAGTTATGGCACCAAGAGACTGGGTGGCCCCTGATTCTAAAACCCTGTCATTGATATTTCTTGATGTTTTTACTGATCTTGTGGGAGTTCAGACATGCAGGGTCACTGAGTCATGGAATGCCCTGCTGCCCATGTTTCTTTGTGCTGGAACACACCATTCACTCTGCTCTGTCACAGCCAGTCTCTGCCAGGCTCCTTCCCTCGGCCCCTCTGCGTTGCTGCCTGAGAATTTATAGTGATTAGGGGCAATCCCAGTGGGTTATATATTAATTTTAGGGCACAGACCCACCTACCCCCTGTCCAGAGACTGTCAGGAGAGGACAGTGGTGCCAGAAGCAAATCACTGCCACGGGACCGGTCGCAGAAAAGAGACGATAAAAGCAAATGTCGGATTATCTCCCTAATGCTGGATTATCACTCCTAACAAGGTGAATGGCTTGTCTTGGCAAATGGCTTCATAAGAATCGTGGATAGTTTTGAAAGGCTCTGTGTGGTCACACTTCAACCGTTGGCTGCTGCAGTTCATGTCAGCAGAGCAAATATCACACCTCCCACAAATTCCTTCACCGTGCCATTAACCACAGGCTCAGATTGCAGAGTGGCTCGGGGGAAAGGTCTGGGAGAGGTGTCAGTCACTCTCAGGGTGAGGAATAAAGCAATATAACTATCTGGAAACAGGCAGCATGAGTGGAGACTGCATAACTCTACAATAAACTACATAGCTGGGCACTTAAAGCCACGATACCCCTGCAAGAGGAGTCATCCATTGGACAAGACCATACGTGCTCCACAACGCTCCTGAAATCCCTGCAGGGAGGGAACAGCTCTGCAAACCAGGGAGGAAACTGTGGCTTGTGGGATTTACCCATATCTAGGGGAGGAGATAAGTCAGCAGCCCCAATCTCTGTGTAACACAACTCAACAGAGAGATTCAAATAGGACCAGTACAAGGTTTTATCCAAGTGGGGTTACACACAAGCACAAAAATAAAACATTCTGTATTCTACATTATATTACAAAGGCAGACAGTCAATAAATAGGTCAATAAATTATGGGAAGCACAGAAGAGTATGTGTGAAAACAGGTGAAATTGGGTTTAGTTGGTGCATGATAAAGTCTTTTGTGTTCATTCCCATGAAGTGTTGGAGTGATTCTCTCAAAGACTCTTATCACTTCCAGGGAAGATAACTTTCCCTTAAAAGTGTAAAACAGATGCAGGGACAGTACAGTAGGCTCTGGTAGGGGCTAAAAGAGTCAACATCACTTACACTTTCCCAAGAATCTGACAAATTTGCAGCTTAGTATAAATAAAGTGACGGGTCTATTGTTTCTCCGCTCCGACACCTCCTTATCGCCGGGATTTGCTGCGGAGGAGTGGCGGAAACATGGCATGTGACTCCTTCCCTATGGCCTGGGCAGGGGGATTTATGGACTGGCCACCCCAGCTCTGGAAGGAAGGGAAGGTCCTCTCTGTCCTGTGGGATAGAAGGGGTTTGCTGCTCTGCCCTGCTCTGCGCAGACTCGATGCCACACTGCTTGGCCTGTTGAGTGGGGTTACGTGGCTGTGTCACCTGGAGTTTACTGGACTGGGTAGGGGGACTGGCGTAGATTCCCAGGACAATTTTACCTGGTGCAATTTCAAGGATTCAGGAAGTTTTCTGCCCTTCTTTCTGCCACTCAAAGCTCTGGCCCTTGGAGAAACAACCCATGGCCACCACTGCAAACCAGAGCTTACAGAGGGTGGTTTTGTACTAAACCTGCACAGGGGGAATTTCTTGTCATGGCACATCAGAGCACTGCCCTTGCCTGGCACTGCCCCTGGGCCCTTTGCTTTCCTAAGAGAGGTGAGAGAAGGAAGGGTTCCCTTCAGCTCCAGATGCCAAATCATCCGTGCCAGTTTCCTCAAACTGGAACAGGGAAAGAGTAAGGAAAGGAATAAGAAAAAAAGGAAAAAGTCTAACACCTTGTTGTGCCTTGGTGATTTAGGAGCTCGAGAATTATCAGGACTTCAGCTCTACAGAGATAAATTATAAAGAATTGAGCGTGTAAAGAGCTTTATAAAGATTTTACAGAAAACTGAACAGCCTAGATGGGACTGACCACAGCTCGTTTATCTTTAACAGCTCAACATTGAGAAAGTACAAAAATATGCCTTTATTTCTGTGAATTTGAATGTGCCCCTTCAGCACAAAGAGGTCTCCAAGCAATCCAATGGTCTGCTCCGTGCCCTGATGGGAGGAGGGACTCGGCCATAATTTGGACAGCAAAGAACAGCAAGAAGGAAGGAATGGACCAAAATATACAATCCCTGCGGTCGCACGACTTGCCCACTCCCCAGAACAGGAAGCACACAATTATCTGTACAGGCCTCATTAAATAACCTCATTAAATAGCAAATCCCAAATGTACAAATTTACAGACTGAATCATTAAATACTCCCCCTGTGCCCTCCCCGTGTGTGCCTTCCCTCCTACTATCTGCAGCCACACTCCGAGACCACCATGCCCTCGTATTTGAACTTGTAGGTGACCACCCCTGCATCCAAGTAGAGGATAGAGATGGGGTCGAGTTTGGTGGGCACACAGCAGGCCTTGGAGGCTTTCTGGGGGTTCTTCAGGTGAACCAAAGTCTTGACTATGGCGTGCTTCGTGGGCGTGACGTGCTCTGTCAAGGGGTAGGAGCACACTCCGTGGCACTCGTAGGCTTCGTATCCCGCCGGGGCGATGATCCAGGAATCCCAGCCAATCTCCTTGAAGTCGATGTAGAGAGGGGTCTTTTTGCAGTAGTTGCCCTTTGCGTTCCTGCGGATGCGGGCGGTGGAGTCGTAGATGATGTTGGAGCGCATCTGGAGCAGCGCCTCCTCGCCGGGCTGGTCGTGGAAGTGGCCCACCTCCAGCTGCTCCAAGTTCGCCAGCTGCTCGTGGTCTATCATCTCGTTCAGCTCTTCCTTCTCCTCCTTCTTGTCGTTGCTTTGGTCGTCGGAGTACACGACCAGCAGGGGCACGTGCTTGGCCTCCGAGTTGATGTCGATGTCGAGCTTCCCCTCCCCGTCCTGCTCCTGCCCCTGCCCGCTCTCGATGTGAACCTCCAGCCGGTGCGTGGTCAGCCCAGCCCTCCTCCAGCGCCGGATGGCCTCGGTGACCTCGAAGCTCTCCCACTCGCTGCTCGTGCCGTAGATCTGCCTGGATGCCAAGGCCACTGTCTTCCTTTCTTCTCCAGCCCCCACGTGGACGTTCTCCAGCACTTCAAAAATGGTGACCTTGCGGTCGAGCCCCTCGTAGAGCATCTGGTCCCGCTCCACCAGGGTGTAGAGCCTCAGCTCGGCCATGGTGATCTCCTCGTGGTGAGGGATGGAGACGTTGAAGAGGAGAGGGTATTTCCGAATGCCTGTGACACCAGTAGGGTGGGAATCCAAGTCTGGAAAGGACAAACATCAGACATTTTAGAAGGGTCAATACACCCACAAACACACACTCCAAAGTTTGTCCCACGTGTCTTTCACTGCTTGGTTCCAGCTGAGCAGCCCCAGGGGAGTGTTTTTCATCACTTCCCAAAGCTGTACTTGGGAAAAAGACCAACTTTATTTTACATGCCAAAGGAGAGCAAGATCCCAGACAGGCTACAGACCATAAACCTGGATTTGGAGATTCTCCTTCTATCCCCAGTCCTTCCAAGGACTTCCTTCCCAACTGGAAGGATTGCATATTAAAAATGTGTGGCCTAATATTGAAATACAAATCCCTCCTTGGATGCTGCACAGCAACTATTTAATAAATGAGGAAAAACCTTCCTTGGTGTGAGAGGAAGGGACGAAGGAGGTGGCTCTGGAGGGGACATGGAACAGGGGATGTAAAAACTCCATATACAAGAATCTGTGCTCGGTGTTTCTGAGCTAACAAGTATTTCCTGCTGCTCAGAGATCCCTCAGGCACCGCAAGGGCCAAGCTCTGAGGGAGGAAAAGTTGATTTGGGGGATGGAAAGTTGGGAAGAGCAGGTGGTGACCACGCAGGGTGACCCACCAGAGCATCAGACCTGCCACAGACCCCACGGGCTTCAGGGGAGCAGTCGAACAGTGCACTCAGCAAGGCCCTTTGGGCAGCTTTGGTTGATAAAACATGTAAGAAGTACAATTTGTGCCCGTCCTGTCTGTGTTTGGTTAGACAGAGACCAGGGGCACCTCTGCCACAGGGCAGGGACCGGCTCTGGGGGGATTTGCTGCCTCCTCAGCCCCAGGAGACACATCAGGACACAGAGACTGTGGCTGCAATTCATGCAAAGGCAAACTGTTTGTCACTATTGCTCTCCTCATCTCTGACTTCTCCATTTTTCATAGATTTGTAGAAAACTGACACTGATAAACTGCAGGTACTGGCCACGCTCACCAGTGCAATTAGGCAAGTAGTTAATTGACTTTCGCACGGGACTTGTCCTGCTTAATTCTAGTTTTGAGGCTTTGAGGCACTTTTCTTCTTATTTTACTTTTCTTTCTTTTTCCATTTTGCATTTTCCTCTGCTCATAAGTAAAAGAATGAGGGGTGGTTCTGGTTCCATTTCCCTCTCTGTCAGTCAGGGAGGGTGGTGCCAGCACCAGGGAAGGAGCAGACTGTGAGCTAAAGACAATTTAATCCAAGCTGAGCTATAATCTGCATACTGGAGGTAACCTTTGGGGTTTCATAGACCTTCATATGCTCAAACAAGGCTTACAAATAAAACCAGGATGGAGAAATGCCAGAACAAGAGCCAGAATTCACCAGGAGGCAAAGAAAGGCCACTCCACATGTAAGAAGCTGGGTGAGTGGTATCAGGGCAGGAGAGATGGTCCTTTCTAAGCCAGGTTGTGACTCTGCTCTTCATCTAGAAAGTCCCTGGGGTGAAAGATCTCCTGCTGTTCTTAGTACAGCCCTGGGAGGGTCAGGAAGGGAGATTTGGAGTCCACAGGAAAACAATTATTTCCTTTAAGACTTTTATTCAAGTAATAAGAACTGATTGCAGTCCCATTTACAACATTGTGGTCCATGGTTTAAAACAAAGAGTTGATTCCAGCCACGAGATTGTTGTATTTCTGTGTTAAAGGATTTAATGAGCAATAATGAAACTACAGTTACTGCCAATTTTCAGCAGGAAAGCAAACCACAAAAATGTCCTGGTTTGTCCCTCCCGTTGTTATCACCACAAATAATGAATTTCTTTATCAAAAGAGCTCTTTAGTATGAAATGGATGGTTCTGAGTTACACAGGCTTTCAGGACACATTAACTGCATGGTCCTTTAGCTGTGTTAACTCAGCTTCACCTCGTGCTGGTTTGGATTGGAAGAGTCAAGAGAAATACTGAAGTGGCACAAGTTTCAGCCGAGGTTGCCCCATCTGGTGCAGAACTCCTGCAGTGGTGAAACGGGCACTGGGTGGCACAGACCTGCCAACCCTTCCTGCAGCACTGCCAAAGGTCAGGCCGTGCCATTTCAGGGCTGCAAACCTGGATTTTGGGTTTGCAGATGGAATGAATTCAGGTTTACTCCACCAAACCACATGACATTTTATTTAGTGTATTGCACTTGGCAATTTTTGTCCCATTAACTTTTCCCAAATGGTGCCAACCCCACCCTGTATGTGTCCCCACTCCTGCAGGTGAGCAACTGGGCACCACTGGTGGAACTGGTTTGCCACCAACCCTCTAATGAATTTCTCATGCTGGAGAGGAACCTTTAAACCACAAAGTGCCTCTTAAGACCAGAAACTCGCTGCTGGTAAAAGGTGCCTGGGCCAGGCAGGAGTTGGAGCTTTGGGGTTCTGTCCTGGCATTTCACTGCTCTGCAGAACTCAAACGCCTTCCACGCAGCCTCTCCTACAGCTCATCGTTTAGAAACTGCAGAACAAGCAATAACGCCTTTGGCTTCATTAATTAAACTAATCAAGGATGAGAGAGGACCCATGGCAGTTTGAACAGCTGTGTGCGCCCCTGAGCAGTTCAACACAAATCAAGTGGAATAATTGGAATTTGGAATTGTTTAGTTGTAAAACATCTTTAACACAAAGCCTGTTTTGGTGGAAAAAAGCAAATTACTGAGTGTTAGTACTGAAGATTTATCTCATCCTCATTGAATTGAGAGGCAATGATGAAGGAAAAACATAGAGGGAAATGATCTGAGGGCACAATTAGGCTTCTCCAGGTTTTGTTTGCTGTTTTATTTTTGGTTTTATGAGGAAATACTTTGGTCCTCCAAAGCAAAACTGAAGGATTATCCAAAATTACGCTTCACATATTTCCATGTGTTTGCTGGACTGTGCTCCAATGGCAAAGGAAGAAACCATTACAGACATGAGGACCAGCAGTGAGAGGACATTAACAGAAAGCTCTATTTGGTTAAGCTCATAAAATGAAAATATTGCACCTTTGAACAACGTGTAGAAACACCCCTTGCCTTGATTTGAAATACCACTTAAGGTACCCACGTGACAAATCAACCAGCTAATTGCAAACCATGCGTGTCATTATGGGGATAGAGAAAATGATGCACGGAGATTACACTTGGTGCTGCCCAAACATTAAAGGCATATTTCCCCCAAAAAATCTTACAATCTCCAGAGCAAAGGACAAGGGATTGTCCCACAGGAAGCAGGATCTGGGCAGCCCTGGCACACCCGTTTTCCAAGGCCATCCTCACCCAAAGGCCTTTTCCCCCAGCTCTGTGACTGGTGAAGACATCTCATGCTGACTCTAAAGGCGCTCCTTTCTGTTCGCCTCTCCTAGAAACGCACACCTCTTACCTTCGTTTTTGAAGCTTCTAATGATATTTGCAGAAGGCATCGATGTCCTGTCGGTGGCAAACCTGTTGTACAGCTCTAGCATGTACTCTGGGGGGTCCACCTTGGCCGACTCGTGCAGGGGAATGTCAGAGAGGTTCAACGTCTTCAAAAACTCGTTTTTCATATTCTGGAGCAGCGTGTTGAAGTCGACCCCGTCCTGCTCGGAGAGAATCTCGTCGAAAAGAGGCACGTCTTCCTCCAAGGAAGAGTGCTCCAGGCTCAGGATGGGACTGCAGGCAGCCAGGGGAACCAGGAGGGAGAGGACAGCCCACAGCCGGGGCACGATGGAATCCATGGCCTCGCTCGAGCCTCCGACCGCGCTCAAGGGGCTCTGGCTCCGGGCAGGGCTGAGCGGAGGTTTTATCCGCCGGGCTGGTGTCACACAGACATGACAAGTTTGGAAGCTCTTGTCTTGAAGCTTGTGATCCGTCCTGTCTGCCTCCCCCTTCCCCCTCCCCAGGACCAGGGCCTGGTAATTGGATATGAGTCGCTCCCTGCGATGGCCGCCTTGCCTCCCTTATCGGGGCAGCGGGAGCTGCTCACCAGATTCGTTGCTATCTCGCAATCCCCTCTCCCTTAATGAGCGTTTTGTAAACATTCTGCGCGGGACACTCCGAGATAGGACAAGTTTCTCCTCGGAGAGGAGCTGCCCTTTCTGTCTCCCTCCTGCGCCGACTTCCTCTGCCGTGGGTGAGCGACTCTCCTTCTGATGAACGCGCAAATTCGGCAGAGCCTCTATCCAACACATCCATTTCACACCAGCAGCTCCCTTGGGGTGACAACCCTGCCCTTCTCCAAACCGTTTTACCCTTCTCAAAGCTATTTTAGAGTCAAGTCTTTACGCCACACTCACAAAGGAATTCCTTTGGGGAAAGTTCCCTTCCATGCTTGTCCAGCACAAAGCCAGGGAGGAGGAGAGCGCTCGGTTCTCCCACAGCACCAGAGTGACGAGGCCCTGGGTGCAGAACAGCTCAGGAGGAGCTCAGGATGGGCAAGGAGAGTGGCATTCTGCAAGGAGCAGGGAGCTGGACCTGGTGCTCCTGCAGGGCCCCTTCCAGCCTGGGGTGTTCCATGATTCCATGACTGGAGTATTCCCGAGTGATTCAGAAAACCTTCGCTTCCTCCTTAGTCACACAGACGTGACTTGTCAAGTGACAGATATTCCCGGCCGGTCCCAGCACTGCCAAATGAAAAATTAATAAAAACACACAAAGTCCAACAGGCGGCTCCGACTTCCCCTCCACCCCAATTCCAGCAGCTCAGGGACGTGTTGTGGGCAACGTGGGCTTTGCAAAAACGTGCTAGAATTCAGTGGCCTCTTGTTCAGGGTGCAAACACCAACAAACTGCGGGCATTGTGTGTGCAAAACCAGAAATCCCTCCCTTCAACCTGCCCTTCCCCAGCGCACCGCGGGGTTCAGCGCTCCAGATAAGGAGGAATTGCTGTTCCTGCTGCCGAGTGTTCCCTCCAGGCCCCAGGAACTTCACCCCAGGATGAAGCAGCGACTGGGGGCTCTGAGCTCTGCCCCTTGGCTGAGCACAGCTCGGGCTTGTGGCCCCAGCCCTTCGATAGCCCAATGGCCACCAGTCCAGCCCACAGGTGTAATTGCACTTACAGTGCTCAGGTCAGGCCAGGGTGCTGTTAATACTCTATTTTTTAGGAAACAGCAAGTTAATATAATAAATTAGATGGCATATATAGTAGAATAAATTTATAGTAAATGTATATAATATATAAGTAATATAAAAATATATAAATACATAATAAAGCAAATAAATGAAATAAATATGTAATAAAGGCCTCTAATAAAAGAAAAAATAAAATATATTTGTGAAAATCACCTGCAGTGTTGATGTTGTGGAGTCAGACATTGCCATGGTATTCTAACTTCACTAAAAATATATAAAATAAATGCATAATGAAATTAATAAATAAAATTAATATATTTGTTACAATCATATGCAGTGTTGGTGATGTGGAGCCAGACCTTGCCATGGCATTTTACCTTCATTTTAAAATACATAAAATAAATATATGATAAAACTAATAGATAAAATGAATGTGACAATCATGTGCAGTGTTAATGCTGTGGAGCCAGACATTGCCATGGCATTTTACCTTAATTTAAAAATATATAAAATAAAGGCATGGTGAAAATATATAATAAAAATAAGAAAAAAATTAATATCTTTGTGAAAATCATATGCAGTGTTGGTGTTGTGGAGCCTGACATTGCCACGGCATTTTAAACTAATTTAAAAATATATAAAATAAATATATAATAAAAATACATAAAATAAATATACATAATAAAGTTAACAAATAAAATTAATATCTTTGTGACAACCACCTGCAGTGTTGATGTCCTGGAGCCAAACATTGCCATTTTACCTACATTTAAAAATATATGAAATAAATATATGATCAAATAATTTAATTAAATAAATATCTTTGTGGCAATCATGTTCAGTGTTGATGTCATGGAACCGGATATTGCCACGGCATTTTTACCTTCATTTTAAAATAAATAACTTTAAACCCCAGGAAAATGGACTCAGCCTTAACTCTTTGAGGGAACACAACAGTGGTTCTTGTAAAGGAAAATCTTTGGCTTGTCACCGCCAGGAGATTCATCCTGAGAGTGGTGATACCTCCAAAAGTAATTCCCCTTTTAGTGTTTAAATATTCAGTTCAGCAATGCACTGATTTCACATAAATATTATTGAATTAAAGAGCACATGGGAGGAGCTGCTGCTCCGTGGCACCCCAGGGCTCCTCTCCGAGAGGTCGGGATGTTCTGGGTAGGAACAGATTCCTGCTTCCTCAGGCTGATGGATTTAACACACACAGAGTTATTTTGTCCTGAATTAAATTTTTTAACACAAGGGCTTTATTTCACCGAAATGAAGAGGTTTGTCCCTTTTCCCCCATGCATAATTTATGTGCACAAAAGGTATCCTGGAAAGGAATTGCTTTTAAAAAAATTTGTGCTAAGTAGGTGACCTGAGGCAGCTGGAGAGGGAACATTAATAAGCATCACTGTTTAATCATGATTAAATCTGTGGCAGAAACAATGACCCAGTTTTGTTAGCAATAAATGGGGCATCAGAACCCCATTTATTGGGGTTTCAACATGTTGAGTGGAACACGACCCACAAGGTCATTGATCCCAACCCTTAGCCCTGTACAGGACCATCCCCAGGGGTCAGCAGGCAGGCTGAGCTACAGAAAGGTCTCTTTGCCCTCACTCCTGGGAAGTTCATGTTCTTCTCCCCACTTAATTTGCAGCTCTACATGAGAAAATGTGCTGGTGAAAGCCCAGGGCTCTTCAGTGAACCCACCAGTGCTGGGGACCAGCACACCCAGCACTGGGGAATTCACGCCTCACCCTCCCTCTTGACCTGGTTCCTGATGGAAATGGGCTGGAAATGCTCCACTCCTGTGCCAGGGTAAGAACTGGAGGGGAAAATCACCCCAGGGAGCAAAGAGAAGGGCAGGAACACACGTGTGGCTGAGGCTTTGGGAACAGCCCCTTTGTCCCAGGGGTCAGCCCTGAAGATTGTGGGGCTCCAAAATAGCCTCTAATCTGGGGCTCCCCACAACTCGCTGCCGGTGATGCCCCCACAGCTCCCGCTGTCAAGAGGCAGAGCAGAGCAGGAATGTGCGAGGCAGGAGCCGTGCTGAAAGGCTGGGCAGGGAGGAAGGGCTGCTCCCAGGGTCAAGGTCGAGGACACGAGGGACCCAAAGGGTGTGATGCTCCTCCGGGTGGGAGGGAGCGGCAGAAGGAACGTGGAGTGGTTTGGGAGCCTCCTCAGTGGGGATTTTTGGGATGGGGGAACACCCGCTCGCAGCAGCGGGCTGGGATGTGGAGCCTGTCCCAGGAGAAAGCGATTAATGTTTGCTTAAATAATGATTAGTGTTTGTGTCCTGGCCTTGCTGGGCAGGAATAGTTCCGCAGGGATAAAAAGTAAGTTTTCCATTTACTTACGTAGTGTCACATCTAATTTCCCTATGTGTAAACTCAGGTGGGTTTTGGTTCAGCACTCCATACCTTAAAATATTTAATTTTTAATTTAATTTTAATTTTATTTTAAGATTTTTAAATAGATTGTTAATATATATTAGGCTTTAAAAAAAAATGTCCATTTGTTTCTGTTTTCCTTTTTCTCTAATTGTTTTAATGGAATTTATTGAAAAAGTCTCAGAAAACACCACCAATCAAACTCACAGAGAATAAGGTTTCAACGTAGGGAAACAGAATTGTTCTTGGGTTAAATAGAGAAGCATTTCTAGAAGGAAAATATTCCTTTGAGTTCCTCTTTTTTTTAATATTTGAAAAGAAATATTTGATGAAAAAATTAAATTCAATAAATAACATATTTATTTATGAGGATATTAAAATTTAGCTTGTCCTGCTTGGATATGAACATAAAAATCACAGGTAAAACTGTGGCTGGACTGTGGAGGTAAAAACATTTCATTTCAGATTTCACAAGGGAAGGACTCACATCCACTGGGAGGTTTTGGGGATGTTCTTTATAGGATTTCAATCTGCAGTTCCAAATCCCCATATTTAAGGCAGGTGAGACAGGAAACTTACCAAGCATTTCCAGTATTCTGTGCTCTCGAAACGCTTTGCAATTTTAATTTAAGCTTTATGTCTATTTGTCAGCAGCACAATCAGGCACTTGGATGTGAAATAGATAATAAATAAATCCTGTTCCCCAAGGACATGCAGAGAACACGAGGAGACCCCCAGGCTGGCGAAAGGACACATCCCACCTTCCCAGAATAAACCTTATCCAACGACTTGCCCAAGGGAGCAGAGCCAGCAATTCCCCGGACTCAAAATCCCATGTTCTGCTTCACCACAGGGAACATCCTATCCCCCCCTGCTCCTGCTCGGAATCTGCACTGCAGCCCAGGGGAACTTTGTGTGAAACCTTGGAGAAAACAACACCAAAAGGTCAAGGCAGCACGGCCAGCCCCACGAGGGCTTTTGCCCATCAGTTATAGAGCTCTAATAAAGAACAGGGTGTGTTTAATGGGACAACAGGAGTGACTTTGGTGACGTTCATCAGAACTCAAAACCACTGGGATCAGTCGGAAAAAAGTCCCACTGCCCTGGGCAGGGAGGGGTAAGACACATCCCTGTCACAGCACTTGGGTCTCATCTCAACACTGAACCAACAGCAGGGCAGCTCCCCGAGAAATTGTTCCAGTTCCTCCTGGGCAACCCCAAATCCTCCTCAGGAGCTGTGCAAGCGCAGGGTTTTGGTTCCAGGCTGCTCAGGACACCTCAGACACCCACGGGATTGAAGGGAAGCAGGAGAGGGATCCGAGGGAACGTGCTCCAGCAACCAGCACAGCACGTGATGTGAGGTTTTCCACAAGACAGGGATGAAATTATTACAAAAATGCCCCACACAGGTCGCTGTCAGGAGGTGGCTCTGGCATGAGGTAACTGTTGGGTGTGATATGGGAGATAACGAGGAGTGTGACACTGACAGTGTGATGAGCTTGCAATGGAATAACTAAAATTAGTTCCCATTCCTGCATCTGCCCGAGCCCCTGTTCCCGTATGCCACAGTTCCTGCCTGCTCTGGATTCCCTTCCCATAAATGGGCTCTGTTCGGGTTTTGGTGGTGCTGGAAAATGGAAAGATGGTATTGAATGAAAGAGTGGCGGGAGAGCAGTGAGGAATGTGCTGCAGCAAGGAAAAGGAAAGGGGCAGAAGGGGAGCCCCAGGGGCAGGGAATCACTGAGGTGTGTGACACCCACTCCTGACCCGCAGCACCCATGGCTTTATATGGGAAGCCCATGGCTCATGTTCCCCAAGTGAAGAGGATGGGGATCACACTGTGCAGGGCTCTCAAAGCACCTGCTCTGCCTCTGGAAATCCCCTTTGTCCTGCTGAGGTGGCCAAAGCCCAGGGTGGGAGTCCATCCGTGTCGCACCAGCACAGCCTGGGCTCAGCCGTGGGGCAGTGGCCACGGGGCAGCAGATAAAGGAGGATGAGCTGGGATTTATCAAGCCAGTGCAAAGCCTGAGGAACTGAAACAGAAAGAAAAGAGCTGGAAAAAGCTGGCCATGGCCTTCCTGTCAGTGGCCTGTGAGTCACGGGCAGCAAATTCCCTGCGGGCTCCTTGTTCCTGGGGGTGCCAACTCCCCGCGTGCTCAATCCCCCAGCAGATATTTGGGAGAGCTGCCATTTCCCAGAATGGTTGGGTGGGATTTGCACCTAACTGGGACATTTCTAGCACAGCCTCACGTTCACAGCCCAGTCCTGTGGTCGGAGAGTGATACACAGGGAATTCTTAGATCCTTACATGGATCAAAGCAAATCAGTCAAAGCAAATCCCTCAGCATCCTATATGGAACTTGTCTTTTTTCCTGCTCAACCTCAAAATGAACAAGCACAGGCAAAAAAAAACCCATATATTTCTAGGGGCAGTAATTTTATACATATATTTATATATAATATATATATAGCTATTTGCTTATCACATTTATGGGATGGGATATGACCCAAGGAATCTATTGATCTGTCTCCCCTCCCATGAGCTCAGGATGAGCCTCCATGTGGGTGCAGCCTCTAACTAATATTAGAAGGCCATTCAAAATTTAATACTCTTAAAGGTCACACAATTCATTAATTCACTCCTGGATTAACTCCAGCCTGGTGAGACACAGCCAGAAATAAATCAGTTCTTATTTGAGGTCCTCACATAGAAAGTGGGAGCAGTGCAGGGCTAATGAACAGGGAGCAGGAACGTTGTTTAATCCCAGGAGTTTGCACTCCGCAGGCTTCTTATCACACTCCCTCCACAGAACAGTTGGACAGAAAAAGGTCAAGAGAAAGTTTTAATTTTACATTTTTGAAATTCCTTCTCTCATCATGCAGTTATTTGATGGTGCTTTGGTATCCATGTGGGTGTTAAACTTCAGGGAACTCTTCGAGCGGCCCCAGTGACACTGACAAAAACAAGACAGCCCAACAAAACCTCACAGAAACCTCCAAAATTGATCCCCTTTCCCTGTCAGCTCCATGTCCAAACAGGCTGTTTGAGGAATACCATTCTTTTCCTTAATGAGAGCTCCACTGAAATGCTCCCACAGCCCTAAATGAGCAAAAATCTTGGGAATAATTGCTAAATGTACTTTATCTTGGGGTTGAGAACAATGGGGGAAAAATCAGATCTGGCCACCAGAAATAATTTTCTTGGCAGTTTTGATTAATAACTTGAAATTATTTAACTGACAACTTGAGTACTGAGCAGAGGTGGAATATTTTCTGGCAGCTTTAGTTGATATCTCAGCACAAGATATTAATTACAAAGTCAACAGCTTGTAATCACACCGATAAAAAAGGAGGATAAATTAGACAAGCCTGCCTAATATTTGCTCTGTTTATTTGATGTTAGGGCTGGAATCAGAAAGGGAAAGCAGGTTGTATGTAACAGCAGAAAGGATTGATTCAGTTAGAAATATTGTTTAAGTGCAGCCTTAAAAAGGCAAAGATGAAAAAGTATTATATTCGAGTTTCTGTAACTTGAAGCCTGGAATTGTACTGGGTGAGTTCAGGTTGTCAGCCCCTCTCTGTTTTGATTGCCATGCAGCTGGATATCAAATTTTGGGGTTTTTTTAATCCTTTTTTAAGGGAAACTGTCTCAAATGTCTCATTAATTTCAGCTTCAGCTGCAGCCAAAATTCCAAGTATGGTCTGTTCCTCTTAGTCTGGCTTCTGCAACTTCATTTTTTGGGATACTTGTGTATTGGTCAGCATCGCCAAGGGATCTGCCAACACCTCAGTCCACAGGGCAACTGCTGAACCCTCACCTGGAAAAGTCTTGGTTCTATCCAAGATCCACACACTGAAGGACTAATTGCTCTCCAAATTTAATGAGTGCTCAAAGATGTGACTTTTACAAAACAGCTTTGAAAAAACAGCTCCCAAGAGGCAGGGAAAATGAGGGGCCTTAGGCAACAGCTCCATGCAAATGTCTTTACAGCAGGAAAGTTCCCTCATGGATACACAGATTGTGTGGGGATTAACTGGCACATCAGTTTGAGACATTTTAGTGGCATGTGGACACAGGGACCACTCTCTCTCAGGTGCTATTTATACTGTATTAACACTGGGGATCACGAAAACACATTTTAATTGGAGACTTTTTAATCCATGTCCCACTTTTGAGGCTCTGATTGTGCTAGATCTGTCCCTGCTGTGCTGTGCTGCTCTCCTTCCCAGTTTAACACCTGTAAACTCTGCACAAACCCTCCCACCCCTCTGGAACCCCCTCATTTATAATCAGCAATCCCCCACCACTTGGGGCAGGGGTTGGGGAGCCTGTAACGTGCCTTAAATCACTCTATACATCCCAGTTTTCCAGCTTATCCCATGGAGGGCATGGGACAAGCCCCTGGTGTTAAAGGGTTTGACTTGTCCGGGCTCAGCCCTCGCTGTGTCCACCCAGGGATGGGGCTCAAAGCGCTCCTGCCAAACACCTCCTGTGGGCTCAGGGCAAATTTCGGAGCAAAGGAGCTTCCTGAGGTGAGAACAGCCCCTGCTTCCCATCACAGGGGGTGGAGAAGGTGGCTGGCCGTCCCTTGAGCCTCAACATTCTCAGTTTAAACAGGATTTTAAATGCTTGACAGTCCTCATGGGGCCAGCAGTGCCAGCAGGAGGAAGGGGGGACTCCCCAGCAGCTCTGTGGGCTCTGTGAGGGGAGGTGGATGCTCCACGTCCCACCTGGGCAGGGAGGGATTTACAGTCTGCAAACTGATAAAGGTCCTCCCCACCTTTTTAGTCTGGGCTGCCCTGGAGGCCACCTGAGTGACAGGAACCTCCTTAGGAAACCTCACTGTGCTTCCTCACCCCCCCAGCACTCCTTTACATATTTATTTTTTGACACTCCTTTACATATTTGTTTTGAAGGTTGGACTTGGTGATCTTGGAGGTCTCCCCCAACCTTCATGATTCCCTGATTTTGTGATTCTCTCCCCACACTGACTCTCACCCCAGGAGCAGCCACTACAAAGGGGTTTTTAAGGATGTTTTCTCCTCTCTCAGCACAGCCACAAAAGGATCAACTTTATGCTGCTTTTGCTTTTCTACCCAGCAAGAAATGGCCAGGACAGCCTGAGGTTTGGTTGGTCTGAATCACCTTCCTCTCTTTGCACACACCCTCAGAAAACTAAATAAAGTGGGAACCACCAAGCCATATGTTTGGCTGCCTCTTGCTGAGCTGAGGGAAAGGGCAAAGCAAAGGACTTCAGGAGTGTGAGAGAGACACTAAACCCAGCAGGGGACCTGGCCACGACTGGTGGGACCTGAGACCTTCCCAGAGAATCCCAGCCAGCCTTCCAGCCCCCTTTGCCCCTGGTGGCCTCCAGAAAACCCCAAAGCAAAAGCCACATCACCCCTCTGGGGGTTCTTCGTGCCCGAGGAAGGAGCAGGATGGGCAAGGCAGAGCCAGAGGAGGCTGCTTGGGTTTCTCTTGGTGGCAACAGGGTGGGTGATGAGCAGAGAGAGAAGAATTCAGGAGTGCAGGGGCTGCCCCCCGTCCCTGTGCTCACCTGGCCTCTGTCAGACTGACCCTGCACCTTTTCTGAAAGGGAAAAGACTTCACTCCTCCACATCAGAGCTTGGGAATCTTTGCTGCTCGTGTTTCTGGAACACTTTGGAATATTTGATTGATAAACCTCATGCAAATGCAGTTTCTTATATAATGGAATATATATATATGTACACACATATCTATTAGAGAGAAAACTTGAAAATATTAAGAGATCAACAACCAGTTTAGTTCATCACCAAATGGAGAATAATGGCATGTGAAAATGAACATTATGTTGGTGTAGAAATCTGAAAGAAGGAATTCTGATCCCCTGCATCCTGACTCAGTTTTTACTTTCTGGGGAATAGGGTGGTAGTGATTAATTGCATTTTATTTTTGACTGAAGTTTTGCTCCTCATCGGTGTTTTTAGCAGCTTAATGACAGCAAGATCCCCGCTGCAGGAAGAAAACCACATGTTGAGGTTGCTGTGACAATTTGCCATCTAGTGGTCAGTGGGAATCTCCTTCGTGCTTGGCTCGAGAAGAAAAACCACCAGGACTGGGTTTTATTCCTTGGTAATCTGCTGTGGCTCACTGGACAAGACATTCAGTTTAAAAAAATAACTATGAAAAACACAGCTCACCTCCTAATAATTTCTAATCTGAGTGTTTAAGACCAGACACCCTGTGTCAAACTGAGCTGAGGGATGTTCCCTCCTTTCCTCTTGCACGTGGATCTTGCCAAGGTGGTCAGTGCCCAGTCACACCAGTTTGCTCCTCAGTGGTTACAGACAAACACTCCAGAGGCAAATCTTTTTGCCTTCTGAAAAGAAGGGGTGATTTTTTCCCCTCTCATGATTATGCCTTGTTAGCACAGAAAGGGTGGAAGGATGAGGACATCATTCACATCTTTACCTGCCAGCCCAGCCCACACCAGTTTGAATTTAAGTAGCAGGTTTGATCCTCCAGTCTGGCTCATTTTTATTCTGCTAGTGGAAATTCTTCCAATAAGGGAAAATTTGCCAGTGTCAGTAACTGTCCCTTTACATGACTTGATACGAACTGGAAAACTAGTTTTCACATCTCACACAAGATATATTAAATTCTGCCATTTCTCCTAATGTAAGCAGTGCCTTAAATTTCAAAGGTGCTGCTCAGCAGGGTAAGAGTTTCCACACTGAGCTCTGGCTCTGAAACGACCACAACTGGTGAGGGTGTTATATCTTAACCTCGGGAAATAGCCTTGCACCCTGGAAAACGGAGGAGGTGGGAGGATTTTGGGATTGGATTCCAGGGGAAAATCATCTCAGATCAATGAGCTGCACAGGTGACCAGAAAATTCCATGTCCTTGGCCATGAGGGACCACAGACATGTCCTGCCCGAGGGGATCAGGAATGT
>JAWWMP010000060.1:637865-666494 GCA_035047865.1 Dendrocincla tyrannina | reverse complement strand
AAAGTGTCTGAATGGGCTGGGTGAGCACACAGCAGTCCCAGAGGACAGACACAGGCAGGAGTTTGTTGCTGCAAATCCTCCTCCTTTTTGGTATTATTTAAGTTCTTTTAATTCCCTCACAGACCATTGGTTCTTATTTTGTGCAGTCTGAGGCTAAAACAGAGAGAATCAAGTTTAGGAGGGATTTTCATTTCTTTTTATTTATTATACAGGGCCCTAACACAATAATTCAGCCCTCGTCATACCCTCCTTTGTCTTCTCCTTGCCAGTTCTCAAACTCTCTTTCCAGCAAGGACTGGAAAAAACCTTCTTTTTACCAGTTGTAAACTCATTTTAATGCTAAACACACGAGTCCCCGCAGGCACCAGCAGCTCCCAGACTCCCCCAGTTTATATACTGGGCATGACATTCTGTGGTGAGGAACATCCCTTTTGGCCAGTTCAGGTCAGCTGTCCCAGCTCTGCTCCCTCCCAGCTCCTTGTGCAGCCTCCATGAGGTTGGATCAGGCCATGGCACATGGCAGAGCCCCTTTCCCCCCCCGGCCCAGTGGGTTCCAGGTGTGCTGGACACCCCTCCAGGTGAAAGCCACCTGTGGCCATCACTCTGGTGCCCACGGGACTGAGGGAAATGCATCAGGTCCTGGGCAAGGTCAGCATGCCCAGCACTCAGCATGACTTCATTCAAGCCACCATAACCTACTGTCAGTCTCCATTCTCCATGAGACTTCCATGCACGGGGCTGTTGAGGGGTTGAGCAGGTCCTGCTGGTCACTCTTGGGCTCTCCAGTCAATGGATCACCTCTCAGATGGGATCAGGGGCTTGCCTGGTGGGATATTTTCACCAGTGCACTGCTGTGGTAGAATCAGCACCTCCTGTTGTTCAACCCAAGGGACCAGGCAGGGCAGAGCTGTTTCAGTTCCTCCATCTCCAAGGCACCCACCGGTGCCCTTTTGGGTGCTGGAAACAGTCTGAGGCATCCCATGCCAAGGGTGCCCCCAGGCCAGTCACTGTGGGGGCTTTGGCCACTCACTCCCACTGAAGTGGATTTCAGCCCCTGGGAGAGTCACTTGTTGAAACCAGGACACCCTCTTGGATTACGGTGGCATTATTCCCCATGCCACGTTTTCTTCTATTTTATTTCATACATTACAAGTGATTTATTTTCATCTGTATGTACTTCGTGTAACACTCCTCTGCAGGAAAAAGTTACTACACACCCAGAGCTGGCAGCTCTGTTAGAAGAGCTGGTGGAACAAACTGGATTCACCCAAGAAATTAAGCGGGCTGCAACATAAAATCATAGTAGGGCAAAGCCAGATTAAAGCCAGAGACAAGGGAGCTCTTGATCCCTTGAAAAATGAGAGCAATCCAGGGAAGGAAAACCCCTGCTGGCCACTGAGCGTCAGCCTCGAGTTGTGTGTTGGTACCACCGAGGTGGGAGCATCCCGAGGATGTTGCAGCCCTGCCATCCTCCCACAGCAGGGCTGAATCACCCTTGGAGACACAGCCAGGGACCCGGGGACCTGCCTACACCGCCAGCAAGGCGTGATTCCTGTGCAGAGATAATACAATCGTGGTAAGAGCATCAGGCAACTTGTTTGATTATCCCCCCAGTGCCATAAAAAGCAGGAACCAGGGTCTTTAGATCTTGGCAAAAGCCACTGCCCACCACTCATTGCCCACCAGACATTTGGGAGCCAAAGGGACCCACCCCCAAACCCCACCCGATGCTGTGCTGTGTCTCACCCCTGGGCAGCACCACTGACCCCAGAGCCTGGCAGAACCAGCTTCCTCACCCCTGGGACATTCAGGGAAGGTCCAATAAACACACAAAAGGGAGTAGTTGACAAAACAGCACCTGCTGATACCACTTCCCAATCTTTTACATCTGCAAGTTCTAGTCATTCACCAAGGGCATCACCTGGAGCTTAATTGCTCATTGCACTGCTTAATTAAAATTCAAATTAAATTAAAACACCTTACTGCTGTCTCTCACACAAGGACTAGAACACACCCAAGCACTGGTAGGTCTCTCACACCAAAGTTGTCTGCATAATATTCTTGGGTTTTAGCATTTTTGAGCAAGGGAAGGGCAGAGATTCCAACACCCCTCCTGTGTCCCACATGAGCTTCCTGTTATGGAGCTGAATTTCTCAGTGTGTTGATGCTGCTCTTACCAGGTCACAAACAAAAATACACACTCTTAAGATGGGCATATGAAGAGGATTATTCCTCAAGAAAGTCAGAGCTGCAGCACAGATGTCAGTGATTCTCCCTGCCAGCAGCTCCCTCCGTGTCAGGGGGCTCCAGCTTCATCTGATGCCTCATTCCTTGGCTTTTCCCCAAGCTTTCCTGGGCCCTCTGAATCCACAGCTCCACAGAGAATCCGATCTCCTCCTCCATTCCCCCTCCTTTCCCTCTGCTTGTTCTACAACCAAGTTATTTTCCGGAGGTACAGCTTTTCCTTTGTTTTGGTTTCTTTTTCCAGCTCAAAGTATCTGCTCATCTCAGGGCCAGGGAGAAAAAAATGGAAGGCATTATCACTCTGCTTTTACCCTTTAAGCAGACACAGATCATAACCCACGGACAGGAAGACAGATCTGGCCATGGCAGGAGCCTTAACTGGATCTCAGGTCGGAAGCTGGCCCTAAGTATTTTTCCAAAATTTCTCAGAGGCAGCACATCAGTCCCCAGAGAGGAAGCTTTTCTTCTACCCTTCCTATTTTCACATCCTGCATTCAGCTCTACATTCAGCATACAAAACTCTACATTCAGCATACAAAAAAAAGAATCCATAGACTAATTCCATCCCCTTCCTCAGGGCAGCACAAACACAAACATAAAACTCTCCATGCCTAACCCCAGGATTTGGTAACTCCAGCTCCAGAACTCCAAACAGATTTGGTCCAGAACACCAGCATAAAACTTTAAAATCCCCAAGCCCTACACCTTTGGTGGCTACAGGAGCTCCAGCTCTGCACTTTGGTGTCCCCAGCAGCCTCACCTGGGAGGGTTCAAGCCCCCAGACCACCTGGACATGCAAAGCAGCAGGTGAAGCTCCACCTTTTCCACGAAGGAGCAGCAACCCAGGACTGGGACAGTGGCCAGCCCTCAGTCTGGGCAGCAGCACAGCTACCTGTGCAAAGGGCTCCTGTCACATTTGTGGCCCTGTGCTGTAATCCCACGGATTGTGGGGAGCCCAACACCCTGACACACGTCCCTTCCCTGTGCTCCGACGAGCTGTGCTCTCCTTTCAGACTCAGAGATAAGTGGAAAGACTCGCTCCTGCACTACCAACTCCTTGAGCTTAGGTGTGGAAGCCCAAGATACTCACCTATAAAACACCTGTTTCTGCTCTTGTCCAGCCCTAGGGAAGCTTCGGCTTCCAAGGGATCTCCACTTGCACCAGGATTTGGCAGCAGGACCGAGGAGGTACCATTTGCCCGTGTCCCACTTATCCAGCTGGAGGTGGAAGGGTGAGCACTCCTAGATTTAATCAGCAATGCACCAAGGTGTCTGACTAATCTGTCATCCAGATATTCTGTTATCACAGTTTGCTGCTTCCCCTTGCACCTTATCCTGCTGCTTTGCCTGGGCTTCCCTCACATTGGTTGCTTCTGACAAGAAACTTTTAAAGACAAATTTATCACTTTAAGCAGTGAAGAACAGCTGGAAAGCCTGACTCGAATGCACTTGCATCCCCTGCCAGAAACCTGAGCTGGTCCCCCCAGTCCTGAGGCTGATCCACTCACCAGCACTGGGGACCTGGAGGACAAGTGTGTGGGTGTCACCTCTGCAGTCTCTTCTGTCCTTGTGGGATGCACGGATGTCTCTAAGGGCAGGTAGTGACAGGATGAGGGGGAACGGCCTTAAGCTGAAGGAGGGCACTGTTAGATGGGGTATTGGGAAGAAATTCTTCCCTGGAAGGGTGGGGAGGGGCTGGGATGGAATTCCCAGAGAAGCTGTGACTGCCCCATCCCTGGGAGTGTCCAAGGCCAGGTTGGAGCACCCTGGGACAGTGGGAGGTGACCCTGCCCATGGTGGGAGGTGAAATAGGATGGTTTTCCAGGTCCCTCCCACCCCCGTGGGTGACTCCACGCACAGGGCTGTGCCTGCTGGGAGCAAACCACGCGTGTGTTCCCACCTGCTGCTGCTGTGGGTTGTTGGTGTGCCCAGAGCACAAACACCCTGCAAACCAGGCTCGCTCAGCCTGAGCCTTGGCCACGAGGTGGCATTCTCTGAGCTCCTTTTGCTCCGGAGAAATAAAACTTGCCGTCTTTAATAATAACAATAATTATTAAGTGTGGGGGGGGGAGAAGAAAGCCTCAAACCCTCCCTTGTGTTTTCTGGAGGCTGTGACAAAGCAGGGTTTGTGAGGAGGCTGCTCCTGCTCTTGCCAGACAATGGTGCTGCTTCCCCAGAGCTGCGAGGGAAGACTGAGGGTCAAGTCCCTTTAAAAGAAAAAAAAAAAAAAGTGAAATACAGTATTGTGCATCTTGAAATCTGAAACCAAGAAACAGAAGTGCAAGGGAAACAAGGGGGAAAGTCTTTCAATTCCTGAGGACAACTGTTGCAAGTGGAGTTTTACGGAATACAACTGACATAAATACATTTAAAGGTCATTGAATGGCTTTTGTGGAGAAACCTGGGAAATAAGGGAGCCCTGGAAGAAGAGGTTTCTTTTTCTCCTCCTCTCTGGATATATATAATGGCCATTGCAAAGCAAAGCATCTTGAGATTTGGCTTCCAATGTCTCTTCCTGGCGATTTTTATGCTCCCCTGTGATGGACACGGCGGAAAGAGAGAGCACGGGGGTCCTGCCTGCTACGGGGGCTTTGATTTGTATTTCATCCTGGACAAGTAAGTCACTTCTGCTTTGTTCTTTCTCAAAGAGATCTTTCTCTAGGCATGAACTGGGACGGCTTATCCTGATGCCGAGGAGGTTTCCCCTGCCTTTTGGTTCAGTGGAAGTCACTGTGTCCCCAGGGGACCCGTGAAACTCCAGACTGTTCTCTTTGTTCTTGCTGTGGTGACTTCTTTGGTGGGTCCAGTGCCCAGAGCCCGCCGTGCTCCGTGAATCACACCAGCACCAGCTCTGCTGCTGTGGGAGCTTTGCTGTGTGCTCGACCCTGTCCTTTCCTCAGCGAGGGCTTGGGAGAAGGGCAGCACCCCAGTCCCTTCTCACTGCCCATGAGGTGTGGGGTTTGAGGCTCCCACCACAGCAGGGCCTGCATTAATTCCATAGCTGGGAATGTGGAGGGAGTGCTGGGCTCCTGTTCCCCAGGTACCTCCCTGCAGGTACAAACCAGCTCTGAGGGGTTTGCTGCCTCCAAAGGGGCTCTGCTCAGCTCTGTGGTGCCCAACAGCTCCAGCACCTCACTTCAAGAGAGCTTTGTTTTCTCCAGCTGAGTCACACTGTCTTTGTTCCATGCTAATCAAATGCATATTTTGACTGTAGCTGTTTGTACTGAGGATAACTTCCCACCTCACTTTTTCATCACTAATTGTGACAGTGTCATCTCCTTGGCTCTCTGAGAGCTCCTCTTTCTCCAGACGTGAAATTGTGCTGAGTTTTGAAAAGCCTCATTCAAAAAAAAAAAAAAAGATTAAAAAACCCAGCTAAAATGATTGCCCTGGATTAAGAACAGTCATTTTGAACCAAAAGTTTGGAAAAACTGGAGATTATGCCTGCCAGAGCCATGGCACTGACATTATTAACCATAAATTTCAGAGACAGGAAAGTATTTGCCAGTTGCCAGAAGCGCTCGCAGATGGAGCTTTCTCTGGAGTGTTTTGCAGTAGCTCCCACATTCCTTTAGTATAAATGACTTGGAATTACATAAGCCTTTATTACAAAATACTGGGTAAAATGTAAGATTGAGACACTGGCTCTTTCACTGTGCCAGTTGTCCCAGCGCTCCAAGGGAAAGATTTTTTAATTTATTTCTTTGATTCAGTGGAAAGATCTACCTGGCTCGTGCATTCTGCTGCTCTGGCTGTTCAGTTATTTGCTGGAATATTTCTGTTGTATGGAAAAAACCCCAAACCCAAACAAGCCCAGAGTGTGATTTGTGCTGCAGGGAGTTTTGCAAACTGCATTTCCTTGGAAGCTGCAGCGGGATGGAAGGTTCTGTCAAATCTGATGGATGGGCCGTGTTACTCCTCTGAGCTAATGTAACTTTAGCAGGCACTTAATCCAAGTTCTCTGCTGTCCCCTTTACTAAAATCCATGACTTTGTAGCCTCGCTCAAGGGATGAAGGATTTGGGTGGAAACTGGAGCCTTGGCACAAACTTTAAAGCAGTCAGGCTGGCCTCAGTGTGTCAGGGTATCCAGCAAAAGTCCTGCTTTGCCAGGTGCAGGGTTCCTGTTTCTGGGACTATTCAGAAAGGGACAGGATCTGATGTCAAAATTTCCTTGGAGTCCAGTGGAATTTGGAGCTTTGTGGTGTTTCAGCTGTTGGGGAGGACGAGGTGTCCTGGACCTGGCTGAGAGACCTGCTGGGGTGGGCTCAGTTATCCCACATCCTTTACCTTCCAAACCTCCTTTCATGGGCTCACAGAATGGTTTGAGTTGGAAGGGTCCTTAAGGGCCATCTGGTTCCACCCCCCTGCCGTGGGCAGGGGACCTTCCACAGGCAGGTCATTTCTCAGAGGCCAAGCTGCATTTCCAAAAAAGCTGAGTCTTATTTAGCCCGGCTTCTCTACCTTCTGCTTATCTAGAGAAGGTTTTCCAAAATGCTTCTGAACTCCTGAATGCAGAGAGAGGTGATGCCTACAGAGGCCTTCAGGTGAAATGATAATTGGATTCAGAGCTCACTGGTTTTCTTTGAAATGTGTCTAGAAATGATTACAGTGATGAAGGACTCTGTAGCAGAAGAGATTTAGACTCTTAAGCCTGAAATGCAATTTCACTGGTGGAAGGAAGCCATGAAAACATTAAGCAACCTCCTTTCTGGGATCAAAGGAGTGATACAAAAACAAACAGAGGCTGGAAGCTGCTGGGGCAGAGCCCTGTGCTGACCCGTGCTGGGGTGGATTCAGTGACTCCTCGAGCCCCTGCAGTGCCCTGAGTGTGAGCAGCTCGTGACACCCGTGCCAGGCTGTGTCCTGGGTCAGTCCTGGTCACAGCTGGCTCTCACTCACAGTGCTGCCCACCAGGAGCCCCTTCAGAGGGACCACAGAACCCAGGGTGTCCTTGCGAGGTGATGCTCCAGCTGCCTGCAGTGTTCTCCTTGGCGATCCCTGCAGTCCTGCTGGGTGAAGGGCTGAGGGGACACCAGGTTTGCTCCAGGTGTCTGCAGGGAGCTGGAGACACAACTCCCTGCACGTGGCAGGCTCAGAGGACCTGCAGCAAAGCTCCCATTTCTCGTGGTCAGGAAGGGGAAGAAAATCCCATTCCAAACTAATCCTGTTACTCTCCCTGGCCTCAACATGCACAAAGCAGAGCAAAAGCCTGACTGGACCAGCTGTGCTTGGATCCAACATCTTCATCTGTGTGTGTGTCTTTTATTGCCCCCAGGGCTCTCACAGCCCTGGGGCAGCAGCAGAGGCCTCTCGTGGTGTGACCACTGGAGCTCAGGCTGGCAGTGTTATGCCAAATGGAGCTGCTGGAGCAAATCCAGAGGATGCCATAGAGATGCTCCAAAGGCTGGGGACCCTCTGGAGGCAGGCTGGGAGAGCTGGGGGATTCACCTGGAGAAGGGAAGGAACCAGGGAGACCTGAGAGCCCCTTCCAGTGCCTAAAGAGCCTTATAAAAGGGAAGGAGAGGGACTTTTTATATGGGCAGAGAGTGGCAGGACAAGGGACAATGGTTTTAAGCTGAAGGGAGGCAGGGTTAGATGGGATATTGGGAAGAAATTCCTCCCTATGAGGGTGGTGAGGCACAGGTTGCCCAAGAAGCTGTGGCTGCCCCATCCCTGGAAGTGTCCAAGGCCAGGTTGGAGCAACCTGGGCTGGTGGGAGGTGTCCCTGCCCATGGCAGGGGGTGGCACTGGATGGGCTTTGAGGTCCTTCCAAGCCAAACCAGCCTGTGATTCCAGGATTCTGTGCTCCAGAAGAGCTGCAGGCTCCCCAGAGGACTGCCCTGTGGGTTGGGCCAGCTGCTTGCCCAGGAAAGCTGAGGCTGTCCCGCTGTGGGCGCCGAGCCCAGCTCTGCAGGAACTGCACATTGGCAGCTCTGTCCAGAGCCATCGCCTGGCGTGAACAGACTCCAGGGGACAGACACACCTCACTCAGAATTCTGAGCTGAAGGAACTGGATTCACCTGGATTAAGACTGGATTAACCCATTTGTCTAGTCCTTTGATAGCAAAGTCTCAAATTGTGACTGTTTTGTGTTTAATCTCAGGCTGTTTGCTCTTTAGAGTGCAGTTTTGTGCTATTTGCTGTTTGGCATCTATGCAGGACCAACTCACACCTCAAAGTGCAGGAAATACTGAGATAAACCCAGCATTGTGGATGGTAGACCTGGCTTATCTTGAGAGGTCTGGCCCAGCATGGCCTGTCCCCTCGTGGTGCTGAGGGGGCTCATGGACTGGGGCTCCAAGGATGGGCAGGAGCTGGTGCCAAAGAATTTACAGCCCACTGTGAGCTAAGGCATGTTAAGGAGGAACAATGAGGGAGCTGTGAGATGCTGTTAAACACCCAAACATCTGCTTTTGCTGATGTGTCCATTTATTAATCATATTAATTTAAAATAACCTCCATGTGACTAATTAACAATGACTGTGACCACCCCCTAATTGACACGGTACCCATTCCTGCTGTGTGGAGACCCTGCACAAGCACAGCTGCAACATTTAGAGGCAGTTCCCAGATAATTAATTAATTATTAATTAATTAAATTTGGAGGTAGGGAGGAAGGAATGGCAACTGAGTCTGCTGCTGCAGCCTCTGTGAATCACAGGGATTATTTCCCATGCCCGTGGTGTCCAAATAATTGGGAGTTTATCCACCCAAGGAGCTGTAGGTGTGGGAAGGAACACTCGGCTCCAAGAGAGCCCTGGCAAAATGAACCAAGTAATCCAAATTGTTTCCTGTGGTCCCTTTGTTACCCAGCCAGCCAGGGAATCGATTTTTCACCAGTCGTATTGAAATGAAACTCCTGCTCTGGAGAGGTTTGACGGTGGTTTGTTTGATTGTAGCTGGAGTTACCATGACTTAAGCGAGACTAAGTCCAGGTTTACACTCAGAGTGGAAGACACGGGGACCATGGTGGGATGGGAAGAGGCAGACAGAGGCAGGGAGCCAGACCTGCAGGAACTGCTCCTTCCCCTGGGAAATGGGAGATCTCCAGCAGAGCCACCACAGGACCTCCCAGAGCTGGTGAAGGTTGGACCTGCTCTCATGAGAACAAACATTCCCTTTAGGAGGGAATGGTGAGATGAAGCGTCTGCAGAAATGGAATCATGGAATGGTCTGGGTGGAAGGGACCTTAAAGCCCATCCAGTCCCACCCCCTCCCACCAGACCACGTTGCTCCAACCTGACCTTGGACACCTCCAGGGATGGGGAGTCCACAAGCTCTCTGGGCAGCAGATTCAAACCCGTCTCTGATCTCTGCTGACCCACTCAGTGACCCCCTGGTTGTTTTTCCAGGCTCACAGCCCTGACTCCAGAGCAGTGGATGTGTTTGGTTTGGATGGCAGGGCTCAGGGATGCAGAGGGATGGTTCTTCTCTGTGTTACCATGAGGGCTGAGGGAGCCAGCAAGGCAGGGGAGAGGAATTTGTGCATTCTTTTGTCTTTTTTCTTGTTGCTTGAAGGAATGTAATTAACTCCTCAGTCTGCTGAGGGCTTACAATTGCAGTGAGCCAAGATAATGTGTGAAATCCTTGCCAGTCTGGACCTGTGGACATGTTTTTTACCAAGTGGAGCATCTAAGGTGACTATTCCTTGGTAAAATGGATGAGTAAGAGCTTCCTTACAGCCAGGATTAAGTGTGTGCCTGCACACTCTGCACTTTATCTGCTGCTTGATGTAAATTAAGCCCAGGGTCACTTGTTTATTAGTTGGAGTTTTGCACATCCCCTGCCAGCCAGGAAGAGAAGAATGTTGTTGGCCTGTGGCTGGGCTTAGAGGCTTGTCCTGCTCTGAACTGGACCTCTAGAGACCCTGTGACCTCAGGAGTTTGGCAATGTCTCTGGTGAGCTGTCTCGTGTGAAGTGTGGCACAAGATAATAGTGTTTCCTCAAAGAATTGCATCATCTCTCTAAAGTCTCTGTGCAGTGTTTTGAAAATTGCTCCTGAATTAATTATTTGGAAAGCCAAAGGACACTTTTTGGCTGGCTTGTGTTGTTTTTGAAGAGCTCAAGAGAGAGATGCTGCACAACTTCTTAGGTAAAAGCCACTCTGAGAGCCACGAGACTTCTTGGAGTTAGTCCAAAACCGAGGAGATTTAAGGAGATTTCAGATCCACATCAGCCCCTGGACCAGGTGTCTTTGTGTCCTTCTGTCAGCACGTCACTCATGGGAGGTCTTTGTGTAAGGGTGTGTGATTCTTCTAGAACTAAATAACCCACAGGTATTCTGAGAAGGTGCAGTGACAGAAATGGAAAAATGGAGTCTAAAAGATGCAAGAAGAACAAACCCTAAGCAGGTGTGAGCTGCTGATGCATCTTTGTCCCAGGGAGCAGGAGGAAAAGCACCTGCTTTGACCAGAGCCTGGCTCTGCTTGGCTGGAACCACAAAACCACGTGGAGAGTCTCCCTCAACACTTACATTCAGTTTAGAGGTCCAAAATGCCAGCAGAGTTGACCACAGAATGCATCGTTCTCTTGTTAAAGAGAACAGTTTGCTTAGGCTTAATTTCCATTTATTGGGCTCTTCTCCAGAAGAGAATTTGGCATCCTCACTTTGAGCCTTCTCCTAAACTGCAAGTTTATAGCATCAATCATTCAGCTCTAAAGTGCTGGCTCACTGATCATTTGGTTTCCTTGGGGAGTAAGAAGGGACAACTCCTTTAAAGTTGGCATTTATCTTACAGTTGGGCTTTAGAAACTCTTGTTCTACTCAGAGCCCTTGATCTCCCTCACAAGAGGGACAAGTGTCTTCACTGAATGACACAGCTCCAAGCTGTGCAGTGGCCACTGTAGGGTAATGCTGGGTTTGTGACCTCTCTTATGCCAAGGGTCTGGAGGGGGATTCAGAAGATGCATTTTCTGTGTAAGGGAGGTCCTTTTCCCTCACTGCAGACCTGGGCATTCCCTGACCCCTCGAGTGCAGGGAGAAATGAAGCTCCTGGGCTGTCTGGCCACAGGTGGGAACCTGCTGTGCAGGAGGGAACAGTGTGTGGGCAGCAAAAGGGTGAGTCTTCCCTTTGGGACCATGGCAGAGCTGAGGAATAAATGGTTTGTAGACTATTCCAGCAGTGCCTTGGGACCTGAAAGCAGAAACTATCCTTGTTTGGTGGGTACAGGGGGGTTGGTTTTGTGATTGTAGCAACGGTAAGAAGTTCCCTCAAATGGGTGTTGAACATTCTGCAGCTCCTGAACTGCAGGTCGTTCCTTGCTCATGTTAACAGGAGAGTGGGAAGGTTTAACGGGAGAAGTTGTGTTGCAGAGGACACAAAGATGGGACTGTGGGTGGAGCAGCAGAGTGAGGATGGTGATGGAAGGAGCTGCAGCAGCAGCTGGAGCTGTACTTGGGTCAAGCATTAGAAGGCACTGCTTACCTGGCAAAACTGCCCAGGTATCACAATCAGCAGAACAAGAGCTGCAACAGCTTGTGCTGGTGACTTTGTGACAGGCACAGCACTGAGCTGAGGCTCAGCTCTGCCTTTGAAGCTTTATTCTGGCAAATGCTCCTTTCAAAAATGACTTCAGAGCCATGGGAAGTGCCAGGGGTTCAGTGTGGCTGGAGCCCCTTCCAGCTGCCTGGCGTTTGGAGGGATGACCAACAAGCCAACTTTGCAAGGCTAGTGGAGCTCCTGGGGCTCTGTCCCAGTGTCCTCCCCTAACACAGGTGTCATGTGGTTGTCTCACCTGATGGCTGGGGCGTGGAAGGGTCCCAGCTCCACAGGTCTGACACCAGATGGTTCAGGAGACGTGTGAGACTCCACTGAGCTGTATTTTTGAGAGGTGGGTATAAAGGTCCAAAGCAACACACATTTCACTGAAGGAAGGACTAATTGGTTTGTGGTTAACAAAGCCTTGGCTTTGTGTGTCTTCTGGAGGCCAATGTGACCACTGCTTTAAAGTCAAGTGTTTCTTTTATGCCTCACCTTATAAAGACAATAAATACTGATTTTCTAGACCAGTTCTTGAAAATTATTTGGGCTATTTGGCATTGCTGGGGCTGGAGTGTCCCTTGTATTCAAGGTCTCAGTTATTCCACAGATCCCAGGGCAGTTTTCACCTGGGGCTGGGATTTGGGGATCTCTGTTCTATCAGTTTGCAGTTTGGATGCAGCAGGAATTAAGTTTGAGAGCAAGTCCTGCTGTACCTCACCCTTCATCTGTTCTGACACCAGTTTTCCCACTGTCTGTGAAGTCTGCCCTGGACCGGGTGTGCCATCCCTGCCTTGGCATTTGCTCCCTCAGACCTGGGGCAGAACAAAGCAGGTCAGATGCCTTTTCTTCCTGTGGAGTGAAAAACCATCACCTCAAATGTTCATCTTTTCTTCCTCAGGCACGTCAGTGAGGTTTCTGTTCAGGCTGGAATGGTTATTTCCCCTGTAAATATTTCTAATTGTAGTCAATGAATTAAATAAGTGATGACATATTTATTTTTCAACTCTAGGAAGGAATTTTTTTCCCAATATTAATATTCCAGTGTTCATAGAAGTGTTTATGCCAGAAGGGGCATTTAGTGCTGAAAGATTCTGATTAACTTAATTTTTCTTGGTTCTCACAACATAAAGAAGAACAACCCAATCCCATTATAGCCCATGGTTTATTCTCCTGAGGAGCAAAATTAGTTTGCTTTGTCTTTAACTGAGGTGTGAAAGAATTAACCAGAACAGTTGAGATGTGGACTAATGTGTTTTACTTTTCACGCTCTCTGGCACAGTGGAAACACAAGAGAAGTTTAATAATCTGTTCTTCCAACTGCTTGTTATTCTCAGAATACACTTGAGCTGTGTAATAGTTTGGAAGTGAGTGGGTGGAATGAATCTAAAACACTTCAGAGAGAAGGTCTTCACTCACACAGGGCTGAATTTGGTTAGGTCCAGCCTAACTTCCATGTGTAATTGCCAAGGGGAGCCTCAAACCCTTGTGTGGAGCTGGAATTATTCTTGCTTTTCAAGCAGGAACTGCCATTTGCAGGAAGAATACGGGCAGTGAGTGGTACACAAAATAAAGGCAAATGCTTGGCTGAGCACCACGTGGCAGAACACAGGGCTGGGAGAGCTGCCAGAGCAGCAAGGAAACTAATCTGTCCTGCAATGCTTGTTTCCCCAGGTCAGGAAGTGTCCTGCACCACTGGAACGAGATCTACCACTTTGTGGAACACCTGGCCCGCAAGTTCATCAGGTGAGCGGAGCTGCAGGTGGGCAGGGGCTGCACCAGCTGCTTCCCACTGCTCCAGGTGCTTCTTCAGGCTTCCCTCAGACCATCCCATGGGCTACTTTCCCCCCAGTTCCTCTCACATGGGAAATAGGAGGGGATAAGCTGCTTGCTCCCCTTATTCCTGCCTGCCTTCCCTGGAGCACATCATCATTTAGCGGGGAAGGAATGCTCCCCTTTGAGGTGCTGCCTGAGCCACACGAGTCTGGGTCTGCAGGAGGGGCTGTGGCTGTGGCCCTTGGGCTCTGAATGGCCTGAGACTGCAGGAAGGATCCCTCAGGACACAGAATGAGTTATGACAAACCTAATTATCCTTCCTTTGTGCCCGTGGCAGTTCCAGGATGCATTTAAGCCTTGCTGGCTCTAGCAATGCCAAGGTGGTGATGCAAGTGCTCTGTGCATCTTTCCCAAGGATTCCCCGTGGCTGGAAAAGCCCAGGATAAATCACCTTGTGCTCCTCCTCCTGCCCTGCCTCCTGTTGAGTTAGGACTGAGAGAGCAGAGTGTCCCTGGAGCTTGGGGTCTCACACACCACAAGCTCTGGGCCCCCAAAGTAATTCACTTCTTTTCTCTCCTCCAGCCCACAGTTGAGGATGTCCTTCATTGTCTTTTCAACCAGAGGGACAATTCTAATGAGGTTAACAGAAGACAGGTAAGAGGAGGTTTGAAGGTTCACCTTCACCTTCTTTGCTCAATGATTTCCAGTCCACTGTGAACAGAGCTGTGACACCTTCATGATTCTCGATTTCATTGTTTGAACCACCTGCCCATTTTCATATCCTGAAATGTGCAGCCTCTCAAGGCAGAGGCTGCCTTCTTAAATTCAACTTTTAAATATCTTTCTGGCAGCTTTGGGGTTTTAGCTCAAAGTGGTTTCACTGAGGGAGCTGCATTCAGCAGAGGGCCAGGCTTTTGTCAGAGAACAAGAGACTTGTCCCCTCTGAAACATCCTCTGGGGTTTCTTCTGCGAACAAGTGGGTGAAACTCCCTTCCCATAAAAGCAGCCTGGAAAGCCAGAGGTGACTCCCACACTCTTGAGGTGGAGGGGAAGGTGATCTGCTCAGAGGTCTGACCGAAGGGGTGTTACAGACAAACAGTGTTTGGGTGGACTGCAGGGTCTGGTTTTTGGCAAAGGCAGTTGGGTTGCCTTGTTTCTGAAGCGTGTTCCTCTCACCCCTTTGCGGATCCCCAAGTTAATCCCAGTAAAATCCAGGGGATGGATTCTTTTTATTTAACTCTGACTTCAAGGAGAGCTGGATGAGGTCCTTAAATCGCTCCTGCTTCCTCTGTTAACTTCATTGCCACGTGGAGCAAAAATATATGTAACACATGTGTAGGCTGTATAAGTCAGCATGTGTTTTACATATTGGCTGGCTGAAATCACATACCAGAGCAGCTCCCATGGAGGAACTGGGAGGAAACTGGCTGCCTTCCTACAGAGCAGTCCACATTCACACCAGCCTTGGACATGCCATTAGCCCCAGCCAGCCTAAGCAGCCCTTCCTTGCCACAATATTATTATTATTATTATTATTATTACAGAAACAAGGATAAAGAGAATGGATCATATTTAACTGGGTGCCAGAGAAAAACCTGCTCCCTGCCTCTTGCTGTGTCCCACGCTGTGAACACACCCCACTGCACAGATCCCTCATCTGCTGAGCTCTGAACTAAGAGCCTGAAGTGTGTCCCATGTGGAAATGCATTCCCTATTTATCCAGCTGTCCTAGAAATGTTGACTGGGAACAGGATATTGATATGGCATTAGTGTAAAAGCCAGCTGACTGCAGAGCTGCTGGTTTTTACTGGGGGACAGACAAACAAGGTGCTGGACCTTTAGTTCCCACTGGCCTTTCCTAATGGGCAAGGGGGAGTGGTGGGAAAACCTCCTTGCCTGGTCTGTGCCTCTGTGTGCTGAATCAGCCCCTGAATGTGAAGAGGGAGGGTGCTGAGCATCCCTTTTGGAACAACTCTGTGCCCTAATGGGACTGGAGTGGTGTTTTTAAAACACCTTTGCTGTGCATTTTAGAATGTCAGTGTTCACCTCTGAAAAATGGTGATCAGAGGAAAGGCTCAATTTTGTGCTCAGCTGTGGCTTGGTGTGTGCCTGGGTAGCTGAGAGGAGGAAACATCTGCCTCTAGCCCCCCTGTGGCAGTGTCTAACTGGTGTCTAACTGGTGTCTAACTGGTTTGGGGGATCACAGGTACAGAATGAGTTCCCAAAAGCTTGATAATTCAGCCCGTTGCAGAAGCAGACAGTGGGTTTTTCTGCCTGATCACACAAACCAGGTCTTGTGAAGTAGTTAAAAAAGTCAGGGACAAATCTGAGTTGTGGCACGTCCGTGAGGTCCTGCCTGCAGTGACTTCACCCTTTTCCCAGTAAGATCGTGGGGTTTGCTGGGATACACCCCACACGTTGCAGGGTCTTACCCTGTGTTAAAACCTCTGGGCTGTTCTTGGCCCCCAGAGTTTGGTGTTTGCCACTCTGGGGGACAGCAAGGGACTGCCCAGCCCGTGTGCCCTGCAGCTGGTCTGTCACTGTGCCTGGGATTCCTGGAAAGAGCCAAACCAGGTACCCTGACTCCTAATGAGCTGCTGGGAAAGGCTTCAACCCTCGACTCAGTTTGAGCAGGGGCTGAAGGTGTGATGTCCAATTAAACCAGGCTGTTGGATTGTGTTTGTTTGGCCAAGGCAGCAAACACAGGTGAGGGAGATGAGCCAGGTGAGTCAGCTCAGTTTGACCAGGGAGGATTTATTTGGGAAGAAATGTATGAAATGTGTGGATATGGAGGAGGTGCTGCCCTTGGGATGCTTTGCCCAGGCTGTGGGAGCACTGGGAGCACAACTACTCTGTTTTCCACATCCTTGGAGTGGCATCCACCCATTCTGCACCCATATAAATGTCAGGTGGGCTCTTTGTGTGTCCTCTCTGTGTCTGTTCTGCCCTGCATGTCTCCCCTGGCCACCAGCTGCTGCTGGGGTGGCTCTGACAGTGTGTGCCCTCCTTGCAGGGAGCAGATTCGCCAGGGGCTGGAGGAGCTGCAGAAGGTGCTGCCCGGCGGGGACACGTACATGCACGAGGGATTCGAAAGGGTAACTCCGGGTGTCCCCCTGTGTCTGCTGCCCCTCAGGAGATGCAAACAGAGGAACCTGCTTAGAAACTCCCCAGTGGGTCCAATGCCAGAGGTGCAGCGAGGTGGAAGTGGTCAGTGCTGGAGCGGGAGGTGCAAACTCTGCTCCTTAGCACGGGGAGCTGCCTCTTCAGCTTAGGACAAGGCAGAGGGTTTGGCACTGCAATCCCTCCTGTTCCTGGAAGGTGCAAAGCTGTCAGTCCTGCCCTGTCAGAGCTGGGGAGGGGGCTGAGGCCACCACTCCAGCCTGTCCTCACTGGTGGCCAAACAGTGCTGTGCAGACATTATTGCCAGCTCCAACCTGCTCCTTCTGGAGAGATTTTTTATGTACTTGCCAAGCTCAGGAATCTCTCCCACTTCTGTCCTACATGTGTGTTTGGGAGGACTTGGAACTGTGTGCAGTGAAAACGCTGCACTGTCACTGCTCCCACTGAAATGTGAGCACAAAACACAAATTTGGGGGACCAACAGAGATTTGGTGTGTTTGCAGCTGGAGCAGCTGACCTGGAGCTGCTGGGGAATATCCATCACTGGGCCTGGGATGTTTCTCAGGGAGGAAGGTGAATGGGATTTTCAGGGAGCAGAGCAGAGGGAGACAACAGCATTGCTGGCCTCGGGGTTGGTTTGACTGAGCTGAGCTTGGATAAGACCCTGAAGGGAACGCACCCAAACCCATAGGCAAGAGCCCTGTGCTGGGAAGGTTCCAGGTCTCTGAAGGCAGAGCTCGTGTGTGAACTGCAAAGGTGACACCCTCACTGCCACCTTCCCTTCCTGGTGCATGAGAGAAGTCCACAAAGCATCATTGATTTATTTCTAATAACCTTCTGGTTTCATTTCAGGCAAGTGAACAGATTTACTATGAAAACGTTCACGGTGAGAGACTTTTCCTGGTCATTGAATGTTTTATTCTCCTCCTTTTTTGCTGATAACTTTAACAGATTGGAAATGCAGCTTCTCTGTGGGAAGGGTGGGGGTGGCTGCTGCTCCTGCAGGAATGCAGTGCTGGTCAGAGGGAAGGGAAGAGGAACTGGGGGAGCTTCAAGGAGCCAGAGCTGGAGTGTCCCAGGCCAGAAATGAGAAGCCACTGAAGGTGCCCACTCTGACCAGAACTGTCTGGTGCCCTACTTAGTTCCTTCTGCTTGAGGATTCAGGCAACCCTTTCTTCTTCCTTCTCAAACATGAGTATGTGGAGAAGGTGAAAGGTTTTTTAATAAAAAATTATGAAAACCAGTAGTAAGTGCAGACAATTGCAAAAATGTTTGTCCTTCCCTGTAATTAATTTAAGATCTTTCTGCACTGCAAAGCCTGAAGGAGAAATATGAACATTTCTTCAGAAACCAAGGCAGGCAACCAGATGTTGGAGCACAAAGCCAGGCCTGATGGTCTCACAGGGCTGTTCAGAGGGAGTCACACCTAAGTCCACCCAGCTTTGGGACTCACCTGTAAAACACGACTGCAGGAAAATGGAATAGCTGGACCAGCTCAGTTTGGGATTGATAATCTTTTGATTATCAATCTTTTGATAAGCTTTTACATGCTGGCATGTTTATCGCCTGTAAACTGACACCCACCACGTGCAAGAAGCAGAGGGCAGCTGGGTCCTCAACATGGGTGTGGGTCTGTGTGTTTTGCCTTTAACAGTTCTCTCTCTGTCCTTGCTCCACACAAGGAGGGTTTATCCCACCTGCAGTGGGTCCAAAGGCTCCTGTCATAGTCAGAGGAGGGAAAAAGGCATCTCTGAGGGTCATTTGGGCTCCCAAATGCACCAGAAATGCTCAGTTTTCTCCATTTCCTACAGGAAGAGCCTGGGCACTTGGGTTTGGGCTCTGCAAAGGGAAGAGCCCCACATGTTGCTTATTGTTGTCTTGCTTGGGGCATCATTAGCACGTTATTGAAAATTGGGGTTTCTAAATGGCCCCAGGAAAATTGAGGTATCAGATCTCTGCTCTGCATCACTTTAAGAAGTGAAGACTGCAAGGTTTAGGGATGTTGGTGGGATGTTACATAGAAATGTTGAAGATTTTAGGCCATTTTCTGTTATGTCTGTTTAAATCCCAATTGAGCTCTTTATCACAAGCTGAAAAAAAAACCCCTCTGGATTTCTTGAATTGACAGCATTAATAAAATCCGGGACTAACCAGGAACAAACTGCAGTGGGTTTTTTGATGGCTGCAGCCTAATCTGCTGCTCTGAAACACTGAAATACTGAGGGGCTCTCCATTGAAACCATCAGCACATCAAAAAATGGGATATAAAACCAGGATTGAAGGCTGAGTGAAAACTGTGGAGACATTTCTGTCTTCTGGGAACTCATTGGGTGGAGGGAGGAAAGGCCATGAGCTTGAGCACTTCTGTTTGGCCCTTTGGGAGTGCTCGGAGACCTCCACAGGGTGGTTTTTGGGGTAGTTTGGCAAACCCAGCCAAACCCAGGGGACTGAAGGGGTTTGTGTGTTCAGGTTACAGAACCGCCAGTGTCATCATCGCGCTGACAGATGGAGAGCTCCACGAAGACCTGTTTTTCTACTCTGAGAGGGAGGTGAGTGTCTCACACGGGGTTTTTGTTATTCAGGGAAATGTCTGGGCTTGCTGCTTTGAAGGCAAAAGATAAGGAAAAGCTTTTTCCCTTGTGAAAAGCCTCCACTTTGGGCTCTCTAGACACGAATCTGAAGGATAACCATTAAGAGCTGCAACACTTCTGACTCATCTCAGCTGAGACTGTTCATGGGAAAGGAGAGGGCTTTGAACTTCCAGTTAAAAATAAACACTGCAGGAAGGAATAGTTTACAGCTGAGAGCTTTCAGCATTGCCTGGATTGCTCTGGGAAATACCTGGATCTTCTCACTTTCACTTTTCTTCTCCCACAACAAGTAGAGGCTGCAGGAGGGGGGTGGCTGTTGTTCCTGTCATCTTCTGGGTCATCAGCAAACCCTTCAGATGATCAAAACTTCCACAGAGGTTCAAGCATGTATGCTCAACACCCTCATTCAATGAGTGAACTATGCAAAATGTTAGCTCAACAGGAGGGTGAGCACTGCGAGCTTTGCTGTGCAATGTTCCTCCTGCTGCCCTTTGGACAGTCCTCTCTGAAGAGACAAACCAATTTGCACTTGTCAGCCAAGCCAATTAGGATGACCTAAACTTGGAAGATGATATTTTTGCATGAATTTGTTATGGACAGATTTTTTCCTCTCAGCCTGTCCAAAGTGCAGCGTTAAATCCAACAACAACAAGAGGAATGGTTTTGTACAGTAAACCCAATATTGCTACAGCACAAACAAATGAGCTGGACCTACAGTTCCCCTCCTTGCTACTCATCTCCTTTCCTTCCCTTCTGAAATCAAAAACCCACAAGAAAAATGAGTTTGCTTTTCGAGGTGAGTGAACAAGTTGAAAGGTCAGAAGAGGTCTGTTTGTTTTGGTTTGGGGAGGAGCAGCTTCGAGCTGCTCGAAGGAGATGCTGAACTCGGCCCTTACGAGTTGCCTCAGTTGTTTGGGTTGAACCTTCCCAGTGTGAAACTGGGATGATGTTTTTCTGCTCAAGCACTTTGCTGTTGGACAGCTGGGATTGCTGCAGCCCCCTGACATGATCTGACTTGCTGCCATCTGCTCTGGGAAGGGGTTTTTGGTCAGGTCAGGTGTTCTTGTTCTCATTATTTTAATTGTACTTAAGCATTTGGAGCATTTGCCTTTTGAGTAGTAAATGAAGTTTCACCTTCAATGAAACAGGCTGGAAAAATCCAACCTGTGGATGTGCCCCCTTTGGTTTAGGATGCTGAGTAAGCAGTGGGAGTGATAGGGGTTTGTAGCAGATGGGATGAAATGTCTCTCACCCATAAATATCCCAAATCCAGGCACTCATGTCTGAAACAGCAAACACCAGGATATTTTAGGTTACTGTTGTACAGGCATGTGCCCTAAATGGTGAAAAGAAAATTGATTTAGTCTGCCTGATATCTTTTGGGGAGTTGGAGTCGCTGGGAAAGTGGGCTAATGAGGTTTAAAACCCCACCAAATACCTTGGGACTTGCTTTACTAAAGAACAGCCACTCTAGAAGCAGATTAAACCTGATTTTACAGAGTCAGTGAGGAAAGCTTGCAAAGCCCTCCTTTGACAATCCCCCCCATTGCTCATTATAGAGAGAAAGCCAAATTTCCAGCTCACACTTTTCACAAGGCTGCATCCCCCCCACGTTCCATCCATGCCATCCTTCCTTTCCTCCTTTCCTCCCTCCAGGCCAACCGGTCTCGCGACCTGGGAGCGACAGTGTATTGTGTGGGCGTGAAGGACTTCAACGAGACCCAGGTAAAGGAGCCTGAATCCCTTTCCCACGGCTTTTCAGGGGGTTTTCCCTTCTCCTTCTCTTGGCTGCTTGAAGTGCCCACCTGAATTGGTGGGTCTGGGTGTTGGTGTAAGTCCTTTTCTGTCTAAACCTCCAGATGGGGAGGGCTGCCCCTCTGGCTGCCCCAGACACTCTTGGTAGTGGTGGAGGAAAGCAGAGAAAAGGTAAATGAGGAGCAGCAAATTGCCTGCCCTGGGGAGGAGGTTCTGGGCACATTTTTTCCCTTCTACAACTATTGCCATTTAACACTTTGGTCTCAGTCCAGCTTCTCTTTCAGGGGAAAGCTGTGCTGACAAAAGCAAACCCCTTCTTTAGTGACACTGATATTTCACAGTGTTCCCATTGGGGCCTGACTTCTAAATTTGCCATATGAATGTTGGTATGTCCATGAATTACATTTCAAATACTAAGAGCTGACCCTTTCCTAACATGAGTGAAGCACTTGCCCAGCCCCACAGTGAGGGCTGAAAGACTTTTCCCAGGTCTTCAGCTTTCAAAAACAGAGTCAAACCAGACTTGGTTTAGAACAGTCTCCTTTGAGTCAAACCCAGAGACTGGTGCAACACAAAGGACGCCACAGCAAAAGCAAAGAGGGAATAAAAATGGCAAAGAGACCAGAACTAACCCAGCAGGCCTCTGACAGCTGCTGCTTGGAGGTGTTTAAGTGTTGGAGGACTAAACTGGAATGAGATGGCTGTGTCTGAATTCCCAGAATGGACCAGGAGGAGTGAGCTGAGGAAACTCTGAGCATCCTGGTTTTCAGAGGCTGCTCAGCTCAGCTTTACTGCCCTTCTTGGAGCAGGCAGGGCAGGGCTGGCACCTGGAGAGGGGGCAGCTCCGAGGGGCAGGAGCTGGCAAGGTGGAGCCCGTGGGGTTTGGGGAGGAATGTGTGGCAGCTCTGCCGCCTCCAGCTTGCAGGGCTACAGGAAACTCCAGAGAGGCCTTCTGGGCTGGTGTTCCCTCTGCCAGGGGAGAGAATTACTGGAACAAACCTTGGCCTTGCAGCAGTAAAACCTGAGTCTGCTCCAGCAGATGCATGGAGAGCTCATTACTGCTGAGCTGGGCTGAGATTTGGGCTTAACCCTCAGCTTGCCACTGGCAGCTGAGCCTGCATGAAGCTCCTTGCAGGTGATGTCCTGGTTCCCTTTACTGTGCCACCACCTCATGGAGGCTCTTCTTCCTTGTCATGGAGGTTTCTGGATGCTCCTCTGATACCTTTTAACCTCCCCTCTGAAGATACCTCGTTACAGCTCCCTGCTTCCTTCTCTCTGGCTCTCTAATGCTTGAGAGCAGGACCAACAGTCCTGACAGGGAAGGTGGATCAGGGCTGTATCTGCAGGTGGGTATAATTTCATAAAATCAGAGAATCATGAAGGTTGAAAGGGACCTCCAAGATCAAGTCTGACCTTTGACAGAACACATTTTTACGAGCCTTCTCTAAATACTGAATCACTTTGATATGTTCCCTGGTTTCAGTGTGCCCAAGTGTTTTCTGCCCGTGTCGATGCTGAGGCCTCTTTTGGCTGGGGACTTACAGTGTGGGGTGGTTTACAATCATGTGCCAGTCAGCTTTGGCACTCAAGGCTCTGGGCACCACTGAAGTCTTGCCTTCAAAGTTAAAATCCCTTCTCTGATCCTTTCTAAAATCAATCAGGCTAAAGAGATTAACTTTTCACTGCTTAATAAACCACAGTACCCCAGCAATTCACACAGAGTACTCGAGCATTTGAGGGTTTTATTTGCAAGTGGATGAGTCTGGAGAAGTCTTAATTTGCTGCCTGCTGGCTAATTTATGTCATTCTTTGCATTTCTGTTTTCTTTCCTTTGCCTGCTCCGTCAGCTGGCTCGGATTGCCGACAGCAAAGATCATGTCTTCCCAGTGAACGATGGCTTTGAAGCCCTCCAGGGGATCATAGACTCTGTAAGTACTTTTAATCCTATGTTGGCACTTTGGGTTTCCTGCATCCACAGGACCTGCTTGAAAAATCACTTCCATCCTTTGCTCTGAAGAATTGACCTTTGCCTGTGCTGAAATCAGCTGAGTTTATCAGCTTTGAGCCCAAATATCGCCTTTGTGGGTCTCCCTCCCTGGTGGGGAGGAACTGGGTGGATGAAGAGGCACGTGGGGACAGTTTGTGGTGTGGCTGCCACAGCAGGGACTCATCCTGTGCCAGGGACCAGGGCACTCCTGGACCTCCCCCTCCCACCCAGACTGGCATCCCTGCTGTCCTGGGGGATGTGCTGCTCTGCTCCCTGGCAGAGCGAGGGAGGGGATCCTGCTGTGCAAGCCCAAATCCCCAAAACTCCCGGCAGATGGGCTGGTTTTCTCCTCCCCACACTGAGGTTTCCCAATTCCTGGCATTCCCTGCAGGATTGGGAGCAGCACTGACGAGCTGGCCCCTTTGGAGTGGCTGGGCTACTTGGATTGCTTCCCATGGCTATAAAAGGGTGGGAACCCTTTTGCAGACCCGTGTGTTCCTCCTTTTGGTATAGCTGATAAAACCCAGCTGAAAGGTGGGATGTGGAGCTGGGCAGGGGGAGCTCAGATTTCTCTGTTTTCACTGGTTACCCTCTATTTTGGCAGTGTAATTCCAAGCAAAACCATTCCCTCAGCACAGGCTCGATTTTCCCCTGGTGCTTTCGCAGGGAGGTGGAATACAATCCCTTGCTTACTGGTTTTCCTGGCAGTGTCTGAGCGTGGATCCACTGCCCCAGCTCCTTGCACACTCAGGTGTTGTGTGTCACTCCGAAAGCAGCAAACAGCGAGGAGCACTTTGCTCCCCAGCCCTGCATTCCCTTTGCAGCTGTTTTTAATGAATTCCAGCAGCGGTTCTGACTCCCCTTCCAGTTGTGCTGAATGGGAAGACTTCAGGCTCCAGGAAGCCAGGCAAGAGCTGCTTCAGCTGAGCTGACGGGTGCAAGAATCCCCAGCCCTGGGAAGGAGGGTCACAAGGAAGTGCAGTTGTGCAGTATTGAATCCCTGACCTGATCAGTTGGGTTTGAGTGGAGCCTTTGCAGTAGGTTGGGGAGAAGAGAAATGGGTTTGTGTGTAAGGAGGACATTAATCACTGTGGAGGATAACAAACAGCCTGTAGATTCCTGTTCTAGCTGGAAAATAAGGTCCCTCATTCCTTCTTTTCTTGTCCTTGCCAAAGGCATCCCTGTGTTGGAGCAAACAAAGCCTTTGTGGTCTCAGGGAAGATGTTAATGGTGAAAGAGCCCTGGGATTTGGAAGGTTCTTCCAATTCCTGTGTAGGAGTTGGCACAGCAAGGATGCTCAAACGTGGGAGAGGGGATTGATTAGGGTACAACCTGCTGGTCATCCCAGGAGGAGGAAAGATCAGATGCTGAGCCTGAGGGGGGTTAGTGCTTGAATTAACTCTAGAGTTGTGAAGAACCTGGTGGTGTTTTGGACTGCAGGGATTTGGTGTGGACTGCCCTGATCTTCCCTCCTCCCTTGTCCTCAGGAGCAGGTCTTTTTGCACCCTCTGCATGCTGAGAGGTGGTGGTGGGTCAGAGCCTGGGGCTAATAACTCCAGGCTTGGGAGCTCAAACCCTGTATGGGCCCCTCACTCAGAGCTGGGCTTGATGATCCTCGTGGGCTCCCTTCCCACTCAGAATAGTCTGTGATTCTGGGAATTCGGAGCCCCTCTGGACCGAGGCAGAGGGTGGGAGCTGGGAGTGGTGGAGCTCCAGACTGGCCTCAGCTGAGCCTCTGGATCTGCTCAGCAAAGATGTTCAGGGTGGTGGGGCTGCAGATGTTTCCATGCCCCTGCCCCTCCTGGCCCGTGGGAGCCGGGGGCTTGGAGGGAGCAGCTGCAGGAGATGTGCTCAGTGTGCTCCTGTCTCCTCCAAGCACCACCAAGTTATGGCTCCACCCTGGAGACTGGGCTGAGCTGAGGTGAAAATCCAGTCCCACGCTGAAGTCAGGCTTAAAAACATGATCCTTAAAGTTGGAGCTAAAGGTGCACTGTGGGGTTTGGTCCCTTCTCTCCTCTGAGCTGCAATGGGACTTTTTTATTAAGCAAAACAATTTGTCTTCCTCATCATGAAAAGGCACTGCTGAAACTTCAGCTTCCTCCTGTTTAATGTGGATTTTGAGTTTGTCAGGAGGGAACAATCTGCTGGAGAGGCAGATTGACTGATTGCTGCAGGCTGGGGATCTCAGGGAAGGAAAGGAACCATTTATTCAATTTTCCTTTGCTGGGAAAAATTTCTGCAGATCATAACCTGCCGATTTAAAGGAAATGGAGCAAATCTGAGAAGCAAAACCTGAAATTCAACTTCAGCTGCTGCTCAGTGTGGCTTTGGTGGGAGAGCTGGAGGCAACGAACACGAAGCAACATGAAGTGAGGGTGGGATCCTGTCACTGCTTTGCTTTGAGCCCGTAACAAAAGCTGAGTGAGGAGCATCAGGCTGATCCTTGGCATGTGTTAAACCCTGGCACCAGCCTGGAGCCTGTCCAGAGATCTAATCCTGGGTCCCTTAGCAAGGAACTCGAGAGAGCTGCAGGAACTCCCATGGAGCAGCTGTGATGGATAGGAAAGGAAGTAGCAGGAACTGCTTTGTGGGACTGAGCCCTAAATTGTGCTAATGATTCATCCTGCTGAGTTTAATTCCCTGTGTGCTCCTCTTGGATCCTCTTGCAGTGGTGTCCACCTCCCCTTGGGGTTGCTCAGGCCTTGCCTCAGCTCTTGGAATTGGTGTGGCAGTTCAGAACTGATGTGACAGCTCAATGTGCTCCTCCCTCCCAGGGAATCTGAGCTTGGAAATGCACTGTCCCTCCACACTGGGGTCACAAGGATGTTTGCTGGGACAACCTGCAGTGCTGGATGTGTGCAAAGTGGGGGCACTTTGGTGACAACTCAAAGTGTGCTGGTTTGGTGTGCCCACCCTGAGCTGGCTGTTCAAACCTCACTGGCAAAGGGATAGATGTAGATTCCCTGGAGACCCCCTGAATGGGGGAGAGAGATGAGAGGGAGTTAATTCCTTTGCAAGGTATCCTGAATGTGTCTCCTGTCACAGCCAGACTTCCTGCACAAGCCAGAGAGAAACAACTGGAGCCTCTTGGCTTACCCATCCCAAGGGGAGGATGTGAACCCCCAATCCCCACTGCACAGTGTTTCTCATTAGTTGTAATGGTATATAAGCATACCTTCTACTTCTTTCTTCCCCCAAATGTATCTTTAAAAAGGCCTTAAATGTATTTATTTTACTTAGCTCATGTAGATATTACTGGACAGGAAACACTTCATAAATAAATGGCTGTTTTGTAATTGGCAACAGACTTTGGCTTTCAGTAATTGAAGAGAGCCTGCTAATGAGTACCTGGCCTCAGACTGCAGGTCATTCCCACTAATGCTCATTAGGCAGTAACCTTCTATTACACTTCAGCATCCTGTTTGCTAATTAGAATTCCCAAATTTGATGAAAAAATAAAAATTGCATAAGAAACACACAGCTGCTGCAGTGAAACAATCTGTGTGTGTGCCCGTGGAGCAGAAGAACAAGGGAAAGCTTCAGGAGCTGCAGGGTCTCACTCCCCTCTTCCCTTTGGCTCCCAAAGCTCTGCTGGGCCTGCCCTGCCTCGTGATCCTCACCTGGCAGAAAGGTGAGTTAGTCACAGAGGGTGCTAAGACCACTCCTGTCCCCACAGAGGGACACAAAGCCAGGCTCCCCCAGGGACGTGCTGGAGCATCACTGGAGCCCCCTGGAATACCAGAGGAGCCTGGGCTGGGATGTTTCCACCCCTGCTTTGGCAGGGGGTGCCAAGGCAAAGCTGCCTGAGCCCTGCAGGGAGTTCCCAAATCCCAGATGGGGGTTCTCCCTCTGAAAATGGGGATATGGAGTCAGTTCTCCCAGTCTGCTGCCAGGGTGGTTTGTGGGCCCTGGGGGTTTCCATCACCACTCTCCCCTGAGATTTGCTTTCTGGGGACCCCAGCCCACACAGGGGATGAGCTGCCCCTCCAGAAATAAGAGACATGATGAAACCTTCCACAGTGAAGGCACTGAGACCCTTTCTGAGTGTGTTTTTTATTGAGGAAGAACCAGAAAGGGATTCTTTTGCAACACTTATTGCTGCCTGATTTTCCCTTTAAGTTAGGGTGGGTGCTTAGAGCACTGGAAACTTAATCTACATCAAAATAAATATTGCAGTTGGCACCGTAAAAACCCATTAAGGCCAGTTTTTTATGGTCATGTAAATGGGTTGGCCTGGCCTGGGAGATCTGCATCATCTAATGGAGCCACCTGCTATTCCACCCCCCCATCCGAGCTGGCTGACAGCAGGAATGTTGGCAAATAGCTGAACTGAAGTCCTGAACCTCAAACTGAATCCTGGGAGGGTTGACTTGATTAAGAAAAAAAGAAAAGTATTGATTGTATTTTACATTCTTCGTGTTTCTCCTAATTCTGTCTTTCGAATTCTTCCAGTGCTTCTCAGTTCTCTTCTCTGCTGTTGACTTTCTCTTTTTTTCCACTCAGCAGTTCCTGTATAACCCTGTTCCTGCAAACCTCTCTCCTCACCTGCCTCCAGCTCCGACGGTCCTGCCTCCTCCAGTCCCTTGGGACTCTCAGTCTCCACCAGTCCTGCTTCTGAGTAACTCAGTCCTCTCTTTAAAACCTCTCAAAAACAAATCCTGGCTCTCTGTGGCCCTTTTGCAATCAGGTATTTGAGGCAGAGAGCCCTGATTGTGGAGAAAAAGAAATGTTATCGTTTTCTTCCAGAATTTATTGTATTGCTTGCTGTTCTTTCCTTACAGATGTTTCAATTTAAAGTTGGGAAAACAGTTTTCATGTTGGATTGGAGTCACGATGCTTGGCTGACATTTCCTTGCCTCTTGGGGCTGACCTGAACTTTGATCGGTGTTGTCTCAGGCAGGGGCAGCTCAGCTGAGCCCCCCCAGCTCTGGGGCTCACGGGCACTGGCCCAGGTTTTGGGCACTGAAGGCTTGGAGTTCAAATGGCTTCAAATAACAGCCCGAGCAGTTTCAGCACCATCTGGGAATAAACAGGGTCCAGCTCCAGGCGGCTCCTCGTGCCTTCCAGCCAAGCCTGAGCCCAAGTGTTTGTGTAAAGCACAGTGGTTGGAGGCAGTGACAGCCCTTCCAAAGACATGCTGCTTAATTTGGGCTTGGGTTGAGTGAAGAACAACTGTCTGTGCCTTGGGTTTGAAATGGCAGAGCAGCTTTGGGGACACCCCCAGGGGTGCTCTCCTAAACCAGGGTAACAGACCCTGTGCTGGGACCTGAGCGGTGGCTCTGCAGGCATTCCTGAGCCCTGGGGTGTTTTCATGCAAAGCTGAACAGCTCAGCCTAAGCCTGGGATGTTTTATTCTCAGTTCTGGGCTTCAGAATCACCCTGGAGAGGGAGGTGTGACTGCCAAGGGAGGGCAGCGACGGTGCCTTTGTAACCCTTCAGAGGGCACCGGGGTGGGTGCAGATTAACTTGTGCTGGTGATCAAGGCAAGACTGCACTGGTGGAGAGCTTGGCATCCACTGGGGTGGTGGAGAGCTTGGCATCCATTGGGATGGTGGAGAGCTTGGCATCCACTGGGGATGGTGGAGAGCTTGGCATCCATTGGGATGGTGGAGAGCTTGGCATCCACTGGGGTGGTGGAGAGCTTGGCATCCACTGGGGTGGTGGAGAGCTTGGCAT
>JAWWMP010000060.1:618271-630834 GCA_035047865.1 Dendrocincla tyrannina | reverse complement strand
ATAAGAATCTTGGTGTCCCAGGATAAGGGTCTCATTGCCCTGGGATAAGAATCTTGGTGTCCCAGGATAAGGGTCTCATTGCCCTGGGATAAGAATCTTGGTGTCCCAGGATAAGGGTCTCTGTGTCCCACGATAAGGGTGTCTGTATCCCAGGATAAGGGACTCCCCCACATTCAGCTGTAACTGCAACAATCCAAAAGGGAGAAGGAGAAGATTTGTGCTCTTTGGAGACCAACCCCCTTTCCTGACCTGGGCAGTGAGACAGAAATCATATTTTTTGCGAGGCTTGAACTCTGAGAGGCCATGCAGGCTCAAAGGCCCAGCAGACTGAGCTCTCCCCATCCCTACACGTGTCCAAACCACCCGGTCCGTGCTGCCAACTTACGGGGTGTTCGATTACTCTTCGAAGTGCAAAGCACTTAAAAATGGAAGGAATTTCTCTTTTTTTCCCCCCTCTTGGCCTGTGGTAGAAAACACTTGATCTGTTTACAGCAGGCAGTTTGCGTGTACGTGTTCATATATGTTATGAGAAGGAATGCAAATGTATGGAAATCAGCCATGTCCTCCTTTCCAAGCCTGTAATCTCCAGAGCTTCCAGTGATACTGGCTGAGAAGTTGTGTTTGGATGCTTAGCTGGACCAAGTATGCTGGATGGATTATCCTGATGTTTCGTGCCAATGCAAATGAGAGAAACTCCACTGGAACCCACGATGTTCCACCAGGACAGGGAATGCTCCAGCAGGGAATGAGCCACCTCCAGCAGGTGTATTTTGGATCAGATATCTGAAGTTTCTCAGTCCAGTGGGTTTTAGATTCAGGGGTTTGGTCCAACAGGAGGTCTGTACCAAAACAAACCTGAAAAGGTGCCTAGAAGAGTGTTCTGGAGGTTTTTTGGGGCACTGTAGCCTTTGTGTCAGCTTTGAGTGCATCAAGAGGCATGTCAGAGGTGATGTTGTCTCCATCTTACTCCAAGGAGCAGCACTTGGAGTAAACCGTGCTGATAGTCAAGATTTCCTTTCCACGGAGTGGGCCTGTGATGCAGACAACTTCTCATCCACTTCTCGTCCACTTTTCACAGAATCACAGGATCAGTTGGGTTGGGAAAGACCTCTGAGATCATGCACTCCAACCTATGACCAATCACCACCATCCCAACAAGACCAGAGCACTGAGTGCCACGGCCAGTCTCTCTTTAAACATCTCCAGGGACTGTGACTCCACCACCTCCCTGGGCAGCCCATTCCAGGGAGAAATTCCTCCTGATGTCTGACCTGTCCCCTGGCCCAGCCTGAGGCCGTTCCCTCTGCTCCTGTCCCTGTCCCCTCGGAGCAGAGCCCAATTCCCACCCAGCTCCCCCCTCCTGGCAGGGAGTTGCAGAGCCAAAAGGTTCCCCCTGAACCTCCTTTTCTCCAGGCTGAGCCCCTCCAGCTCCCTCAGGAGTTCTCCAGCCCCTTCCCAGCTCCATTCCCTTCCCTGGGCACACTCCAACCCCTCCATGTCCTTCCTGAGCTGAGTGGCCTGGATGGGCACAGCCCTCGAGGGACCCCAGCAGAGCCAGCACAGGGGGAAAACCACTTCCCTGGTCCTGCTGGCCACCTATTCCTGAGACAGGCCAGGATGCCATCGGCCTTCTGGGCCACCTGGATACCCTGCACCCACTTTTCATCCACTTTTCATCCACTTTTTATCCACTTTTCGTCCACTTTTCATCCACTTTTCAGCATTTTCATCACTTTCTTCATTTCTGTCCTGCCCAAGGATGGGAATCTCAGCACGGCCAGAGGGGTGGGGGCTGCACAGACCCTGCCCAGCTCAGCTCCTCGGGGCCATCCCCTCTCCACGTCCCCCCCTGCACAGCCCCATCTGCCCCTCAGTGCCTGAAGGGTGGGTGTGCTCCCACCACTCTCCTCACATGTCCTTTCGTGCTCCCACTTGTGCTCTGTGCACACAAACGAGGGCTCAGGGCTGACCCCTAAAGCCCCCAGACTCTTCCAAACCTAAAAGCCCCGTGGCCCAGGGGGAGGAGGTGGCAGAGCTCTGCACCCACCACTGCCCGGGCTGGGACACAAGAGCAGCCCCAGCTCCTCCCCTGCCAGAGCCACATGCTCCTCATTAAAGGCCACATTGCATGACTCGGGCTTTGCAGAGGAAAATAAAAGCAGTGAGCTCATCAGAGCAGGAAAAACACGAGTGAGAGGAGTTGCTGTAAATATTTATATCCTCAGGACCTTTAATGTGATTGTCATTTTCCCTTTCTGCAGTCAAACAGCCAAGCTGCTGTTCTTTGGGACTGTGTTCTTTTCCTGAAGGGTGACTTTGAAGCCCCCAAGTGCCCCCAGCACCCCACCCTGGAGCTGGGGACACTCAGTGGCACCTCCAGAGCACCTGACTGATGGCCTGGTGTGTAAAGGAGGAGCTGCCCCGTGCAGATGGAGAAGGCTGTGCCCCGGGCCCTGGGAGAGGGACAGGGATCTGACGTGCCTGTGTGCGACTGCATCCCCTTGGAAAGGCCTCTGTTGCTCTTGGATGGAGGGCTCTGGGAACAGCCAAGTGCCTGCAGAGCCCTGGATGCAAACTTTCTGCATGAAATAATAACCTCCCGCCCACATCAACTGAGATGGTTTCTATGGAGAACATCCTGGACCAGTGCACAGCCTCACCCTGCTTGCTTTATTAGAAACCCTCAGAGAGCCTCAAATGTATATGTATTTCTACTTTTTAAAGCTTTAGGCAGTGAACTATATTAACCTGATAATGTGAAAAGCATGAATGTGAAGAGCATGAGGTGGCACAGCCTTCTGGAATGAACGAAGAATGGTCTGGGGGTTTCCACTGCCTTGCAATGTCTCCAGGGTGGTTTAATTCCTCTTGGTTTCACTTCCCAGCCTTTGCTCAGGCTGTAAATTATTCGAGGCAGGATTTGCACAGAGCCCAGGAGAAGGAGGTGCTGATTTCTGTGTGGTTTTTCAGGTGGAACACCAATTGTCGTGTGTTGTTTAGAGCCACCACTGAGTGTGGCAGCCCTGGGATCAGGAGGCTGGAGAATCAAGGATGGAAGACCCTGAACTGGCTGTTTCCTCACAGGGGGTCACTGGATGAGGAATCTGAGTGTGGAGCTGTAATCAGGGCTGTGTCCATGGCAGGGCTTTGGGACACTCCTGCTCTCAGTGACAGCACCCCCAGCCCCCTGTGATCACACACTCCAGAGCTGTTCCCAGCAGCACATCCTGCTGTTTTCTCCTTTGCATATTTTTTTGTGATGTTTGAATTGTGCTGAAGAACAAAGTACAAATTCACTGTTCTGTTTCTCTTTGATCTTTCTAGATCATCAAAGAGCCTCCCCCGCCTCCAGCAGAAGACAGTGAGGTGAGTAACTCTGGCACCTGACCTGCTCGGGGTTTAGGACAAGGGTTTGTTCAGTGCCCTCACAAAGATGCTGCAGGTCTGTGTGCCCAGGACCTTCCCAGGGCAGGCAGGGCAGGAGAGCAGGGACAGACACCACCTCACTTGGGTGGAAAGCTCTGCAATCAGGCTGTGACTCACCAGAGGGACAACCCTAAAGCCTGTGTTTAACTCTGAGGTCAGTGGAACCTAAACATGTGCTTAACTGCCTGGCTGGAATGTGGTGATTCTGGTGGGTTAGGATGTAGAACCACTCTTGGCAGCTGATCCCTGGGCCCACAGTTGCTGTGAGTCCTTGCAGTGAGCCTGGAGACAGTGGAGCAGACCCCGAGCAGATGTAAAACCCCACCAAACTCACCCCCACGTCAGAGGAGCTGCCCCAGCCAGGGAAGTTTTCCTGGAGAATAATCACCAAATGGCGAATCAACGTGAAAAATTCCATCTTAATTCTGCTTGCAGTTTCTAGATGGGCCCAGCCACACGTGGCTAAAGCTGTGTCACCATGCCCCAGTTTGTGCCCACAAACATGCCCAGTTTTCCATCTGCTCCCTCTCTGTCCTGTTTCCAGCACACAAGGAGTCCCTGCTTTGCTCCTCCTGTTTTCCACCCGGGATGTCACTGCAGTCCCCGGGCTCTGTGCAGGGTGCACTCATGGCAGGGACACTTTTTCCATTGACTTCACTGGGGTTTGGATCAGTTCCTCCTAACTATGCAAGTGAACTTGGCCTTAGCTCTGTGCTCAGGGTGATTTGCTTGGTAGGTTTGACTTGTTCTCTCCGTCTGGAGACAAATTCATTGCCTGCCTCAGCCTGCGAGTGGAAAAGCTCCCGAAATGGTGCTCTCTGCTCCCCGTGGAGTCTGGCCCAGGCAGTGTGGTGTGAGCCAAGGCACAGAGACTCCCTGGGAGCTCGGGGCTGTGGGGCTGGGATCCAGCCTGCCTTGCCCCTGCCTTGGGCAGCACTGGGACCTCCACCTGGGTGGCACTTGTCCCCTTCAAAACAGCCCTGAAGCAGAACTCCAAACTGGACCATTCCTGGAGCCAGGGGGGGTTTGCATTTGGCCCCTGAGATCCCCGTGCCTCCACCTGCAGGGCTTGGTTCTCCTGGATATTTGTTTGGGCTGTATGGAAATCCAGCAGCTCTGTCAGCTTCTGCCCTCTGCGTGGAAAGGGAAATATTAACCTAAAATTGCACAGGCTTTGTTCTGCATCACACATGCCTCCAAGGCAAGGGCCTCAATTGCTGAAAGTAATTAAAAGACATCATTCTGGAATGCTGGCTCCCTGGCCAAGGAGTGGCAGGGGAAATGACATCTTTAAGGAAGCCTTTGGTCAGAGCAGCAAGTGCTGCAAATGCACATCAGTTGCTGCAAAATGAACTGGTTGCAAGAGAAAGCTTTAAATTCAACTGGCCCAGGCTTTGGTTGTGCCCAGAGAGGATCTGTATGTTCTTTTGGCTGATTTTCTCCCTGTTTGGGCACCTTGGGATGGCAGGGTTTGGTCCCAACGTTCATGGAATGGTTTGGGTTGGGAGGGACCTTAAAGATCGTCTCGTTCCAACCTGCCATGGACAGGGACACCTTCCTCTAGCCCAGGTTACTCCAAATTTTTTGCAGTCTATCCTTGGACACTTCCAGGGGTGGGTCAGCCATCCATTCAATGTGGGGCTGACCACATTGAATGGATGTGGGCTGGTCTGATGGTGTCATTTCACCTGTTCTTCCCACCAGAGCATATCCCCTAAGCTCAGTGCTCACTTATCCTCCAGCCCATCTTCCACATTCAGCAGCCAAAGGATTCTTAAAAAGGAAAATGTAGTTTATCCTATTTTAGAAGCTGTTCTGCATCAGAGCAGAGCTCAGAAATCAGTGAAGCTGTGACTGGTTCTCTGTGTTTTTTGCCAGACAGAAGAGCTTCCCACTAGTGGGAAAATAGCAGAAGCTCTGAAAAGATGCATTTTGCTGGTCCTCTTCAAGTGGTTGGTCCACAGAATGGGATTGGCAGTCATGTGATGCTTTCCCAGAAGGTTGGAGGCTCCAGATTTCCTGCTTTGCTCCAAACAAATGGAAGAGGGAGTTGATTTCCTGCAATCCAGATCTCCTTCCCCCTTGCAGAAAACCAGCATGACAGAGGACTAATCCCTTCAGCAGCAGGGTTGCAGTTTAGATCTTCCTTTTCCCTTCTCCCAAAACCCTTTGCCAAAAGAATAGAAAAGACAAGAGGAATTCTTGCATCAGCAGATTTGGGAGCTGAGGCCCAGAGGAGGCAAGGGGAATGCATTATCCTGTGAGCATGAGGGGAAAGCAGGGCTGCTCTCAGAGCAGCCAGAGGCTTGACTGAACTCCCCCTGAAAGGCCTTTGGAGACATCTTGGAGCCACGCTCACTGCTGGTGAAGGGAATCGTTACTGGCCAGAACCTTCCAATTAATTCATTCCGAAATTGCCAGTGTCATCAGCTCCCCCTGTGCTGCTCCCACGGCTCGGGATGCTGGGGAGGGGGAGCCCAGGGCAGGACAGATGGTTTCACTCAGAGCAGGAAGGATTGAGTTAATGCCAAGAGGAAGAGGGGGATGCCTGAGGAGCCAGAGAGCACCTTTCTGGCCTGGGATCAGTCACTGAAGGTGGATCAAAACCACATTCTTCTCCCTCCAGTGGATGGGAGGGCTTTTTCTAGCCCTGTTGGAGGAAGACACGGCCGCTTTTATTCCTGTGTCCCACCACCTTCAGGCTGGGCTTATTGGGGCAGCTCTGACCCAGCTCAGCCCAGAAGTTTCCCACGAGGCTGAAGCTGGTTCTGCTATAGCAGCCCATCCTCTGCACCAAAAAACCCCCAACCTGCAGGGCTCTGCAGCTTCCAGCAAGTCCCTATTGAGAACCTGGCCCATGCCACGTAAACAGAGGCTAAAACACACTGCTGGCTCTGCCCTGGCAGCACCTGTCCCCAGCAGGGACACAGAGCTCCCTGCAGTCTGGCAAAGTGAGCAGAGCTTGCCCTTCCCTCATCCCTCAGCCCCGTTCTGTCTGTGCTGCTCTGTCCCCCGAGCTCCTCAGGCACCCAGAGCGTGGCACCAGAGCCAAGCCACCAACCAGGCTGTAATTGGATAATTCTGGTGTCTGTTGTCCTCTTACCCACAGGCAGCAAAGCAGACACGCACAGGGCAGCCCTGGAGAGAAGGGGCTGTGCTGGGGCAGAGCCTGGGAAGGGGGGATTTAACTCCCTGTTGCTCAGCCAAGGGATGGATGAAACCCCCAGTGCAGCTCAATCCACTGGGATTGTTGTGAACTGATTTCTCCCACAACATTCATGAGGCCAGAGAATGGCTAAAAGAGATTTGTCTGCTTGGGGAGGTGCTTGGACCCTCACTTATTAACACAGAATCACACAATAGTTTGGGTTGGGAGGGACCTTCAGGACCATCTCACTCCACTCCCCATGGGCAGGAGCACCTTCCACTAGACCGGGTTGCTCAATTACTGCTCTTCATTATTCTTTTCCAAGCTGTTTTCCTCTCTCTTCCTGAAAAGCCTTGCTGGGCAGGGAGCAGAACCAGCTCCAGAGAAAGGATCTACTAGGAACTTTTTGGAGACACCAAGGCAGGACATTTATTCTGCTATTCCTGAAGTACAGCCAGGCCCCAGTGGTGTGCCAGTGCTTTTTCTTCCCTCTGCTCCCCTTTTACAGTGAATTGTGGAAATATGGGAGGAGGAGAAGAAAAAGAACCTTTCAAGAGACAAGAATTTAAAAGAAAAAATTGGGGGTGCTATTGGCAACAGATGAGGTGCAGGTATTGCCCCAGGAAGGTGGAGTTTTATGGCCAAATTTCATGTGAAGTATCCAGGCAGGAAATATTCAATGAAACTGAAGTCAGGGCTGTTCAGGCTGGAGAGGAGAAAGCTTTGAGGAGGTGTCAGAGCAGCTTTCCTGTGTCTGAAGGTGCTCCAGGAGAACTGGAAAGGGATTTTGGACGAGGGATGGAGTGACAGGAAGGGGAATGGCTTCACACAGGGCAGGATTAGGTGGGATATTGGGAAGGAATTCTCCCCTGGGAGGGTGGGGAGGGGCTGGGATGGAATTCCCAGAGAAGCTGTGGCTGCGCCATCCCTGGAAGTGTCCAAGGCCAGGCTGGATAATCTGGATTAACCCGGGCTATGGAAGGTGTCCCTGCCCATGGCAGGGGGTGGAATGAGAAGAATTAAGGTCCATCCCAACCCAACCCAGTCTGGGATTCTGTGATTCTTATGTGGGTGTTTTGGTGGCTCATGAGAATTCAGGTCTTCCTTCAGGCTGTTCCTCACCAGAGCACCAGGAGAACTTTCCCTCTGGGATGTTCCATGACCACTTTCTGATGGTGGTTTGCAGGTTTGGGCAGTGACAGGAGAAGGCACAAGAAAAACCAAAGTGATGAGTTTATGCAGCTGCAATTCCGATGCCTGGCAGAGAACAATGTACCAAACAAAACCTTGCAGAGAAGGTTCCCTGAGAACAGAGCAAGGTGTCCTCGAAGGGAGGTGGCCTTGGGATTTGGAAAGGAATCCAGCACTGGGAGAAGAGGGAGGCAGAAGGGAGCCCTGAGGACCATGTCTTCACCTCAGCTGTAAAATTCAGGGATAACCTCTCTCCCTTGCATTGCCCTGCCCTGTCTCAGCCCCTGGTGCAGGCAGAGCTCTCTGGAAATGCTGAATTCTGACAAAACTCAGGCATTGCAGAGACAACTGGGAAAATAATTATAAGGGTGGGGAGAGGGGTAAGTTGTCCAAACGTGTTTCTTTGTTGTTGTTTTTTTTTTTTAATATCTGGCCAAATTTAGTTTGAGTTCTTACCCTGAGTGGCTCAGATGTCCCTTGTGGAGCCTGAATTATCCTTGTGTTACCCCCAGATGAGGTTCCCTCAGGTCAGGGTCGGAGTATCCAGAGCCTGGCCTGGCCTCTGAGATAAACACTCAGCTTTGTTTTCTGCAATCCAGCAGTGACGAATCTGGATGTCTGACTGTGAACTGCAGCTCTGTCCCGCTCCTTCTTCTTCTGTAAAAGAAACTCTAGCTCCATCTAAAGCAGCTTTTGGGGCTGGGAAGTCGCCAGGCTCTGTGCAGTCCCTTTCCAGCATCCTTAAATGCACTTGGATTTTCCAGGGGTGTTTTTCACGCTGCTCTGGGGTCGGGGCTGGAGCTCCTCGTGGGGTTCAAAGCCCGTGGTGGCCACGGGTGACAAAACCCAGGTGAAGCAGAGCCAGGCTGTGGGAATTGAGCCCTTGTGAACAGGGGGCTGGGGGGCTGGCCAGGGGGGTTGTGTCCCTCTTTGTCCCCATTTATTGCCCTGCCCTTCCCTCCCCTGTCCCCACCTTCCAGCTGCTCTCCAGTTGTTCTCCCCCAGCCCCTCACGTGTGTTGGGAGCACATTGCCCATCACTGGTGGGTTTCTTGGGGCTTGGTGTTGTTGGGTTTTTTTTTTGCTTGTATTGCAAAACCTCCCATGCCCTCGAAAACATGTAAACAGGCTCGTCCTGCAGCAAACTTGTGACTCCTTTGTTTTTCAAGAGGCCGCTGCTGTCTCTGTGTGCGTTGCTGGGCTGTCCTGGCTCCCCTCTCGCACTGCAGGGACTTGCAGGGCTTTTAAGGGCTTGTGGGGAAGATTTCCTAAACCTTGGTATTTCCTGTTGTGAGAAGTCCAGTCTGCGCTAAACTGGAGGGAGAGAAGGAGAATTGCTGAAGGAAAATATTTAGGTGGCTTTGCTTCCAATTCTTCTTTTTTTTAAAAAAATAAATCCTCATGGAAAACTTCATGCAGAGATATTGAGTTCTTGGGTTGCAGCAAAGAGCTCCAGCAGCTCAGTGGGAGAAGGAGCTCAGCTACACGGAGTGGAAACCTTCACTCTTCCTTCAGATCAGGATGATTTTGCAGCCCAATTCCTCTGTATTTTGATAAACAGAAATTCTTACCATGAAAATTGTAGTTTGTCTTGGATACCACCCCACCTTCCCCAGTTTTTCAGTTTTCCTACTGGGGACTTTCAATTTCAAAGTATTTTTGGCTTTTCCCGTCTTGGAAAGCTCCTGAGTTTTGGAGTTTTGCCAAATCCCTGCGAAAAATTAAAGAAAGGAGAAGGAAAAAAAAAAAAAAGAGGGGCCGTTTTTCTTTTCTCTCCACATTTTTCACAGGAAATACTTCACGTTTTTGATGACCTCTGCTTTTCTGCTTTGCCAGTTCACAGCCTGAAGTGCAGGAATTAAAGGGAAAGGCACCAGAGCAGCACCACAAACGCTCTGCCCCATGTACAGTGCAGCAGAGAGTGGAGTATTGAGCTCACTGAAGCGTCAGAGACCCGTCTGAAATAACCTTCAGGAGATTTGCTGGAGCTGTGAATGTGCCCACGAGCACCAGGGTGTGAGGTGCCTGCAAGGGCAGAACACAGAATTTCAGCCCCATTTCTCACTCAGGGCCTGCCTTTGTGCTGGCACAAACCACAGCACTCCCTGAGGCCACCTGGCCTTCCTTGGGCAGCCTCTCCAGCCAAGGCACAAGTTCATCAGAGGAGCTAATTCCATTCTGTGACTTTTCCATTGGATGTTTCCATCCTGTTACTCTTGGCCAGCTCATCTCAGTGAACCTCATCTCCATGCTGGACATTCCCACTGAGGTTGTTCCCAGTTTGCCATGGCTCAGGAGCAAATTTCCTTGCTCTTTCCCCCCCACTATGTCAGCTCTGAAGTCCAAAATGATGGTTTATCTGGGCCCTGGAGGGTTCCTGGAGCTCAGGAAGCCTCAGCAGCATCAGGTGGAAGTGGAGGGCTGGCAGAGCTGAGTCCCTGCACATCACCCAGCCCTGCAGCCAGAACACCTGAGCTCTGCTGGCTGTTCCTTTGGTGCCTTTTTCAATGATTTTACAACTTGGAAGCAATTTAGTTCCGTGAATTTCAATGTGATGAAAGGCAGTCTCCTTAAAAAACAACACGACCAGACAAGAATCTCATTTCTGCTGGGGCTGGCCTGCACCTTTCAAGTGGTGGTGGTGTTTATATCATGAAACATTTTCTTTCCATGAGTGTACATCCTCTGGAAAATAAAGAGGGACAGACCAAAAGCTTGCCTGCCCTGGCTTTAACAGGCTCGTCACAGCCTGGGACTGTTTATTCCTTTCCATCCCTGCTCACTCTTCCTCACAGTGTTCCCCCTTCCCTCTGTTTTACAGGAGGAGGACGATGATGGCCTTCCAAAGAAGAAATGGCCAACAGTAGATGCCTCTTATTATGGTGGACGAGGCGTGGGAGGCATCAAGAGGATGGAGGTAATGAAATCCCAGGTCAAGATCAGACCTGATTTGGGGATTGAGCTGGGACATCCCACTGCAATTTACCCAGGGACAAACCCAGACAGGCACAAACTTCCTTAAGCTTTTTTGGTGCCTTTGAGTCCAAATCATTTTTATATAGGAATATTTGAGAGCCAAACATAGATTCCTGAAGTATAGGATCATCTTTTTCCTGTGCTACAGCATCCTGCTCCATGCTGGGATGCAGGGCCAGCGTTGCCAAATGGCAGGGAAAGGGGTTTAGTCTTTCTGAAAACCCTCCCCACTCTCACATCTCTGATAAATCACAACGAAGAAGTTCAGAGTTTGGGGTGGAGCCTTGAAACAAACCTCAGAGCCCGTGCCTCGCCCTCCACCCTGCATTTGGACCCCGGGAAAGCCCCAGGCAGGGCTGTGGTTATGCCAGCAGGGCTGTGGCCCTGCTGCTCCACCGTGCCCTGGTGCCTCTGCAGGTGCGCTGGGGAGAAAAGGGCTCCACGGAAGAAGGGGCCAAGTTGGAGAAGGCCAAGAACGCCCGTGTGAAGATGCCTGAGCAGGAGTACGAGTTCCCCGAGCCCAGGAACCTGGCGAGCAGCATGCGCAGACCCTCCTCCCCACGCAAGTGGTACTCCCCCATCAAGGTAGGAGTGAGACAAATCTCTTTTATTCAGTTTAGTTCAGATACCAATATCTGTCAGATAAAGAAGTTTAGCAGAACAAAAGTTTCTATTTCAGCACGTGCTGGGTGCCCCAGCCACAGAGGTCCAAAAAGCACTCCCACACCCCAAAAATCAGGCTTTTTATGTGTCACCAGAGTCCCTCCTTGTTAGTATAATGAGAGGATTGGGCCTCTTCTTCTGCTTGGGTTTGGCATGCCCCCCTGTGCAGGGAAAGGGGTCTCCTGGTCACAATGACCACTTTCCTCTGCACACAAAGAGCTTGCCATGTGGCGGGGGCCCATTGCAGCCAGATCTCTATCTATTTTCATAATTCCCTATTCCCGAACCCAAATTGTTCCAGTTCCAGACAGGACCTGGTACCTTACAACCCCCACGGTACACCTAAAGAAAAGAATTCCTGAGTTAAGGAACTATTTGCTTGTAATAAACCCATATTCTTTTATTTCCCACAGTAGGGGCTGCTCCCACCCCGGCTGCGAGCTGCCCACCAGCCAGGGCTGGGCAGGTGTTCTGGAGGGGCTGTGCCTCAGGGAGACCCCCGGCCATGGGGCTGGGCAGGGGCTGTGAAAGGAGCCTCGGGGGGCAGTGGGAAGTTCCCATCTGGCTGGTCAGGGTTTGGGGTTGGTTTGCTCTCTTGGGGCAGAGCAGGGTCCCGATCTCCTCTGGGGCTGGAGCAGCTCCTGTGAAGTGATTCCAGGCTGAACTGCTCTCCCAAGGATCCACACTGCCTGTTCCCTGAGATGTGGGGAATCAACAGCAGCTTCTTCAAAGATGGTGAAGGGTCTGGAGCATCTCCCTGATGAGGGGAGACTGTGGGAGCGGGGCCTGGTTAGTCTGGAGAAGAGAAGACTGAGAGGGGATCTCATTAATGCATATCCATATCTCAAAGGATGGTGCCAGACCCCAGTGGTGCCCAGAGACAGGACAAGGAGCAATGGCCACAAACCAAGCCACAGGAAGTTCCATCCCAGCATGAGGAAGAACTTCTTTCTATTGAGGGTGGCAAAGCCTGGAACAGCTGCCCAGGGAGGTCATGGAATCTCCCTCTTGGAGACAATCCAAGGTGTTCCTGTGTCACCTGCTCCAGGTGACCCTGCCTGGGATTCTGTGACTCTTTCCTTAGAAAGAGGGGAGAACATAGGAAGGCAAATGGTGGGAAATGTCCCCAGGGAGGCTTGTCCTCAGCAAGATCGGAAGAG
>JAWWMP010000060.1:592966-603380 GCA_035047865.1 Dendrocincla tyrannina | reverse complement strand
TGGGCAGTGCCCTCCCTGTGCTGCCCACCTGAGCTGGGTTAGGGGATCCAGGAGCTGTGGGTGTGCCGGGATGGGCAGTGCCCTCCCTGTGCTGCCCACCTGAGCTGGGTTAGGGGATCCAGGAGCTGTGGGTGTGCCGGGATGGGCAGTGCCCTCCCTGTGCTGCCCACCTGAGCTGGGTGAGGGCTCCAGGAGCTGTGGGGTGTTATAGTTTTCCCAAGCTGTTTGTGACTGACAGCTATTCCAGGGCTCCAGGGCATCCATGAGGGATATGATGCCATCCCAGCTCTGTGAGGTTTGACCCCTCCCTTCCCTCTCCACACACACAGACCCCACAATGTGGTTCTGACCCCACAATTTCTGCTCTGGTGTCCAACATCTCCCTGCTCAGCCAGTCCTGCTCTTCCACACCTGGTGTAAGTCGTGGTACCTGCTGAGCCTCCTGGTCTGGTTTGGTCATTCACATACACACCCCAAACTCATGAGTGGCACTTTGGGAGAGCCATGGGGAGGCTCAGCAGGGCATGGCAGGGCATCACCCACCCTGGGTGGGCAGCACAACCCCAGCTGGCCTTGTGCTGCTGCCTGGAGCTCTGCCGTGCTCCCTCCCAGCTCTGCTGGCACTGGTGTCCCACTGAGACCTGCAGGGACCTGCTGTGGGTGCCACCCCATGCCTGAGGCAGGGGATGTGCAAAGTCCCAAAGGGCTCTGCCAGTAAAGCACCACCCTTTCCTGTATGTCCCTACCAGCAGAAGGCACCTACACCTGGCAAAGCAGGGCCCACGTCCCACCAGTGACTCACAGACTGGAGGGTGCACAAAAGCCATCAATTTTGATGTCAGCACCAGTGGTTGGTCACCACGAGGGGCTCACAGCAAACTCAGCCCTTTGCAGGCTCAGCAGGGGCTGTGAAGCCCATTAAGTGCTGCTGCCACTCAGGAATTCTGGTTCAACTCAGGGCTGCTTTATTAGAGCTGCAGGGGAAAGCACAGAGGGAATGGAGCAGGTGGGGTGGGTTTGGGGTGCACAAATCCAGGGAAAACATCCCAGAGCTGGAATTGTTTGTTCATAATTGGGTACTGAGGAGCAAATGCTGCCACACAAACCCCCAGTGAGTTCATGGAGATGCAGGAAATGTGTTTTATTAGAGAGTAACCATGGTGAAGGGGTGATGGGCAGGTATTGCTGCTTAATGAGAAATATCACAGGGATAATTTCGAGGAAAATCTGTCATCCTGGAAACTCCCCTGGGCCCTTCCTTATCTTGAATTAGGAGCCTGTTTTAGAGATGAGGAAATTCAGCTATAAATTGTCTCATTGCATTGTCATGAATAGAAACCTCCTCCTGAAACAAAGACCAGGAACCAGGAGATACGATTTCAAACCCCTCTGGTTTAAAGAGCAGACATGGTCCCTTTTCAGACCTGAGAGCAAAACCAGCTGTGCAGACCCCCAGGTCACCCCACACCCCTCTGTTCTCTGCCATGCTACACCTTGCCTGATGCTCCTTCTCCCTGCAGACCCAAAGCCACCCAGACACTGACAGGGAGCTGCTGTTTAACCCATCCTTGTGTCCCAGCTCACACATTGCTGGGGATGGGCTGAGGAGCCTGAGAACAGAATTGCAACCTTTCCACACACACCACTGAACTGTGGTTTTCCATTAATAGCCATGGAAAAGTTAACCTAAACATTAGCTCTTTTTCCTGGAATTAACAGCTCCCAAGCCAAAAGCCTGGAGATCTGCTCAGGGCTGGGAGAACAAAGCCAGGCTGGCCCTGGAGCTGCTTGACCTGTTCCCGAGGCAGCTCCTAAAGGGACCATCCCAGTCAAACCTCAGTCCAGGGCAACATTTATCCCAGGCAGAAGTTCAGAGTTGTACCTTTAACCCTGACATCAGAAGGCAGGGCAAACCCAGCAAGCAGGGATTATTTCCCACCAAACAGTGGTAGGGCAGTATTGGGTGGGCAGTAATTCCCATTTCAGCAGCACTGCTCAGGGTCATTGTCCTGGGTATGCAAAACACCACCGAGTGGGGCTCAGCTCACATTCACTGTCCTGAATCGTGCCCTGTCTCCCCTGCCCAAAGACAGATTGCAGCCAGAAGGGTCCTCCCCACATCCCTGATTCCTGGAGGCTGCAAGGCTTGCCCTGCCTCCCCAGAGGGATGTTTAACCACTGCCCTTGTTGAGCTGTTCCACTTAGTGCTGCCAAAAGAATGGGTTTCATTTTTCATTTGAGTTTTTCTCTCTTTCCCTCAGACCCAGTAAGTTTTGTTATCCAGCCCCCACAAGGAAGACCAGAGCCTGGTGTGAGGTGTGTCTTTGATGGGTGGCTCAGCCTTTCTGCAGGACTAGCTGCCTCTTTCCACAGAGACAATGGGAAGAATGACCCGATCTTCCTGGAAATGACACCCATCCCACAGCCCAAAGGAGCCAACCCAGCTCCTGCAAAAGCAATCAGGCCTGTTGCTGACAAGCACATGCCCACTCATCTCTGAGAGCCACGCTCCTGAACCCTGGCCCGAGCCAGAGGTGGAGGCTGTTCAGCTCATTCCCACGCTCAAATTTGGCTGCTTCATCTTGTTTCACTTTTTTTGGAGGAGTTTGCTCTGATTGTTTCCTTTCCAGTGGGTTCCCCAGCTGGTCCAGTCCCTCCCAGCTGCTCAGAGCTCAGTGCCCAGCTGGCAGAGCAGGGGGTGTCGCTGGGGTTGGTCTGGAGAGCCAGGCACAGGTGGGAAGGGATGAGGAAACTCAGGAGTAAAGTTACAACAGGAGGCTGAGTTGGCACAACCACCCTGATGCACAGTGTTTGCACATAGGTGTCAAGAGGGGAGATTTATTCACCAGCCAACAGGACTGAATTGGTGCCCTAAATAAGCTCTTAATGATTTCAATTCTTTCCTGTGTTCAGTTTCCTCTGTTCTTCAACGAGTGCAGCTTTTGGGTTGCTTGAACAGAACAGGATCATATTGTTTAACATGTGAATAGACCAAAACATATCAAGGCAGCAAGGAAAGTTAAGAGGGTTTTCTGCTGCTTTTTTCCAGCTGAATTTAGGCAGGATTCTTATCTGCAGTGTGGGAAACTGTCTCTGGTATAACTGGAGGTCAGTGCCCATGGGAAAGGTTCCTTATCACTACTTGTTGTAAGTTTTTCTCTTTCATTTGGGGTAAATCCCCAAATCTCCTCCCTGGCTTCAGCAGAAAACACCATTTTGTCCCACTCTGTTCCTGGGAATTAGAAAGTCAAATCTACCATGGCTGGACCCAGCAGAAAACTCTGCTTTTCTGGTCCTGGGACCCAAAAGAAAACTCTGGATCTGGTTCCAAACATTCTCATTCCGCAGTGCTTTTCACAGGCTCTTTCAAAGTAAACCAGAACACCCAGGGTGTTCAGTGCTGCCTCTGCAATGAGAGAGCAGGTTATTAGAACCCCATTGGACCTTATCAACACAAGTCTTCCTATTAATTTGGGAGAAAACAGCTCAACTCTCCAATTTAATATTTATGGAGTGGCCAAAGTGGCAGGAATGCCTTGGGAAGGCAGGTTTTATGAGCCAGGCTGGGCTCTGGCTTTGGTAACCAGACACAGATGGGACTGGTTTTGTTTGCAGTGATGTTCTATCACGGAATGAGGCAGCTTTAGTGGTTGGTTGGTGACTCACAGACCCAGAGGTAGCTGGGCAATGAGTCCCATGGTGCAGGAGGCAGCGATTCCTGGCAGTGCCAGGCACACTCCACGCAGGCTGAGCTCACCAAGGCCCTGCCTAACAAAGCCCAGTTCCCTAAAGCTGTCTCCAGACATGCTGGTGTGGTGTAAAAGGCAGCTCAGGTTTGCAGGCAGGCATAGTTCAAGCTCACAGAATCCTCCTGGGAATTGGGGGTTACCCTGGCAGGGATTTGGAGCAGCAGAACCCCCTGGAGACCCCCAGGATGCCCGACCAGTGCCCATCCCAAATGGCAAAGTGCTGGGGGGAAGCAGGAAGGGGTTATTCTCACCCTGGCCTTTCCCTGGCACCACCTTTACCCAGGCACAAAGGGATGTGGTTTTAGACAGGGGTTTTACAAAGCCCCCCGTGCAAGGACCACTTTCCCAAGGGGGATCCACTCTCTGTGTGGGCTGGGGGCAGATTGTCCCTGGAAAAGGAGAGGAGCGTGAGCTGCCTGTGCCAACTGGCTCTGCAGACAGACAGACAGACAGACAGACAGGCAGACAGTCCCTGCCTCCCCCTCCCCGTGGGCTCAGAGCTGCTCTCAGACCCTCCTGTGGCTCCCCACTCTGTTCCTCCTCCTCTCCCCACTCATCACCTCCCACGTCTGGGGGAGTTTCCTGCCTGGACTGGGTTCAAACCACCCCCAGGATCCCGGGGAGGGGGATTTGCCTCCAAGAGCTGAGTTAGTTTCTCACACCGTGTCTGTGCTTTGCCCTTGGAGTTTGGTAAATCACCTCTTTGCAGGCACTTGTGTAACTCTCACATTTATTTAATTTATTTCATGGTTGCCTGTTACTCATTTGGCCAGTGTCTCCTACAAGCTCTTGTACATGCTCGAGTCAGGATCAGGTATCAAATCACACATTGATTATTAAATTTCCTTTTTTCTCTCTCTCTTTTCCTTCTTCTCTTTCTCTTCTCTGTAATTCTGTATTTCTTTTTATTTCTCTCTCTTCCTTCTCATAACAACAGGGTAAACCAGGATATTGTTTATGGAAAGTCTGAATTACTAATGACCCATACAAAACAACATTAAGCTTCATATCTTTTCCAGGGCCTCTCTTTAAACCAGGCAAAAGAAGCCAGTCCCAGTGTTTTATGATCTTAAAATGTTGATATGTTTCCAGGTATTAATTCCAGCTTGATAGGAAACCAAAAGAAACAAGAAGATTTTTCATCTTTGCTTCAGAAAAATGTGCTCCATCTTTGTCTGTTAAAGAGAGATCTCCTGGGTGCCATGGAGGGCTTGTGCCTGCTCTGGGACCCCCTTCCCATCCCTAAATTCCCTCTTTGTGTGCCGTGGGTGAGCCTGTCCCTGAACAGCTGGAACCACGGGGAGCAGGGCTGGAATGGAGCAAAGGCAAAGCTTCATCCTGGTTTGAGTCCTGCTGGGAGGGGGTCAGAGAGCTGGGCAGAGGGAAAAGAAACCCTGCAGCATCCCAGGAGAAGGGTCCATCCTTCCCGAGGCTGTGCTGAATCCCAGGCAGTGCCTGTGCAGGTCCCAGTGCTCTAAGTGTCACTTAGGCAGTGCTCTAAGTGACAGTCCATCTCCCTGAGGGTTTGCAGAGGCAGAAAAAAGCACTCATCCATGGAGCTGTCTGTGCCCAGGGACACTGGACTGTGGGGTCAGTGTGTCCTGTGTCCCCTCTGTGTCCCCTGCCCACGGCCCCTGCCCTGTAGGGCTGCACCCTTGATTCAGTTTTCCCCTTTGTGCTTCCCGTCTGGCTGGCTGAGGAGCACTGCCAGGGCTGGAGGAGCAGGGTGGGGACAGGAGCCTGCTGAGCTTGCTGGGCATTCAGGAGAGCAGCCTGGGCAGGGGGCTGGAGGCAGAGGGCCAGGGGGCAGCAGATCCTCAGCCCAGCTGTGGCTTTTCCTAGGAGCTCCATAGCCTTCTCCAAGCCACTTCCCACCCCTCACAGGGCAGGGGCCGTGGGCAGGGGACACAGAGGGGACACAGGACACACTGACCCCACAGTCCAGTGTCCCTGGGCACAGACAGCTCCATGGATGAGTGTCCATGGACACAGACAGCTCCATGGATGAGTGTCCATGGACACAGACAGCTCCATGGATGAGTGTCCATGGACACAGACAGCCCCATGGATGAGTGTCCATGGACACAGCCATCCTACATGGATCAGTGTCCATGGACAGTCCCATGGATGAGTGTCCATGGACACAGACAGTCCCCATGGATGAGTCTCCATGGACACAGACAGCCCCATGGATGAGTGTCCATGGACACACACAGCTCCATGGATGAGTGTCCATGGACACAGACAGCCCCATGGATGAGTGTCCATGGACACAGACAGCCCCATGGATGAGTGTCCATGGACACAGCCCAATGGATGAGTGTCCATGGGCACAGCCATCCTACATGGATCAGTGTCCATGGACAGTCCCATGGATGAGTGTCCCTGGTCACACACAGCCCCCCCAGCTGAGTGTCCCTGGGCACACCCAGCTGAGTGTCCCCCACCCCCCCGTGCCCCTGGCACTGCTCTCTGCCCCCACCCCTCCCTCAGTGGCAGTGGAAGAGCGAGGCCACTCGGAGCACAATTCCTCAGAATCTTCTGCTCTCCAGAGACTCGGCAGTGAATGTGACAGTGAACTGCCCTCGCTGCTTTTGCTAATTCCTCCACTTTCAGATCTAATGCTGTCTCCACATTGCTCCAATTGTCTCTCCTGAGACACAGCTGTGACTCTCCCCCCCAAAAAAGGGTTGTGGCTGCACAGAGGGAAACAAAACCGATCCAAGGAGTTGGACACAGCAGCCTTTCCTGATGCAGCCTGTTCCCTACGGTCACACATCCTGGATCTGCAGCTCCTGCCCCTGCTAGAGAGGCTCACAGAACTGGCTCCTCATTCTCAAAGCTCTGGTATAACCTGGTTAAGGAGTTTTCCTCCTGGGAGTAAAAGTGACCTTCTGTTTAAGACTGCAAAGTATCATTTAGTGGAAATGGGTTCATTTCCTGCCTCCTGGGTATTCTACCACCATCTTCCATCTAAATTTGGGCACCTAAATGAGGTGATGAACCTGGTGGGGAGCCAAGAGGGGCTGCTGACTGGTGCCCATTGACACCCTCATAAAATCCCAGCTCTGGGCAGGTCCCTGTGATTCTCTGGTCCCTGTCCCGCTGATTGTAGAGAGATCCTCAGGCACTCCCACTGGGTTTCCATCCAGAACTTATATTTAGGGGAACTGTTAGTGCCACGTCAGGTTCTGTTCTCTGTGGGATGAACAGAACTGTGCTGCCAACAGGGAGCCCTGGAAATCCTTGGGTGGGTGGGTGATGAGCAACCAACTTGCTCTTCATCCAGACCGTTCTCCAGATCAAACAGTGCTGCCCTTGGGGCAGGTCAGTGATGCTCATGGTTTATTTTCCTGCTGCAATTTGTGTTCAAAGCCCAGCTGGGAGTCAGAGCTCCCTTTGGGCAAGTGCAGGTAGGAAAACACACCTGGCCACATGTTCAGAGAGAGCTGAGTGCTCTGGAGCTCAGGGGTTACTGTGTGTGCCCACTCTGCTGGCACAGCCTCTGCACTTTTGTTATCACATTGCTAGATACAAAGGGGTTAACACCCAGCTTTTGGTTAAAGGAGTTTTTTTGGTTAAAGCTTTTGGTTTAACATCCAGCTTCTGGTTAAAGGAGCTCTCTCCCTCCTGGGCCTGCTTTGCCTTTGTACCCAGGGCACAGCAAAACCTTTCCTGCCCCCCATGCAAGGGCACAGGAATTTGTTTCCTGGACATCCCCTCATCATTCAGTCTGACAGTTCTCCTCCCCAGGGAGCTGCTGGCTTGCCCATCTCCTCTGAGGCAGTGGAGCTGCCAAAGTCCATCTCAGTCCATCTGGACTGAGAACTTCCCTCTGGCACTCTGCCCCAGCTGGGTGAGGGGAACGTCGAGCCGTGAAACACAAGAACTCCCTTGGCATGGCTCTTCACGTGGAGGGACGAGGGAGCCTGGCTGTGTGTCTGCCCTCCACACGTGCTGGATGCCCTGCACACCCCCTGCACAGGAGCAGAACGTGGTGCCAGACAGGTCACTGTCAGTTCAGCTGAGCCTGGAGCAAAGGAAATGGGAGGAGATGGGGAATGGCATGTGGGAGCTGAGGGAAAGAGCACAGCCACCCCCTGTTGGGGGGAGAGGTTTGAACTCTGCACTTAGACCAGCACAGGGAGTGGGGCAGAGGGAGGGGATGCTCCTTGATGAGATTTTAAGTCAACACTTTGGGGCAGGCCTGCTGAGTGAGGAAAAGTCTGAACCTGAGATGAAGTGGGTCAGGTCTGGCTCCGCTGTCTGTGCTCCTGTGCTGGCCCTGCTGGGGCTCAGAGTCCAGCCTTGCCCAGAGCAGTGTGTGCAGGTCTGAGCACTGAGCAAGAATTAATCCCACTGGGAAAAGGAGCTCTCCTGTTGCAAAGCAACCCTGACCCTGCAGGAAGGGCCAGCACTGGCCATGGACATCAGCAGGAGATCATGCCTTGGGCTCACTGGGTCATAGCAAGGACTGTGCCAACACTGCAGCCACAGCTGGCACGACTTGGGAGCCCCTTTTCTCTGGCAATGGCATGGCTTGCAGTCCAGCCCATTAGCCCCAAAAGCAAGGCAAATCTTTGCCAGTGCCCAGGTTGCACAGCATGTGCTCCCTTGCCCTTCTGCACTGTGGCCTGGGCATTGCCCAAGTCAATGGGTATTTCAGTCCTCAAGCCCTGCCCCAGCCCCAAACCCAAAGATTTCTGAGCCTCTCTGCATCCTCCTGAATGCTCTCAGGGCGGTGCTCAGTTCCTCTTGGACCAGCAGCTCCATAACCTCACCCCCAGAGCATCCAGACAGAGCATCTCTCCATACAAAAACAACGGCAGCTTTTTGTCCTCTGGCTGGGATTTCTGACTGCTGCTTTTTGTTCAGGTTTATTTTATTCTCATCATAAATAAAGAAAACAAAACCAGTGCAAAGAATGGTCAGAAAAGACTAAAGTTGCATGGCAGGAGATGTGGCACTGGAACAAGGAAAACATTCTCATGGGGGTTTTTTCTGAGTAGAACTGGTTAATCTCGAGTTCAGACTTTCCCTCACTCAGCAGGCCTGTCCCAAAGTATTTACTTAAAACCTCAGCAAAGTGCATTAAAACAATGTTAGAGCAGAGACAGGAGCCCAGAGACAGCAGAGGGGCCGGGGGTGCTCTGGGATGGGGCAGGGGGTGCTCATTGCTCTGCCCTCCCTGTGGGCAGCACCAGAGGCGTGGGGGGTGTGGAGGGTTCCTTCTTGCTCTTTGTGTTGGCATTTTGGGATGGAGAACACATTAGTGTGGCCTCCCTTTCCCCGCCATGGTGTTGTGCTGGCACGACAGAGCTTTGATGCCAGGGCAGGGCATTCCCACGGGTGTGTTCCTGCCCAGCACAGGGCTCTGCTCTGCCCCCAGCCCCACTCCTCCAGCAGGGCTTTGGAGCCAGGGGCTGTTCCTACTGCCAGAAACCCAGTCCTGAGCAGGGCAGGGAGGGCTCAGCTGCCCCTGTGCCCGGAGCAGCCCCTCTGGAGGGGTCACCCCCAGCTCGGGGCACTTCAAGGGGCTGTGAATTCCCTGTGTCCCTTACAGGACCTTTGCTTGCCCGAGCCAGGCTGGGCTCAGCTGGGGCTGCTCCTCAGTGCTCGGCAAGGGACCCCCTTCCCTGTGCTGAGCCAGGGCCCAGGCAGATGTTTCTCCACATCCAGGGAGCACGAGGATGTGCTTGGCAGAGCTGCAGGAGAGGAGCTGTCTGAGTGTCTCTGTGTCAGCCCCTTCCACGCCAGCTCCTCTCACCCCTGTCACATCACCCTTCCTCCAGCATCTCCCTTTGGGTCCTTCTTGCAGAGCCTTTGTCTGCAGGCTGGGAGGAGATGCAGAGCTGGACAGAGGATTTAAATGATTGATGTTGTTACCCCAGCAGATCTACTCCAGCCTGGAGGGGCTCAGCACTCCATTTGGCATTTTTCCACCAGGAAAAACATTTACTTTGGGAGAGGAAAGAGGGAAACAGAAAATAAGCACATGCTCACAAGTCCAAAAAAATAAAGAATGGACTCAGAAATCCTCTGGTGCCTTTTTGGATGATTTCATATCTAAAGGAATGAATCCATAATAGAATAGTGCTGATTCTGACATTCAAGTATTTACAGTGGGATCTTTTGCAGGTGGAACTTAGGAGGAAAAAAAGAAAAAAGAACAGCTCAGAGGGCAAAGGTTTTGTTTAAAAATGTACAACAAACTGTAGCTTAGCACCAAAGAGCAGGAGAAGCAGCTTATTGGCTTCTCACAAGTGCTCGAGTATCAAGACACCCCGAGGTGGAATGGATGCATTTCAGGAGGAATTCTGAGCAAGAAACTTTGTTAAACCAACCTTTCCTTTTGCCTGGTAGGATGGGACACAAAAGCCAAGTGTTTGAAGGAGAGGGAGGCTCCAAAGGGGCAAAGCCTGGGGTTTGTGCTCTGGGAAGTTTAAGACTGAGGTGTGGGAAGAGGCAGGGACAGACTCCAGTGCCAGCTCTGAAACACAGGAATGGGGCACAAGGACAAGGGAGCATGGCCTTTAGCTCATGGAGGGCAGCTTTTATTAGATATTAAGGCAAAATTCTTTACTCAGTGGGTGGGCAGGCCCTGGCACAGGTTGGGCAGAGAAGCTGTGGCTGCCCCATCCCTGGAAATGTCCAAGGCCAGGTTG
>JAWWMP010000060.1:553986-581049 GCA_035047865.1 Dendrocincla tyrannina | reverse complement strand
AACTCGACCAGCAAGGAGAGTGACTGTCACTCATCTAGAGGGGGTTCTAGGCCTTGCTTAGTGCTAAACACTCACACCCAGGGGTGCTGAGACCTGAACACTCACACTCAGGGGTGCTGAGACCTGAACACTCACACCCAGGGGTGCTGAGACCTGAACACTCACACCCAGGGGTGCTGAGCTGTGCAGGGCAGGGGACACCTGAATGAGGCCATCGCTGCCCCAGGGGAGTCTGGGCTGAGCCCAGGGATGATGGCACCTCAAGGATGGTGGCACCTCAAGGACAGTGTCACCTCAAGGATGGTGTCACCCCAGGGTCAGTGTCACCCCAGGGATGGTGTCACCTCAGGGGTGCTGTTACCCCAAGGATGCTGTCAGCTCAGGGATGGTGTCACCTCAGGGCTGCTATCACCTCAGGGTCAGTGTCACCCCAGGGGTGCTGTCACCCCAAGGATGCTGCCAGCCCAGGGCTGGTGTCACCCCAGGCCAGTGTCACCCCAGGGCTGGTGTCAGCCAAAGGTCAGTATCACTCCAGGGGTGCTGTCACTCCAAGGGTGCTGCCAGCCCAGGGCCAATGTCACGCAGGGCTGGTGTCACTCCATGGCTGGTATCATCCCAGACTGGTGTCACCCGAGGGATGGTGTCACTCCAAGGATGCTGCCAGCCCAGGATTGGTGTCACCCCAGGGCTTGTGTCACCCCAGGCCAGTGTCACCCAGGGCTGTTGTCACCCCAGGCCAGTGTCACCCAGGGCTGGTGTCACCAGGGCTGGTGTCACCAGGGCTGGTGTCACCCAGGGACACTGCTCTGGCTGCCAAGAGCTCACCCTGGCTGTGGCTCCTCCTGGGCAGCTGCTCTCGGCTCCCGCGGGTGCAGGATGGTGCTCAGTCCCTGGAGGCAGCAATGCGATCCACCTGCAAGAAGGACAGGCAGCCATCACCCCAACAGCCCTGGCAGCAGGGGGAGGCCATGCCAGCTGTGCCAGCCGTGCCAGCTGTGCCAGGTGTACCAGCCGTGCCAGTTGTGCCAGCTGTGCCAGCCGTGCCAGCCGTGCCAGCTGTGCCAGCCGTGCCAGCCGTGCCAGCTGTGCCAGCCGTGCCAGCTGTGCCAGGTGTACCAGCCGTGCCAGCCGTGCCAGCTGTGCCAGCTGTGCCAGCTGTGCCAGCTGTGCCAGCCATGCCAGCTGTGCCCAGGGACATCCACACAGCACCCCAACCCTGGCAGCTGCAGGAGGAGGGGTGGGAGGGATGTGAAGCCCAGGAGATAAGGGAGATATTGGGGTGTTAATGCTGCCAAAGGACATTAAAGTGACAAAGGACTTGGTGTGTGCCGGGTTACAAACCAGCCTTGGTGGGATTGGTCACTGTAAGGGACACTCTGCAGGGAAACTCAGCACACCCCGAGGGATGTGTGATGGGGCAGAGCTCCACTTCTCCTTCTGGCCTGTGTGCCCATCACTGTGGAGGTCAAAGCCACCTGCTCTGCACCTTGGGGACCGTGGGGGACTCTGCAAACAGAGGGGAGCTGGTGCTGCTGAATCAGGGATTGCATTGTGGGGACACTGACTGGGTTGTGTCAAAGCACAGGCTGGAGTCGGGCTCAGTGTGGCACTGAAGTGCTCTTGGCTCTTGTGCCCCTGTGAGCCCACCTTGCCCTGTGGCTCCTGAGGGACCAAGAGGCTGGGCAGGACCCCCAGACCCACTCAGGGGAGGTGGGCAGGGGGCTGTGCCACCTCAGGTGCTGCTTTGGAACTGCCCCTGGGCCACTCCGGGCTCTGCTCCCCATCTCCCCTCTGGAAGCAGCCTGGCCCAGGAGCAGCTGTGGTTCCTCCCCTCTTTTCCCCAGCCATGGAATCGTGGCAGATATTTCCCTCTGGGACTGGACTGTCCATCCACAGTGCCCTCCAGAGCCCCTGAGACAAGCAGAAAGCGTCACACAGAGCAGCATCCCCAGGCTGTGAGTCCTTGTCCCAGCTGAACGTTCCCCTGCTTGGTCCTGATGATGACAGAGGGTTCCTGAGTTGCTGCTCCTCGCTGTTACAGCCCAGGTCCTGCTGAAGTTCTTTTTGCCCCATGCTAAAGCTCCAGAGCAGCTTTTCTGGGAGCTGTGGCCACTGGAACTGCAGCAATCCACACTCCCTGGCCACTGGCCAGCTCTGCTCCAGCTGCTGCATTGAAGGGAAGACAAATAAATCCCTTTTCTTATTGTTTTTCCATGTAGGCATCGGCCACGACACCCCCTGGACACGTGGGGACCCAGACGGGAGGGTGGGGGTGACATGCAGAGCGGGGGCAGGTTTGAGGCTGCCAAAGGTGTAGGAGCAGGTTTGGGCTCTTGCTGAGCCTGAGCAGCAGCTGTGCCTTCAGTGCCACCTTCCACTGCACGGCTGGCACTTGGTGACCGAGCAGTGACCTTCCTGGGAGGGGAAGGGACATTTGTCCTTCGGGGAGAGATGGGTGTCCCCAGATGTTTGCCTCCCACCCCTTCCAGGGGGTGACTGTGCTGTGGCTTCCCCCAGGTGAGACCCAGCCTGGGGGTGCTTCCTGAGCCCATCCCTGCCCAGCAAAGCCCGGGATGAAGCCTGGGGCAAAGCCAAGCCCTGGAGGGGGATGAGAGGCAGGTGACTTTAGACCCTGCTGATCCCTGTCCCAGCTCCTGAGTCCCTGCAGCAAAAATCCCCCCCTAATCCCAGAGCTCCACAGGCAGGTGCTGCTCTGGGGGAGCTCAGGGGGCTCAGGGCCCGCTCAGCCCCTCCCTGGGGTCCTGCAGGGACACCCTGGGGACACTCCACTCATCCAGCACTGCAGGACCTGCCAGGAGCCTTCCCTGAGGGCCCGAGGGAGGAGACGTGGCTGTTCCATGGGCTCAGGTCCCACCAGTGGAGAGGAGGAGGAGGAGGAGGAGGAGGATGAGCATGAGCATGAGCATGAGGAGGATGAGAATGATGAGGATGAGAATGAGAATGATGAGGATGAGAATGATGAGGATGAGGATGAGGAGGATGAGCACTGCCCTTCTCTGCTGACACATCGAGGGCCACAGAGCCTGTGGCTCCTCACAGTTTGATCCAGCTGGAGTTTTTCCAGTGTGTGTCATTCCCAGGTTTGTGCAGTTCTGAAATCCCCCCAAATTCCAGCAGGTCAATCCCGGAGGCTCAAGCTTGATGTTGTGTCACCAGGGAGGTCACTCCCTCAGCGTGAGGGTCCTGTCTTGGCGAGGGCCACGTGTGCCTTGGGCTTCCTCAGGCTGGACCAGCTGGGGCTGGGTGGATGGAGAGAACTTTAGTGATCAGCAGGTCCAAGGCTGGGCTTGGGAAAGCTTCTCTTCCTGGGGTCAGGAATGGAATGCCAGAGGGAATGTGAGTCCCTGGCCCAGCCTGCAGTGGAATGGCCCAGCCACTGCCCACAGGGGCCACTCTGTGTGTCCTGCTCGTGCTCCTGCACTGCTCTGTGCTGGAGAGGAGCTCTGGTGGCTCCAGCTGGGGTTTCCCAGGACCCACGTGCTGACAGCCCTGCAGGGTGGCTTTGGCTACGAAACCAACTTCAGGCACATCTGGGGCTCTGCCAATGACACGAGTGACCCTGTGCAGGCCAGAGTGTCCTGCCCAGAGCTGGGGGCCAGAAGGGCCTGCTTGGGGGCTCCAGGAAGGCTGCTTGGAGCTCTGGATCCTCCCTCTCAGTGACTCCCTGTGCTGAGGAGGGGAGGATGCCAGCGCCTGCCACCCCTGCAGTGCCCCATGCCCTGCTCTGCTGGGCACACAGAGCTGTCCTGCTCTGCCATCCCCTCCCCTGGGTGTCTCCCCTGGTGCAGTTAATGCTGGCACAGAGGAGGAGAGGGCAGGGAGGGAGCAGCTGCCTCCCTGCAGGTTTGCTCACTGCTCCCCTCAGCAGGGGCTGCTTTGGTGCTGCCAAGCTTTGCCTGGGCAGGCACTTTGGCCCTCAATAAGGTCTCCCACCCCTCTGAACGTCCCCCTCCCATCCTGCAGGTGGTCCTTGTGTGCACAGGAGCCCACACTGGAGGGTGCCAGGGTGTGAGCAGCATCCTGGGCTCAGCTCTGCTGCTCCGGGGCCAGGCACAGCCCAGCAGCTGCTTTGCTTGAGCCTGTTTCCATAGGAATCTGTAAGGACCATGGGAACAGATTTCATCTGACCTAAGCAGTAAAGAATGAGACTGAGGAGAGGGAAGGAGCCCTGTCCTGTCTGGTTTGTGGGTCTGATTTTCCTCCTCAGCACTGAACGGACCAGCTTGGCTTTTCTTCTCCTCTCAAGCACCTGCCCTGTGTTCCAATCAGCTGATAAATGCATGGAAACAGGTCAGAAACAGCCTTTTCTAAGCACACAGGTTGAGTTTTGGGTCAGGCTTGCAGAAACACAGCGTTTATGTCTGGGCAGGAGCCAAAGAAGTGTCCAAGTGCCATGTCAGGCTGGTCTCGGGTGTCTCTGCAGCACCAAAGGATTTGACCTCTTGGAAAGGCCAGAGCAGGGGTGATAAATGGAGCTCACAGGGCTCTGCAGGCACACGTGGGGTCCTGGGTGCTGCCCCTGCCCTGACAGAGGGCTGGGGTGCCCTTGGGGCACAGGTTGCTCAGGGGGCAATCAAAGCTGAGCTCTTGCCTTGCAGCATTTTCCCCCTTGGCCCTTCCAAGCTGCAGGAGCTGGAGATGGGGGGAGGCACAGATGGATGGAGGAGCACAGGGAGATGCTGGGGGAGCAGCCCAGAGGGCTGTGGGCAGAGGGGAGGCAGCTGCTCCTCAGGGGGACGGGCCAGGATGCCCCACTGAGATGACTCTCCATCCCTGGGCAGTGTTTGTTCCATGTGTCCTCAGCTGCCACCAAGGCTGAGGGCCTTGAGTCCCCCTCCCTGCTGCTCGGGGTGCCAGGGGGGCTGCTCTGGCACGGGGCATTGCTGCAGAGCTCCCGGGGTCACAGGGCATGCCCTGGGCACTCGGTGCCTCTCCTGCTGCTCTCTGTGCCAAGAGGGGGTGGCTCCTTCCCTTGGGGTGCCCCAGCCATGGGGTGAGGGTGCCAGGCTGCCTCCCTGGGTGGGGGGATCAGCAAACAGCTTTTACCTGCCTGAGGTGTGCCAGGACCCTCAGAGCAGCCCCTGAGCAGCAGAGCAGGGTGGGGGGCCAGGATGGCCCCAGTGCAGACCAGTGGGAAGCAGCACCCTGGGAGCTGGGAGTTTTTAAAGGCAAAACATCCCCTCCTTGCTCTGCCTGTGCCCAGCAAAACGCATGGAGCTCTCTTTCCAGACTTCTCCATGTCCAAAGGGTTCTTTTCCCTCTGGATGCTGCTCCCCCCTCAAGAGCTTACAGTGACCTGAGAACGGGCACTTTTGGGGGGCAGGTGCCTTTGCTCTGCTCTGGGAGGGCATTTGCTGTGTGAGTTCCCCAGGTGTGCTCTGCAGTGGGGAAAAGCATCTCCCAGACAGCATCAGGTGGGGAGTAACCAGCACTCCCAGGGCCCTGGCCATGCCCAGCCCTCCCAAAATCCCAGGGGAGCAGCCCTTGACACCTGGGGGAGGGAAATCCAGAGGCTGGCACGGGGTGGAGGGGCAGCAGCAGGTTGAGGCTCAGCCCTGTGGAGGGGCTGGGGGCACCTGGCAGGGATCAGGCTGCCCTAGAGGGGCCCAGGAGTGCTTTGGAGGAGACAATCTGATATCATTTACTTGAACCAAATGCTCCTGGCCCTTCTTTGAGTCTCACTTGGCTCCTGGGAGCTTATTTATCCCCTTGCATGAGACAGACTGTGCAGGACTGAGGAGTTTCTGCCTGTGCACGGGGCCTGAAGGTCTTTGGCCCTGGGTCTGACTGTTCTTTGCCACATCAGGAATGGGTTTGTGCCAGCCCAGAGCTCAGCACTGACTGGAGAAGGGCCCAGTCTGAGCCCCTTTGCAGCTGCCTCTCCATGAGGAGCTTCAGTCAGAAGTGCTGTGGAATGGAGTGCTTGGCTGGCCCAGGTGGGGCAGCAGGAACCTGGAGCTCCTCCGGGGACAGCCCTTGGCACAAAGGACAGGAACTGGGGGGCCCTGTCCCCTCCCTGGGGTGCCTGAGGTGCCACCAGCCTGGGGAAGAACTGTTCCAGTGCAGAGCCAGAGGTGGGAGGGTGGTGCAGCCCTGGAGCCCCTTGGGCAAATCCTGGAGCTCCTTTGGGCAAATCCTGGAACTCCTTTGGGCAAATCCTGGAACTCCTTTGGGCAAATCCTGGAGCTCCTTTGGGCAAATCCTGGAACCCCTTTGGGCAAATCCTGGAACTCCTTTGGGCAAATCCTGGAGCTCCTTTGGGCAAATCCTGGAACCCCCCTGGGCAAATCCTGGAACCCCCCTGGGCAAATCCTGGAGCTCCTTTGGGCAAATCCTGGAGCCCCTTTGGGCAAATCCTGGAGCTCCTTTGGGCAAATCCTGGAGCTCCTTTTGGGCAAATCCTGGAGCTCCTTTGGGCAAATCCTGGAACCCCTTTGGGCAAAACCTGGAGCTCCTTTGGGCAAATCCTGGAGCACCTTCAGGCAAAACCTGGAGCACCTTTGAGCAAATCCTGGAGCCCTCTGGGCATACCCTGGAGCCCCTGTGGGTAGGTCCTGCCCTCAGCCACCTTGCCAGCCAAGTCCTTGCACTACTCCCTGCTCTTTCAGTGTCCTGGACAGCCCTGACCCCCAGCCAGGCCAGGGGCAGCCCCCAGTTTGGGGCTGTTTGGCTCATTTTTGTTGCAGTGCAAGTGAGAACGGCTGGTTGTTCCTGCAGAGCTGAGCAGGCAGAAGCAGAGCCTTGTTCCCAACTCCTGTGCTCCCAAGGACACACGGGCATTGTTCCCAGGCAGGGAGACCCAGAGAGGAGCCTCCTGACCTTCCAGTGCTGGTCCTTATACAGGAAAGGCATTGGAGAGGAGCTGCTCCCTTTGCCCAGGAAAATAAACAGTTGTGTTTGATGCTGCTCCCCCAGAGAGATGAAGATCCCTGAGGAAATGAATCCACGAGGGGCTCCCACTGAAGCAGGGATGGAATTTCAGACAGTTTTGTCCCTGTGGGTTTCCCTTCCCAAGTCACCCAGGCATTTTTTAGCCATGACTGAGCCCCCAGCTGTTGTCTGGGCAGAACATGCACTGCATTGTCCCAGCTCAGCAGCTCTTGGTGAGCCTGCCTGGCCCTGCCTTGCCCAGACAGGGTAAGAAAAGAAGCCATGGATTTAGGAAGTTTTGGAATGTGTGGGATATCCACTGAGCACGGGTCACGGATGGGCTGTGCTGGCCATGACTGGTCTCACTCAGGGATAGAAAACAGGGCATTAAATAAGAATTAAGGTAAAAACTGTTCTGTCTTAGGGGGATTTCAAGGGTTTTCCTGTATAGTGCAAAAAAATCAGAGCTGGGAAAGGGCAGGTGAACCACAGGCTGTACCTGGGAGCTGGAAACAGCCTGGCTGGGCAGGAGAGGGGAGAGTCAAACCCCCAGGATTTCTGCTCTGTGCATCCTGCCCTCAGCTTGCCCAGGGGCTACACCTCTCCATTTCACTAAAGACCAGCAATTCCGTTTGTTTCATGTAGGGCACTTGATTTTATTCAAAGGGTGAGATACAAAAAAAGTAAGCAAAAGGATGAAACCCAAATTATAACCCACTACAGACAGAAGTAAGACATCATCTGCATCCAGCACACGACAGGAAACACGGTACAGTGTGGTCCCCACAACCCCCAGCCCGCTGGAAATGCACAGCAGAGGCAGATCTGCACGGGAGGAAAAGGGGGGTTGCCACTCAAATGGCTATTTACACAAACTCAACTGAAGGCAAAGAGTGTTCTTTCCTTTTATGCAACCCAAATACTTCTTTGTTTCTTCTTCTTCCTGTTCCTGCCGAAGAGGAGGGACTCCATGCTTTGAGGCAGTTTGGTACATTCAGGTAGGATCTAAAATTAACCACAGCTAAACACTGAACTTCAGTCCCTGCCTCCAGCCAGCTCGGGCCACCAGGCACCTCCTCAGGGCATCAAGGGCTCCCAGGGACAGCTGGAGAGGGGACAGGCCCAATTCTGCACTTGGGTTGGTTTTATTTGTACCTTTAGGTGTTTCTCTCTGCAGCTCAACCAAACCTGTGTGTCTGGGCGAGGCTTAAGGCTCTGAACTGAGGGTGACACGTCAGGTCCGGGAGCTCTGTCCCTCTGGGCTGGGAAAGGCTCTGTGTGAAGCTTTTGGGGGTTGAGCCTGACCCAGTCAGGGGGTCCAGGCAGGATTTGGGACAGAAGGGTGTCCCCACCTCAAAGAGGAGAGGGATCTGCTGCACCTCACCAGGGCAGGGCCACCCAGAACCTCAGGAATTTGGGAATGAGCTGTTCATAGCCCCTCTGCAGCAGAGCCAGGAGGGAGAACCTTTCTGACATATATTCCACATATTCCACGTGCAGCTGAATTTCCATGGGTGTGTGGAATCTCTGTGAGACCCACTGGGCACAAACAAGGTGTGCTGAGCTGGAAGTTCTCTGGTCTTTGGTAATTAAAACCCCCTAAGACCCCCCCCGGGCTCCCCTTTGAGCCTCTGCAGACACAGGTGAGGAAAACACAGCAACTCACACAAGGAACTGTGACCAAAAGGAGGCAGGAATAGGAGCTGCTATTCCACATGGAAAGGCCTTTTCCTGTATTTACCTGTGGCTCAATTTTAGAGACAGGGCTACTGAATTTTTCAACACCTCAGTGAGGAAGGAGAGAGTTTTTTACTGGCTCAGTAAGCAAAACATTCATTTGGGAGAGCAGAAGACTGACTGGCTGTTAATAAATACCACGAGACACTCTAAAAGTTTGCTAAGGAAAAGAGAAACATCCTCTGATCATCAAAATGCAACACATGGACAAAATGAGGTAAGGAAAGCTAAGAGAGTCCTTGACACATTCTCACTTCACACTGCATGGCAACAACAACAACAACGAGATGCTGAACAGGTTCCCTGCCATGCTCAGCAGGGCAGTTCTTCCTACAGGTGTGCTCCAGACATCCCTCGAGCCTGAGCCCCACGGCACCAACAGCCTCGTGGCAACTACACCCCTGCTTTGGCAGACAGGAGTCTGACACAGCCGGGCAGTTTGGGGCAGGGGGTGGGGGTGGCACCCCCAATCCCTCAGGAATTCAATGCCTCAGTGACAGGGAATAAGGATTTGTCTGTCACAGCACAAACCCAAAGAGCTCAGCACCACCTGTACAGCTCCACTGACTTGGGAGTGTCAGACTTGAACGTTTCTAACTCAGAACTCCTGTTCTTTGGTCCTCTTTGTACACAACTTTCATAAATATTTAACAGCCTGCAATAACCAACGTTGACTGAACAGCAAGTTGTATCTAACAGGGGGGTCTGTCCCTGCTTTGCTGGCACACCTGGCAAGGCAGGGGGGAAAAAGATCTTAAATCATCCTCTTGCAGGGTTGTTTTCCAGGAAATCCCATTCCAGGAACACAGGATGGGATGCTGCCCCTCCCTGTGCCATGGGGGATCAGGGGGAGCCCTGCCTGGATCCAGCCCTCAACCTGCAAGGTTTGCACAGTTTCTCTTAAGCAAGTTGGGTGGGAGGAGGAGGAGGAGGAGGAGGAGGAAGAGGAGGAGTTGTCCTCCACCTGTTAGCACTGAAGATGCCTTGTTTTTCCCTCAGTTCTCACCTCCAGGGCTACAGGCCATGTCCAGGCAGAGGCACAGCCATGGGGCAGTGCCTCCCACCCAGCACCTGCTCAGCTGAAATGCAATATTTGCTGCTTTGCTCTCAAACAGACACTGGCAGCACAGTGTGCTCATAGAAATGAACAGTCTGAAGGGCACAGATCAACAAACACACGCCCTGGGTTTGGAAAGTTGTTTCCAGGCACACAGTTTTCATGCTCATAATAAAACTGAGCCTTGGGCTGACTCTGAATTGAAGTGAAATCGTCACTGTGGGGTTTTGCATGAGGGGTTTTTGTGGGAGGACATACACAGTAACTGCCCCCTGCTGACTCTGACCAAGCCAGTTTTGAAGTCCTGAAGGCATCCCTTCCATGTCATTTCTGATTCTCTGCAAGCTTGTTTTGAGACTATTACCAAGGGATTTACTTCTGTCGTGTCTATGGAGCCTTTTTATCCCCTTCAATTTTAAACGAGCTGAATTTGCCCCAAGTCACACCCAAACTGCTGCTAAACAAACCAGAGCCCTTGCTCTCATCAGGGCTACCTCAGCCTCAGGAAGGAGCTTTAGTGCCATCTCTGCTGGAGACACACGAGGGAAAACCACAGAAATCCATGCAGCAAAAACACCTGCAGCAAGCTGGGTGCCCCAGGTGTGTCACAGCCCCCAGTGCTCAGGGGAAAACCCTCAGCACAGGGAACCTTCCACTGGTGTGAGAAACCCACCCAAGAGCCACAGCAAACACCAGCACAAAGCAAGCCCTGGCCGTGCCCCTCTCTGCCCCCACCCACCAGTGCTCCCAGTCACATCCCAGTGTCCCTCTGCCTTCCCAGGCACAAGGACAGCTCTGTGCTGGTGTCACACAGAGCCTGACATGAGATTGTCACTTGCTATGTTTTTGGCATAGGTAAAATCCTGCTGAAGCAAAGCTACTCCCTTGGCACACCCACCACGTGCCCAGCATGGAGGAGGTTGTGACAGGTCAGTTGGGTTCCCTTTTTGGACATGAGGCAGAAATGGACCCCCAAAAGGCTTGTTCACTGGTAAAATATCTGCACAAGCATGACCAGCACCAGCTCTTGTTCCAGTTGTATGTTCTGGTGTCCTGCTTCACTGCCTGAGAGCATGACAGGGGGTTAACTCATTCAGTGGATTCTCAGCAATGACTGGAATGAGCCACACTGGGCTCATGAGACAATGACAGCAGCTCAAAGGAAAGTGGAGGGCCCTTTACCTACAAGACTCAGCAATCTTTAGAGAAAACCATTTAACATCTTTCATGGCAGTCTGTTCAAAAAAACCCCAAAGCTCTTGGCATAGCATGTGGAATCAATTGGACAATCACTAATGTAATGGAATTATGGTGATCTTATACACAAACAATGATTTACCAAAATAAGATTTACCTAGGGGGCTTTAAAATCAAGTTATTTTGGTACCAAAAAGAGTCTTTCATTTAATTCCCCTTTGCCCCTATGATTCAGATGATCTTTCACTCTACAGTTACGGACTTGGCCAGATTTCTTGGAAAATCAACCTGCAGAGAGGGAGGAGAAAGAACAGGCTTGTGAGTATTTACACCCCTGGCTTGTTTGTGTGTAACTTTGTAAAGTGTGGAACGTCGTTCTGGGTTCAAAATGAAAACAACTGAACGTATTCTCATGTTAATTTAGGACAGTCAGTGCAGGAACAGTCCATCATCTCAACTGTTACCACTCCTCTGCCAAAAACCAGGAGCAAATCCCTTGTTGCAGTGCCCAGGTGGTGAGAGGACACAGGGCGAGGCCAGTGTCTGCATTAAGGTCAAGTACCTCACAGGAACAGTGTTTGAGGAACACCCCTCTGAGGGCTGGCACCATCCTACAGTTTGTGGAACACCCCTCAGGGCTGTCACCTTCCTAGTTTGTGAAACACCCCTCTGAGGGCTGTCACCTTCCTACTGTCTGTGAAACACCCCTCTGAGGGCTGTCACCTTCCTACTGTCTGTGAAACACCCCTCTGAGGGCTGTCACCATCCTACAGCTTGTGGAACACCCCTCTGAGGGCTGTCACCATCCTACTGTCTGTGAAACACCCCTCTGAGGGCTGGCACCATCCTACTGTTTGTGGAACACCCCTCTGAGGGCTGTCACCATCCTACAGCTTGTGGAACACCCCTCTGAGGGCTGTCACCATCCTACAGCTTGTGAAACACCCCTCTGAGGGCTGTCACCATCCTATAGGTTGTGAAACACCCCTCTGAGGGCTGGCACCTTCCTATAGGTTGTGGAACACCCCTCTGAGGGCTGTCACCTTCCCAGTTTGTGAAACACCCCTCTGAGGGCTGTCACCATCCTACTGGCTGTGAAACACCCCTCTGAGGGCTGTCACCTTCCTACTGTCTGTGAAACACCCCTCTGAGGGCTGGCACCTTCCTAGAGGTTGTGGAACACCCCTCTGAGGGCTGTCACCTTCCTAGTTTGTGAAACACCCCTCTGAGGGCTGTCACCTTCCTACAGTTTGTGAAACACCCCTCTGAGGGCTGTCACCATCCTACTGGCTGTGAAACACCCCTCTGAGGGCTGTCACCATCCTACTGTTTGTGGAACACCCCTCTGAGGGCTGTCACCTTCCTACAGCCCTGCAGGCCCTGGGAGCTCCTGCCTGAACACAGCCCCGTGTCCCAGCTCAACCACAGCACACTCTGCTCCTCCCAGTTCTCCCCTCCAACCTGCTCCTCGCAGCAGCCCAAGCAGCTCCCCAGAGAAGCCCCCCAGGCTGGCAGCAGCACCCCGGGCACCCGTGCCAGCCCTGCAGGTGGCACACCCAGAGCACAGAAGGAGGGCTGTACTCACATCGTATCCTCGGAGCACAGCCAGGTGGAAGGCCAGCAGCTGCAGGGGGATGACGCTCAGGATGCCCTGCAGACAGTCCACTGAGTGGGGCACCTTGATTGTCCTTTTGTTGCTCTTAATGGTCTCGATGTCCTCCTTGTCACAGATCACCACGGGTCGGCCCTGCCACAGAGGGAAAGGTTGCAGCAAAGCAGGTCTGGGGGGTTCATTTCCCCCTCTGGTCAGAGCAGCAGCAGCAGCAAAAATGAATTAATTTGCAACCCAATGGCTTCACATCCCCCGGGCAGCCCTGCAGGGACTTAAGGGTTGACCAGACCTTCTGCACAACCTGCTCTTGGAGTGCCCCCTGTATTTACTGGGCTCACGTTTTGGGCAGTGACACCCAGGTGAACAGTCTGGGTGCCCAGTGAACTGCTCCTCTATTAAAAGCACCCTTCCTGATGCCCTGCCAACACTGCCAGGGCCTCACCTGCCGTGCAATGACCTGCTGGAGGGCGTTCTGGCACTTGGCATAGGTGTGGTCTCTCATGATGATCATGATGACTGGCATGAGCTTGTCCACCAGTGCCAGCGGGCCGTGCTTCAGCTCCCCTGCCAGGATGCCCTCCGAGTGCATGTAGGTGATTTCCTTAATTTTCTAGGGAAAAAAAATCCATAAAACTGTGAGCAAACTTGTATTTATGTGGGTTTTTAACCTGTTCTGTGGATTCTTCTGCTTTTTAACTTTTTAAAAACTTTCTGGCTCTTCTCAGAGCAAAGGAGTCAGGCTGAAAACCCAGATCCAAGCTGAGCTGGGCTGGTGGAGGCAACAAGAGGTCACCAACACCCCCAGTTCCACCACCAGACCCACCACAGCCCTCATGATCTGCCAACACACCCACCACCAGAGTCTGACTGGGCAGGCAGAGGCAAAGAAGACACATCTGCAGGTCAGGGGGGGACAGAACTCAGGGCAACAGGAACCTCCTCAAAGGCAACAACTGCAAGGGATGGGTTTGGGAAGTGCATGCTCAGGGTTGGGTGGTGAGTGTTAGAGGAAATCCCATCCCAACAGAGCAAACACCTGGATTTATCAGGGTTCCCAGTCTGTCCCAGTAAAGCATTCCCAGTGTGAATGGGGAAATACATCCTTTCAACCCAGCAGAGCTTGTGACACGCAGCAGCCTCAGCATTGTTATGGTGAGTTTTAGGTGTTTATGATCATAGAATCATGGAATGGCCTGGGTTGGAAGGGACCTTAAAGCCCACCCTTGAGCAGGGACATCTTCCACCAGCCCAGGTTGCTCCAGCCTGGCCTGGGACACTTCCAGGGATGAGGCAGCCACAGCTTCTCTGGGCACTCTGTGCCAGTGCCCCCCTCTGACCCAGTGTTGCCACACACCAGAGCTGCCACTCGCAACTGCTCTTAGCCCTGTGCTGCTCCTTCTACAGAGATCTGAAGTCCAGAGATGTTTGAACCAGCTTTAAGTAAGGAAATCTCTTACCAGAGCTCCCTCCAGGCACGTGGCGTAGTGGTAGCCCCGTCCCATGATGAGGACAGACTTCTGATGGTACAGCTCAGTGGCCAGCTTCTGGATCTCATCATCCATGCTCAGCACTTCTTTAATTAAGTCTGGAAGGAAGGAGGAGAACCCAAAATGAGTGTTCTCAAGTGCCTGTGTCTCAAACTACCCACACTGCTCATCCTTCACGGGCACACAGAGCAATGACCTGCAAACAGACTGGACTTGGTGCTTTACTGGTCCAGTTTAGTGGTCTGGAGACATCACAGAGAACACAAGTCACTGGGAACAGCCCTCATTGATCAGGCTGGCTGGTCCAGGACCCTGAGACTCTGCAATTGTGCTTTGTATGAACCCTCAGTGACTACTCCAGGGGACCCCTGGGGGAGCACAGCGACCCTGTCCCACCTGGCAGCCCCTTCAGCCCACGCATGATCTCCTTGCGCCGCTCCTGCATGGAAATTCTGTCATCACACATCATCAGGGCAAACATCACCAGGGACACAAACTGGCTGGTGTAGGCCTGGAAGGAGAGAGAGAGCCTGTCAGTGTGACCCTAACCAGTTACCACCCACCAGGTAAAACCCCCAGGCCAGCTCTTGGCTTTACTCTTCACGTGGCACCAAGTGGCAGCTTTTGTTCCACTTTAGTGGCAGAGATGAACGTGAAAGTCACAGGGCAAATCACCCCTGAGCAGGTCTCCAGTGGAGGCACACAGTGATCTCCTCAGGCTCCAAGAGATTCAGACACAAGAACAGGATTTTATGTTCTGAGACTCCCTGGTGACTGCCAAAGCCTATTGGTGACCACACCTGTGTCTTCCTTCTCTGCAAGGAAATGCTGAGACCATTTCACTGGAGAAGGGCAGACCCCCTGAGTGGAGACGTGCAGGGCAAGCCCACAAGAAGCAGCTGAGATTCTTCTGCACCACAATGAGGTGATTTCCCTCCTCCCTTCTTTAAGAACAGGTCCTGAACCCTTCACCTGGCTCAGGCTCCACCTGTGTCTGCAAGGCCACAGTGACTGGTGTCACTGACTCCAGCTTTGCAGGATTTCTGTGCCTCCCAAACAAACTTCCATGCTGCTCTGCTGGAGAATTAAACAGTTCTGGAGGAATCCAGGGGAGCCTCAGCTGTGCTGACCAGAGCAGCCTGCTGTGGAATGGGAGCTGCTCTGCCTTGGTGCAGCTGGAGGCCACAGAAGCCCAGAGCACCAACCAGCCCCACTAACATGCCTGGGATGATCAGAATATTCTCAAAGTGAAGCTCTGGACAACCTCAGGGCAGAATTTTTTTCAATTTCCTATTTCATGTACAACTTTGGCAACTCCCCACATCACCAGAGGAAAAAATGCCATTTATCTCCAAACTGTACTGTTGGCCATGTGAGAACAACAGGGACAAACAACCCGTTCAAGAGGTTCTTGCAAGAGGCTCATGAATTTTCCATGATCAAATCCCCCTGTGAACTATTAAACTCCAGTGTGGTTTTTGGCTGAATTTATGTAACAGATTGACATCATCTCGCCTCTAAATATAACTAAACCAAAGCAGATCTCACCAGGCAGGAGCACCTCATCCAAATGAAATGCAGCAAAGCAAGTTACTCTGTGCTGTATCACACACAGCCAGAACACCCCTGTGAGTGGCCACTGCCTTTCTGTAAAAGACCATTCCAAATGGCCAAATGTACAGTCTTGATCTCTGAGTTTCTTTGGGAAGGCAGGGCCTGCAAGGGAGTTACAACCAGTCAACGTTTCCATTAGCTTGTCTTTTAATCTTCACACTTCAGTTTAAACTGAGTGTGCACCTTGAGAATTCCTGCCTTTTAGGAATCACTCCCTCTGAGACCTGTTTGTTTTCAACATCTAATACATTTTACCTAAAAAAAGAGATAAAAAAAGCTCTTTGATTCCCCCATTGGCCAAAAATATAGTCTTAATACCTGAGTTTCTTTGAGAAGGTTTCCATTATCTTGTCTTTTAATATTCAGACTTCAGTTTAAACTGAGTGTGCACCCCAAGAGAAATGATGGGAAAGAGAGAATTCCTGCCTCTTAGGAATCACTGCCTCTGAGACCTGTTTGTTTTCAAAATATAATATATTTCACTTAAAAAAAAAGATTAAAAAAAAGCTCTTTCATTCCCCCACTGACCAAAAGTATAGTCTCAATATCTAAGTTTCTTTGGGAAGGCAGGGCCTGCAAGGGAGTTACAACCAGTCAAGGTCTCCATTAGCTTGCCTTTTAATCTTCAGACTTAAGTTTAAACTGAGTGTGCACCTCAAGACAAATGATGGGAAAGAGAAGAGAATTCCTGCCTCTTAGGAATCATTCCCTCCGAGACCTGTTGTTCTAATAATAGTTTCCTCCTAATATTTCATTTAAAAAGAGATTAAAAAAGCCCTCTGGAAGCTGCAATAAAATGCAAAGTGCTGCTGGGCACAAGGTGTGGAACCACCCAACGACCGACGTCGGGTCAAAAGGGAATAGAGAAGGGAATAAAGAGCACTGGGCAGGGCAGCCAGCCCAGAGGCAGGGCACGAGGAGGAGAAGCTCCAGGGGCAGGCAGAGGGCAGGGAGGGGGTGAGCTGTGCCCACCTTGGTGCTGGCCACGCCGATCTCGGGGCCCGCGTTGATGTGCACGCCGCAGTCGGTCTCGCGCGAGATGGAGCTGCCCACGGTGTTGGTGATGCCCACGGTGAGGGCACCCCTCTCCTTGCAGTACCGGAGGCACATCAGGGTGTCTGCTGTCTCACCTGCAAAACCACGAGGGAGGGGCTGCCAGAGCTGCTCAGTGCCCACCTTTGGAGAGGTTTGAGCTACCTGCAAGGCAAGGAGGCAGCAGCTCCTTCAGCCCCCGCGCGGTGGGTTTGGACCCCAAACACAGGACAGAGAAATGTAGAAAGCACAAAACCTGATAGGATTTGGTGTAAAGGGAAAGTCAGTGTTCTGTTATGATTTTTAAGAAAAGGGAGGGGGGGAAGTGTATCTTCTTCTTCGTTTTTGTGGTTAATAAAAATTTCCCTGGGCAGGGAAGGGTGAGGGGAAAATGTATCAGGGATGTTCTTGAGCTGCTCATGAGCTGAGCTCAGAGGTGGGGCTGAGAGCAGAAGGGGCTCTGTACTCCTGCCTGTGTCACCAGCTTGCTTCAGTCCTAAAAGGACACAGCCCTGAGTCCTGCACGTGTGAGGTGACAACAGAACCCCCAAACCTGTCCCTCAGTGCCCACGCCTGCCCTGCTCACTGCAGCAGGTCCTGCAGGGTGGGAATCTACTCCTAAAACCAGATTTATGGCTGGGGGGAATGACTTATTTCATCTCAATATTTACTTTGGGATTTTACTGCCTGGTGAGCAAGCTCAGGTTGCAGGAAAATCTTTGCTGGGATGCCACATCCAACCCTTCAGGGGAAAGATGTTGCTCCTCACATGTCAGTGTTTCCTGCTAAACTGGGACAGGACTGGCTCTAAGGGGACATGTCTCTTCAAAAACCCCAGGCAGAACCTGACCATGAGCCCCCCCAGAGAGGATATTTTGGCACACTTGTGCCTGAGAACAAAAAGCTGCTACCAAGAGAGTACCTGAACCTGTGGGGATAAAGCAATGACTTGTTTTAGTGTCACAGCTGTCATGAAAGTCTGAAATGGTAAATGCAACTAAGAGGGGAAAAAATGTATTTTTGTATTGCAGTTGTCCTTGAAAATACGAGTATGATCCACATCATACTCATTTTTTTATGCTTCACTGTGCCTTCTATCTCCTTCTCCATTCCAAGGTTGTGTTTTTTGATACTTGTGTCTGACAGTTTCAACCCTTCAGTGGCTCCAAACCACCACATGGCAGTGCTTTAACCAGAGAGCTGAAACTATCCAGGAGCCACCTTTACCCAGAGCTCAGCAGCATTTTCCACCCTGCTGACTGACTGATGGAGTATTTCCTCCCAGAGAAAGGACACAAAACTCCTGTCACCATATGGAAACCTCAGCTACCCAAACCCTCTGGTCCTCCCCATCTCCATCTGTCCCCGTGCCAAGTTCTTCCCTCACAAACACCAGCCAAAATGCACAGACAGGCACCAGGATCTGGCCCTGCTGCCCTTCCCCTCCCTCCCTGCTGCCCTTCCCCTCCCTCCCTGCCACCTCCAGGCTGCAGGGAGCTGTACCTGACTGGCTGAGGAAGAAGCAGACGTCGTCTCTGAACACGGGGGTGTTTCTGTCCAAGAAGTCACTGGCCAGTTCCACCATGACAGGCAGCTCCGTGAGCTCTTCCAGCACCTGCCGGGTCTGGTGGGAGGAGATGGCACACATCACAGCATGGTTAGGCACCCAGGGGTGGGCAGCACAAAGGAGCCTTCCAGATGCCACACACTGGGAAATATTACTGCCAAAATCCCACTGAGTGTCAGTGCTGGGGGGTATTTTCATTACTCAGTGGGCTCTCACTCAAGTCACCAACTAGCCCTGGCAAAAGTGCCCTTGCTTTGGTGCCACAGCCTGTGGGGCCAAGTCCTCCCTCCATGGAGATGGTTCTCCAGTCAGTCTCACTCATTATGTATGCATTAGATAATCTAATCCTTCTCTCAGACTCTAACTGAATTTGGAAACCACCAGGAGCTGGTTCTGGTGAGTCCATGGGTCACTGTCAGAATTCTCTCACAGGGCTCATCAGGATGGACAAACATTTCCTCTTCTGGCCCTGCCAACCAGTTGCCATTGCAGCACTGCTGAGAGGAGGAGAGGATTCCTCTGGGAAGCTCTGGGTACTTTTAATTGCCACACTCCAGGCTGCCAAGCTCCAGCCCAGAAAGGCTCCAGCATTCTGCTCTTGCTCTGTCCCTCCCATGCCAGTTGTCTTTTACAACAGAGCAGGTTTGGGTTTTTAAAGCCTTCCACAGTGATGCAAGTCACACGCAACATTTCCCCAGGTATTCTGGTTCTTCAGCTTCATTTCCTACTGCTGTTGCTGGTGAACTGAAAGTCTGGTGTTTGCAGCTTTCACAAGGACCTGAAATCAATCCTGGCACACGCCAGGCACTCTCCAGGCAGACCTGAGAGCCATTCCCAGTGCCTGCAGGGATTCCAGGTGAGCTGGGCAGGGACTGGGGACAAGGCATGGAGGGACAGGACACAGGGAATGAAATTAAACTGAAATTTAAATTAAACTGAAAAAGGTAGACTAGGATTAGATGTTAGGAGGGAATTGTTCCCTGGGAGGGTGGGGAGGGGCTGAGATGGGATTCCCAGAGAAGCTGTAGGTTCCCCATCCCTGGAAGGGTCCAAGGGCGGGTTGGAGCACCCTGGGCTATGGAAGGTGCCCCTGGCCGTGGCAGGGGGTGGCACTGGATGAGGTCCCTTCCCTCCCAGGCCATGCCATGGGGCTGTGCCCCTGTGGCAGCCCCAGCCCAGACTCACCGCCACGCCCGCGTGGTAACTGGTGCCACACGCGATGAGGATCAAACGCCGGCACCTCTGAATCTCCTTGATGTGGTCCTTCAGCCCACCCAGGTTTACTGTGAGGAGGTGCAGAGGGGACAATCAGGGGGGCCAGGCAGCAGAAATGCTCAGCATCACTGGTGCTGGCACACCATGTTACAGTCACCAACCACCACTTTGCAAAAAACCACCATGAAAGGTGATCCTGCCCCCGGAACAGGAATTCTGAAGGCACCCTGAGACATCCCATCAGCTCACCCAGCAAGGCTTTAATCCCCATGTCAGCATCTGCTTCCTCCACTGGAACTACAGGGAGGAACTGCTGGATACTGAGCTGTCAGAAAGGGAGGAGGCTCAATCTCAATTACCAGTGTAGTCATCAAAGTTGACCCTTCCTCTCATGGTATTAACGACGGATTCCGGCTGCTCAAATATTTCCTTCTGCATAAATGAGCTGAAGTTGCCTGTGAAGGAGGAAAGAAAACAAGCTGGAACACTTTACCTCCTGGCAACTGACATTTTTCCTGGGTATGGAGGGAAAAGCTTGGAGCAGAGTCACTAACGGGCCAGTTCCCACTCAGAGATTATTAAATTGATACTTCTTCTCTTGCCAAAGCATCAGCTCATCGTGAGAGCTTGACTCGAGTTCCTAGAAGGTGTCAGAGAAGGGGCAGATCTGGAGTGGCAAGTCTGCCAGGGATTCATCTTGGCAAAAACAGATGGCTCCAAGCAGGATGCAAAATTCTCAGCCCCACAACTGCCCTCACTATTGTGTCAACAGCAAGAGGGAAGTCCCATCAGATGCAGGGACTTCCTTCACCACGAGGGTCAGAAAACACAGCCCCAGGTGCTCAGACAGGCTGGGGCACTTCTGCCCTGGGTGCTGCTCCAACCCTGACTGAGCGCTCCTCACTCCTGCCCGGGGACTGGACCAGGAGCCCTCCACGGGTCTTTTCCCCCCTGCTTTCTCCATGTTCTCAGGGAGGGCCCGTGCACGTCCCCAGGTGAGCTCCAGGAGCTGTTACCCTTCATGATCTGCTGCAGCTCCATCTGCAGGGTCTGCACGGCCCGGCCCGGGTGGTCGCCGGCCGTGCGCTTGATGCGGTGGATGGACAGACGCCCGTCCACCACGGCCGCCACGTCGTCGTCCTCCAGGAAGATGACCCTGTTGGTGTGCTCGATGACAGCACTGTGGGGACACACAGCACTCCTCGTGAGCCCCCCCAGCAGCAGCAGAGCCACAGTCCCCTCCCAGCCCAACCCAGCCCAGCCCAGGGCTTCTCACTGCAGAAAGCTGCTCATTTCAGAGGGACTGCTCATGAAATCCCACCCTGCCAAGGGAACTGGATTTTCCCCACCCAGCTCATTGCTGATTTCAGTGCCTGCTTTCAGGAGAAACTCTGCATTGCTCAGACAAAGCAGCACTGGGATGGATGGGAGAGTGAAGCCAGGACAGGAACCTGCCCTGGCACAGAGGCTGCTCAGCCAGAGGGGCAGGTTCCTTCCCTGGTTCTCCAGTGACAAGCCACTGTCCCTCCCTGTGCCTCACCCTCCCCACCTGCAGGACTGGGCCCCCTGTTAAATCCCACTGAGATCTGCTCAGAAGCACCCCAAGAATCAGACACCAGCACACACCTTCCCTGCCTGCAGTTTGCTCTGGCATTACCAGAGGGCTGTAACACCCATGGCCAGGTTTGAGTCTCTGCTTTCTCTCAGCAGCTCCCTGTTTTAGCAGCTTTGTCCTGACCTTGGGCAAGTCATTGGAAACCCTCTAAAACCCTCTGGGTGTCCTAAGGCTCTCCAAAACTCCCCAATGAAAAGAGCTGCAGAAATCACCCACAGCAGGATTTTCACAATCCTGGAGCAAGAAAGAATCCCAGAAGCTGCAGCCAAGGCAGTCTCTCCTCCCTTCTCTGGGATTACAGTAAAACACCTTTGATGGTGATTCATTGATTGATTGCTTGATTGATGATGAAGCAGGCACTGAAATTAGAGATCCCTGAGAACCAACACAATTCTCCTGCTAATTAGCATCTGTCCTGCTAATTTAGGTCAGTGCTCTTGGGTTTCCTATCACTAGGGGATCTCAACAGATGTGCTTGAAGGAGGACAACCCCACTGTTCCAAGGAGAGCACTCACTGCTTGAACAAAACTCTGTTTCTGTCCCCATTTGTAAAGTAATGCCCAAAGAGACCTCCCCAGCTCTTGCTCGAGGCCTCCCTTTAAACAGCACATTTTTACAGGCACTGAAAGGTGCTGAAAGCACCTTACCTGGCATCAGAAGCAAAGTAATACTCCACAGCCTTCTCCTCCACGGGGAAGAGGCAGGTGGTGCTGTCAACACGGGACAGGCTGCAGCTTCCCTTCTTGTCCTTCCCTGGAAGACACGAGCATGAGGGGCTGTCCCTGCTGGCCCAGCAGAGCAAGGGCAGCCCCCCCAAGGCCACAAGGCTTGGTACCAACATGAAGCATTATTTTGGGCCCTGCAGGTGGTCCTGGGGAATCCAGCAGTGCCAGAGGGCAGCACTCGTGGGGCTGTGCCCCTCCTCCCTTTGCTTGCAAGGGGTTTATGTCCTTTCCAATGACATCTGCAAGGGCAGGGTTAGTGCAGGGGTTTGGGTGTAGAGGAAAACATAAGTAAAAGCTCAGATGAAAGTTCTCTGTGGCTGCACTAGCAGAGAATTCAAGCTGCTTCCTGAGCAGCCACATTTACCCCCTGAACCTGCCCTGTTTCTGATTTCAGCCTCTCCCCTGCTGCTGCCTCACTGACTCCCCCCAGGCTCTCAGAAACAGAGCAGATTGCTCTTTTTTTGTCAATTAATCTCAGCACTGGGGAAGTTGTCTCAGAGCTGCCACCTGTGCAAACCACAGTGCTCCTCTGAGCAAGGCAGACGTAACCCAAACCCAGTCCTGTCTGGCTGAGCTCATGTGGTCAGACACAGTTCAGGAAACCCAGGATTAAGGGCTGGGCCTTGTTCCTGCTCTATCAGATACAACCACCTCATGGTGATCCAAAAATCAGGCCTGCTGTGGGTCCTCTGCTACTGCCAGGAGGGATCCAGGAGTGCTGGAGGACACAGGACTGAGAGTCAGCTTTGGAAAAACGTGTGCTAAGCCTTTAAAGAGGTTCAGTGCTTCACCAGGGAGCCCTTCTGGAATCCTCTGGCAATTCCCAATCCTCTCTAATCCTCCTCCTCAAAAAACACTGCTCAGTGGTGCAGCTCACGAGGAATGCAGATGAGGACCCAACACCTACAGCTCAGCACTGGCCTTGAGCAAAATTATGTGCCAGTCACTGTGCAGGGTATGGAGAGGGTGGGGGTGGGTTAATCATCTTACCCACCAAAATGTGCCCATTGCTGAAGAGCAACAAATAGTTCCTCTATTTTATATTTATTCCATAATCCTGATGCTGTTTCACCTACTGGACACTGAGCTGATCCAGTGGTGTCAGCAGAGCTCAGGGGGTTTGGATTTGTATTTCTGCAAGTGCAAATGTAAAGAAAAAATACTGCTTTCATGTTGATACTCAGTAAGAAAACCCACTCAGCCAACAACTTAGAGCCCTCCACTTGAGTCATTAAGTCAGTAAATGAGGAAAACATCTTTGTTGGTGAGATGAGACAGGAGAGGCTGATTTGGTGTTGAGACAGGAGAGACTGATTTGGGGTTGAGGAAGGAGAGACTGATTTGGGGTTGAGGAAGAACAGAGCAGAGATGGTTTTTAGTGGCCATTCCCCAACAGAAGCACCCAGACCTGATCAGAACATGCAAATCTGGTTCCTCAAAATAAGAACATTGCCCTGCATTGACTTTATTATGTGGCATTGCTTTCCTGTGTTACAGATTTTGGGCTGGAAAGTGGAATGTGCTCTTACTGTGCACTCCCAGGTGCACTGTGTGTGTGACTTCCAAGGAAGTTACAGTCAGCATTATCAGCCAATTATGGTTGTTATGTGCATTTGTCCATAGACTGCCCATTTATCTATGGATAATCTGGATTGCTGCCCCACAACACCAACCATCCCACCTACCAGAATTCAGCAACACAGAGGTAACCCATTAATCTCTTCCCTTCTGAATCAGAAATGGAGACACCCCAGAGAACAAACACAGGTCCAGCAAAAATGGGCAGAGGGGTCAGCTTTTCAGCCTCCCTGAGTGCTCTGGTTCCTGAAGTCCCTGGGAATTCAGGTTAACCTGACTTCACAGTTTTATTCTCATCACTCCACACTGCTTCAGATGTGAGCTCAGTTCATCACATCACATCTGGTGGGTCAGCCTTTGAAAACAAATCAAGTACTTAATGTGGATTTAAACTGGTTCATCCTCATAAATGAGCAAAGGGAAGGACATTCCAGCCTCAGGCCAACCTTTCTGCTTCCACCAGACTGCCACCACGGTCAGGGGGGAAGATGCAGCTCTGACCACCAGAATTCCAGAAGGAATTTAGGAGAATGCCTGCATGAGGATTCTTAGCAGCCTCCTAGTTCAGTGGGTTTATTTTTAAGGTAATTTAGTGTTTCCTCCTGTAGTCAGAGCTGCAGGGAACGTGCACTGTCACCAGTTTTGCACATATGCTGAGCATTATGTCCCAGTATTTGCAATGGGATGGTGGGTGGATTTTCCTGTGTGTTGCTCATGGTGTTTCTGATCAAGAAGGAATTCTGATTATCCCATTTGTTTCACAAGGAAAGCAATAACCACATATTAAAGAGACAATGCATCTTTGTCTCATTTGTGATTCCTTTCCTACGGAACTGGAGGGTTTGTGTGAAATTTCCAGTTATAGCTTTTTTTCTCTGGCAGGCACCTTCCTCCATTTTTATGGATATTCCATCAAAAGAATGATCCATAGATTGTACAGCTGAAAGTGCAATTGGGAAAAAAAAAACAAACCAAACTTCAGACAACCAGTAAAACAAATCCAGTGTTACATACATACATACATGAAGGATTACTGCTAATTATCCAACACAACCAAGAGGCAAAGCTGCTGGCACTGCTCCTTGGAGCAGCTGCACCATTGGGAAGCAGCAAGACACAGGACAGCAACTCCTTTGGATCAATCCCTTTGGATCCCTGCACTGCTCAGAACACAAGTCCAGGGATCCCTCTGACAACATGAAGTTACAGGGTAATTCTTGGTCACTTTTCACTTTCAAGGCTGCAACTGCATGTTGGTGGTAAAACACTTGTGTGAGGGAGGGATGGAGAGACCACGTCAACAGATTGTCACACGAAGGGTGACAGCATTCTGCTGCTTAAATATGATGCTGGGCATGAGGGAGAGGTTTGAGATCATGCCCAGCCTCCAGCCTGTGAAACTGTCATTTTTGTTCTTGAGAACAGGCAGGTCCAGCAATGCCAACATGCCACACACACAATAAACATTTGAGTCTGAATTTAACCAGACTGTCACCTGTACCACACTGAGCTAGTCTGACATCCCTGCAAGTGTCCAGGCCAGGCTGCACAGGGCTTGCAGCTACCTGGGCTACTGGAAGGTGTCTTCAAGGTCCCTTCCAACCCCAAACCAGTCTGTGATTCTAGGATTCTGTTTGATCCTATTAAGATGTATTTTCCTTGCAACCATTAGAGCTTTGACTCCAAAGCTGGACTCTGGCATGAGGCGGTAGAGGATGTGGTTAAAAAAAAAACCTCTAAAAATGGTTTAATTTGCAATTTACAGACAAAGGTTTAGGAGTGCAATCCATCCCCCAGGGCACACAGGTCAGAATCTCTGCTGGTGCCCTGGTGTGGGTGTGCCCAGGGAAGGGGAGGGGGTGCCACTCACCGGTGCGGTAGAGGATGGGGATGTGGTCGGTGGAGAGCTTGTGCTCGCTGCGCACGCCGATGAGCAGGGGGCTGCCTCGCCTGCAGGACACACAGCACGGCCTCAGCCACTGCCCAGCCCCCCCGAGCCCACCCCAGGGCCTGTGCCCCCCAGCACAGCAGCTCAGGGGCACTGGGGCACAGCCACAGCCTGCCAGGGGAGCTGCAAACACGGAGGGGAAGGGGCTCGCAATAAACACAACGCCAGGATCCGGCCCGAGGTTCAGGGGAGCTCTGCAGGAGGCTCTGCAACCCCCCAGGCCCCTGAAGCAGGGGCTGTTCCTCACTGCAGGCACCCCCACACAGGCACTGGCACTGAAATTCAACACCTGTGCAGGCACATGTGTGGTTAAACCAACCCGACTGGTGGGGATGTTTAAAAGGCAGGGAGAAAAACTGAGCACGAGGCTGGCCCAGCTTGCAGGTCAAAGGGAAGACCCATCCAAGCAGCACCAAACAAAAGGTAAAACCATCTCCTTTCAAACCACAAGCAGAGGACACCAAAAAATGAAGCTTTTTCTCTATCACAACCAGCCCAGCTGGTCACTAAGAAACTCTCAAAATATTCTTTCTGGGAACTTTCTGTTCTGACAAAGGGAAAACAGGAGAAAGGAAACTCAAACCAGCAGCCACCCCCCAGCCCAGCACATCCAGTGTGGTGAGAACAACCCCTGCTATGGCAACACTCACCTGGTACCCACAGCTTGCCCAGGATAATGAACACTCTTGAACACCAGGGCAAAAGCACCTTCCTGCAACGACAGAAACACAAAGAGGTCATCCCTTCCCCTGAGGCCTGGGCACCATTTCAGCATTCCCAGGACAGGAGCTGCTCCCATGTTTCTGTGAACAAGGAGGAGACACCCAACAGGTGGTTTCACAGATGCTTCCAGAACCACCTGTAGCTCCATCCCCCTCAGCCTGGAAGGATGTCCAGGCAGTGCTTCCCCAGCCTGGGAATGAATCCCCTGAACCCCAGGGAGACACTACAGTCAGACATCCTTGGTACCCACCCACTCCTGCCTTAGCTCAGGCTGCAGTCAGGAGCCCTGCAAAGGCAAAGGGCTGGCAAAAGAAGCACCAAAACTTTGGGGTGTTTGCTCAGGTGGGGTGGCACCGAATGCCCAGGTGAGCCACCACAACCTGCCTGGCCTGGGAGATCCCAGGCAAACTCCCCTGGACGAGGTGCTCTGGCATGAGAGGCAAAATGTGATGGATCCTGTTCCTGCCCACAGCTGGGCACGGGCTGACACGTGGAACCAGAGGCTCGGCCGTGCAGCTCCCACAAGGGGTCAGCAGCTCTCCCAGATGGAGCTCTCAGGAAGCACTGGAAGCACAGACTCGCTTTCCCAAGACCCCTCCCTGCCCAGTTCCCACCTCCCACGCTCAGCCCCCCACACACCAGGGACTGGCAGCCTCCAGGGGCAGCTGTGCCCACCATTCAGGCATTTGCCAGATGAGTTAGTAATGTTAAAGAAAAGCCAATGTATGTCTGAGGTGAACTGTCAGAGGCAGGAGACAAAACCCTGCCCCAGAGCAGGCTGCAGTGGTGGCACAGGCTGGCACTGCAGTACCCAGGCTCCCCGGGCAGTGCTGGAGTGCAGGTGCTGTTTTTTGGGCACGTGTGTGCCCATCTGGTGTGTCAGTGCTGGTGTGTCTGCCCCTGTTTGCCCATGCTGGTTTATCTGTGCTGGTGTCCTCACCCGGGTGTTCCCACTGCTGTGTCTGCCCCAGTGAGCCCACTGCTGTGCCCACTGCTGTGTCTGCCCCAGTGAGCCCACTGCTGTGCCCACTGCTGTGTCTGCCCCAGTGAGCCCACTGCTGTGC
>JAWWMP010000060.1:525239-542186 GCA_035047865.1 Dendrocincla tyrannina | reverse complement strand
CACCCAGGGATCCCAAAGATACCAAACACTGGGATCCCAAAGATACCAAACACTGGGATCCCAAAGATACCACACCCTGGGATCCTGGGGCTGGGATATGGAGGGGAGTGGGCCCCTTATGCAGAGGCCCCCCTTGGAATTCCCACCCTGAGGGGTCTGTCCATTCCTGGAGCGAACCCCTTGGAATTCCCAGCCTGAGACATGGGCTGGGGGGGTCTGTCCATTCCCAGAAACCCCACTGGAAATTCCCAGCCCTGAAACACTGGAAGGGGGTGTCTGTCCATTGCTGAAGCCTCCCCAGTAATTCTCAGCCCTGAAACATGGGAGGTTGTGCCTGTTCCCTGAAGCTTCCCCCAGTAATTCCCAATCCTGAGACAAACAGGGCTGTGCCCCCATTCCCAGAACTCCCAGTCCTCAAACAGAGGGCTATGTCCCCATTCCCAGAACCACCCCCCCAGTAATTCCCAGTCCTGAGACACACAGGGCCGTATCCCCATTCCCAGTCTCTCCCTGTAATTCCCAGTCCTGAGACACACAGAGCTGTGTCCCCATTCCCAGTAACTCCCAGTCCTCAAACAGAGGGCTGTGTCCCCATTCCCAGTAACTCCCAGTCCTCAAACAGAGGGCTGTGTCCCCATTCCCAGACTCCCCCCAGTAACTCCCACTGACCCCAGTCAGGAGCAGCACCCCCAGGATCTTGCCCAGGCCTTTCCACAGCATTCAGCACTGGGAGAGGACTGGGTTAGGACCCAACCCAGGGGCCAAAGGGCTTGGAACAAGAGGCCCCTCAGGCTCCTGACCCCCCGTGACACAGCAGGAATCCTCCAGCTCCACGTGGCCTGCCTTCTCATTTCCTCCTGACTGTTCTACAACAGCACCCATTGAGAAGCAAGAGAAAGGAAGCATTAAAATGAATCTGCAGAGCAGACTGGGATGGGCATGACTGGCAAAGGAGTGCCAGTCCCTGCAGCTGGGAGAGCTGGGCTGCTGCCTGCCTGGAACTGCCACCATCAAACCCCTGCTGGAAAACTCACTCAAAGCCTAAGGCTACAACAGGAGAACAATCCCTTAAGGAAAATGCCATTCATTCCACTTTATGTTACTGAAAATGAAAGTCAGCAGAGAAATATTTCCTTCAAAGGCTCAGAAAACAATAAGTGATGTGAGTACACACAAAAGAATCGGCATGGGGAGGATTTTGAACTTGCTGGAGGTGGTCAGGGATCTGGGAAGCACTGGGAGCTCAGAGCCAGCACAGAGCCAGCTCCTGGCTTTGGTTCCTCGGTGAGGGCACAAGGAACCAGCCAGGGCAGAGCAGCCCTTTGCCATCAACCTGTTTGGTGTTTCATCCCCCCTCTGTCAGCTGGAATGTGGAGAGGGGATGACTTCACATCCCGAGTTCTGCTCCCCTTGCCCACCTGCCCTCAGGAAGGTGTTTGGTGGCAGTGCAGGCTGATTTCCCAGGTGGGAAGGGAACCAGAGCCCTGGGAAGGTGCGAGCACCAGGAACGCTCACCCTGCCTGGCAGTGCTGCTCTCCCTGCCCAGCACTCACACCCCCCTGGGGACTCACCCACCGTGGCTATTTAATTGTCTCCCTGTAAAAGCCCATATTTTCTCCCATGTAACTTTATCCTGAGGTTTGCTGTGCACACAGGACATGCTGTTACTACTGTGTAGTGGCTCATCTGGATGTAAAGTGCAACTTACTACAATATAGAAATGTGAGAACAGTTTCCCAGACTCTCATACATGAGCCTTTGAAGTTAACACTTGAAACAGAAGCTCTGCCTCAAGTCTTGAATTTTAGACAGATTGCAAACTATGCCCCTTGGAAAAGAGTATGTTTTGTGACCCCTGAGATAAGACATTTTGCAGATGAATATCAGGTAATGTGATTTCCTCTGACAGGGGTGAAAACAAAATGCCTCCCTGGCAGACTGGAACTCTGCACTTCACTACTGCACACCAAAAATACCACAATGCTGCTTTTTTCCTTGAAAAACACACCAGAATAATTTCAAGCAGTGATTACTATTTTATTTAAAGTAGTCATTATAATGACTAACTGTAATTTTTAGAAAGACTTCCCAGTCAGAAGGCCTTGCTGACCTGAGAGGCCTCCCAGCCCCGGCTGAAGGGCCCTCTTTCAGAGCAGAGCTGTGAGAACATCCCGTCCCTGCCACAGAGGACGTGGCCACCTCACCCACTCCCGAGCTGAATAGGCAGCCCTGTGTTCCCATGAAAGGGTTTTTGGGAGAGTGGAGGAGACAGGACACCTCTCACTATCAGGGATTCTTTCCATGAGCTAAGCTGTGCCAGAGCTTGGACGTTCACACCGGAGCTGCTGCAGATTGCACCGCCCTGGGCTGTCAGTGGTGGTGGTTATGGTGACTGTCAGTGCTGGGAACACACCTGGGGTTTGTCCTGTTCTCCAGGTGAGAACTGGCACTTCCCGCCCTCCCTCTCCTTCCATTTCTCCTGAGCTGGAGCCCCCCCATTTCCCTCAGCTGCAGAAATGCAACCCCTGCCCTCCAGAGTTTTGGGGTGGGGCAGAGCAGCTAAAAGAGGGTGGGATGTGTTAGGACCTTCCCTCTCCACGGCTCAGCTCGAGGAACTGGAGCACACACAGGACACGTGATGGACATGGAATCTTTTCAGGCTCAGGATCAGAAGGTGCTTCATCTTCACCTCGGTCCTGTGTGCACAAACCAAAGACAAGACTGGCAATGCCCTCGTAGTACCTGGAAGAGAAGAGCACAACCACATCTTTCACAGAGACATTTACCACACAAAACCAGCTACTTTGCTGCTTAGGTTTTGGCTTATGCACTGCAGTATTGAGAAATCAATGCTAAAAAAGTCTCGTTTTGAGAAACCAGAGCCATGACCTGCCACTCTGGTGGAGAACACAGCAGTGATGGTTGCACAGGCTCCCTTTGGGGCACTCTGAGCCTGCCTTGAGGGGAGTTTTGTCATCCACAGGCTCCTCAGATCAGGCACTGTGTGTACTTCATCTTTGGGGGCAGAAAACATGGTCATTTCAGACCAATTTCCAAATCCTGAGTGGGCAATTTAACCCACCGTGGGTTATTACTCTCCATGCAAGCTGAAGAAATATTTAGCTGGAATAGTTCTTTTCAGATTTCTAACAAGCAGTGTGGAGTTTATGGCTGCCACGTGCTGCTGTATCAAAGAGGCTTCACTGACTGAGCTGATCCTGTTTAGGGACTCTGGAATAATTCCCCTGGCAAGGAGTGAAAGAGGGGAACACACCTGAGGATGGGAATAAAACAAGCCAAGTAAGGCTCAGGGTGGCAGCACAAAGAAGGAACAGAATCTCCCCTTCCAAAGCCATGGCCAGCCAGGCACCGGGCAGAAATCCTTCCCAACGCACAGGCAAACACAACGACTGCTTGCAAAACCAAATCTCTGTATTTGCATGTGAGAACAATAAACATCTCCCTTCCCCGGCTCTCTGGGAGGTGTTTGCTCTGCCCCTACAGCAGGCAGGGCAGTCCGGGCGAGCTGAGAGGCCGGAGAACAAACAGGATACGGCCGAGTAAACACGGGCATTCCCCCGCAATCCGTGCCCTGAAGCGCCGCTCTTTCCTCCGGGAGCTGGAGAATCACGTCAAGGAGCTCTGGCATGTTTAAACAGAGCGCTAATGGTGGTGGAACCATTTCACTTCTGAATAAGATAATTAGTCTCTCCGCTTATTGAGGCTGATAAGGATCATCTTCTTCTGACGTTTGCTTTAAAAGACAGGATTTCTATAACAAACAACTCACAATTCTTGTTGCTGTTGCTGTTGTTTGCACAGAGGTAATGAGGAAGCAGGTAACTCCCCACAAGTGAGGGCAGTGTTACATCCTCTGAAAGCAACAGCTGAAGTTATGGGGTACTTTTCACACCAAAAAAAGTGATAGGAATCAAAACCTTTCTAACAAGACTTGATAAAATTAACATTCCTGATTTCCCAGTGATAGAGCAAGGGCAGAGAGTCCTGCCAGCCCCATGGAGGTTTGGGGGAATCAACATTTAGTATTTCTATGGCACAAGAAACCCTCAGAAAACTTTACTTCTCTTTTTTCACTCTTGAATTATCTGTATGAAACAATGAAGAGACACCACCGTTTTCCAAGCCCACCTTTTCTTTCTTAAAGCACAGAATCAAGTAGAGCAAAATAAATTTTTTTTAATTGAGGGCATTTAATAAATTAGTGGACAGACTGCTTAAACTGATGACACATTTTCACAGGCAAGTGCAACTATTTTTCTGAAAAGGCAGACTTGGTTGTTCCTCAGCACAAAGACAGTTTACACACACCAGGAGGTAAATGCTTCTTTGGCCACAGATGATGGAACTCAAGTTGAATTTGCTTCTTTCTCCACGTCATCATCGTCGTCAACAACCTGAAATCAAACCCAGAAGTGGTTTAGGTCAACAGTTTACACCCAGAGCCCTGTAGGATTTATCACATCCAAGCCCTGCTGGGCCCAGGGAGAACAGCAGTGACCCCACACTGCTGAGGGACAATGAGCACGAGAAGCTGCAATCCAAATGCCAGGGGGAAATGTGGCTGCAGTAAGAGCAGCTGGTCAGGTTACCACAAAGGCCACGAAACAATCCCTGCAGGTGTCAGGTATTGCATGGGAAAGCAAAAGAATCTGCGTCTCAGGGGAGGGAAGGTGGTTGTTTTTATCACATAAAGTCCCCAAAGCACCTGGGTCACAGAAAGCAGTGCCAGCACGGGGGCTTTGCCAAGACACAGCCTGGGAAACCTGCCCTGGAAACCTCCATGTCCTCATGCCCTTCCCTCCCCTGAACTGCAGGCTGGGAAGGGACAAAGCCCTCCCTTTCCCTGCCAAGCCAAGAGCTGTGAGCCCTCCCAGCCCACCTGCTCCACGCCCTCCACCTCGGGGATGTAGAACTGCAGCATGTTCTGGATGCCGTTCTTCAGGGTGATGATGGAGCTGGGGCAGCTGGTGCACGAGCCCTGCAGCTTCAGCTGCACAATCCCGTCCTCAAAGCCCTTGTAAATCACATCCCCACCATCCTCCTGCACCGTCGGCCTGGGGGGACACGACACTCAGTTGAAAGCAAGTGGAGCTGAAATATGGAGCCTTCCAGAAACCTTTGGTAAAGGCAAATTTAACACACACAAAAACTGTCAAGATGCAGTAACTAAATCCCTCTTTCTCTCCAACCACCTGGTTCAAATTTCCAACACCTCCTCCTTTGCTGGACTCTCTCATGTTGACAGAATCTATTTTTCCAGGGGACATTAAGGAAAATATTTTCGCAGCGAGTGCAGCAGTGTATGAAGGAATCACTGACATTTCAGGGCAGAGGGTAAATAAACACCTCGGAGCAGAGCTTGATGCAGCCTGCACAGACACACTGGGCTGCCCTGAGCCCTCCCCACGTGCAGTCACTGCCCCAGTTCCTGCCAGCACAGCCGGGGTGTGTCCCACCACGGGATGTGTGTCCAGCTGTCACCTGTGATAAGAGGCCCTCAGTCCTTCCTTACATAAATATGCAGTTCTCCCTAATTTCCAGAGGGGAGAAAACAGCTCTGGCTGTAAAAGCTTAATCCTGCTGAGGGGTGAAGGACCAGGCCTGATAAGCTCACCCCATGCCATTAGCATTTCTGCAGCCTGCTCTCCCTGCCAGCCACAAATGCCCAGCACTGTGGCTGGGTCCCCATAGCAACATTTTTCCAGACCAAGCTAAAACCATCAAGTTCCTCTAACAGAAGCTCTTTATTCTGATTTCCAAAATAACTCTTTGAGAACTACAGACCTAAGAGAAAAATCCATGAACCTCACACATTTATTAACTCACCACGGCAAACTATGTCCGTTCCAGAAAGCCAGAAGATCATGATTAAAAATTCCACTTTTCTTATTTGAACCAACTTTAACACACTACAGACTTTGAGATCAACATTCCCTCCATCCTGCACCTTCTCACAACTTCTTTGCATATATTTTTGGTTAACTGGACAATAAATGCTCTGTGTGTACCCCTGTGAACTACCCTGCTATGAACTGAAGGGAGATCCATCAGTGCTGATATTCTCATCAACACTTTCTTGGTCCACAAAGGGTAAAAGGGGGAGGAAATGACAGAACGAAAAAGGTAGGAAACCCAAAAACTTGAGCAGAAATTCTGTGCCTGTTACACAAAGGGAAATCAGGGACTGAGGGATCACAGGGAGCTCGACCAACCAGGTATCAGCTCGAGCAGGGCCTCCTCAAAGTTGCTGTCACAGCTTTGGAGAACATTACAGTGGTTTCAACACTTGGTACATGTGTTTGGGAAACATATGTTCCAGCTTATTTCTGCTTTATTTCCTCTTTCAGCAAAGTTAACCAGCACCATGTGTCAGCTCTTAGATAAGCACATTTTTAAACTAAGTGATATCACTTTAAATGCATTAAAAAAAAAAAAAGGGCTAAGTTCATAATAATTTCCATGATTTTGACCCACAAACAAGTTGCTGCTTCCTGCAATTTGTCAGATATCCCAGGCCCAAAAACACATCAGACATCTTCTCCTCCATGGGAAATGTCAAGTTGCTTATTCCTTTGAGTTCATTTGGAAGGCAATTAAGGAGCATAAAAATACACTTCAGGTAAACACCACGATCCCCAGCCACTCTGGAGACTTCATTAGTTACCACCAGTTTCTAAATTCAAGCACTAATAAAATCACAACAGAATGCAAAGCCAAAACCCACTGAAGCCCTGACAGAGAGGGAAACCAACTAGGAAATACTCCTTTAGAGTCTGAGGAAAGAGTAAAAACTATGCTGGGATACTTGGGAGGGGAGGATGAGAAAAGAGTAAGTCAGATATTAATGCAGAGAGGAAAGAGATGCCTCAAATAGCAAAGACTGTGTCGTTCCCACCATTTCAGACTGGCTGGGGGAGCTGTCCAAGGGCACTGGGGAGGGTCAGAGCACCCTGCTCTGAGGTCACCAGCAACGAGGCCCCAGCTCAGCACACCCTTTGCTTATCAGGACAGCAGATCCAGTCCCCAGTTAAACTGCATTCTCAGCTCTGGCCAGTCCTGCTCTTTAACCCCCACCAGGTGCTGGGCCAGGAAATCACCCCCAGCCAAAGGCAAACTCACTAAATACATGAATAAATCCCCAAATAAATCCAAAGCCCAGGACCATCCAACAGGAATGTCCCCTGCTCACCTTATCCGTGTATCCAGCAGCTCCTTAATCATCAGCACAACTTCATCATCCTCCTCTGAAGCAGCTTGGAGAGGAAACATGGGCAAGTCAGAGCACTGAGAGAATTCCAGTGGGACTGTTAGCCCTGGATATCCATGAATTCCACTGGGATTGTTCACCCTGGCTATCCATGAATTCCAGTGGGATTGTTAGCCCTGGATATCCATGAATTCCACTGGGATTGTTCACCCTGGCTATCCATGAATTCCAGTGGGATTGCTCACCCTGGATATCCATGAATTCCACTGGGATTGCTGACCCTGGCTATCCATGAATTCCAGTGGGACTGTTAGCCCTGGATATCCATGAATTCCAGTGGGATTGTTAGCCCTGGATATCCATGAATTCCAGTGGGACTGTTAGCCCTGGATATCCATGAATTCCAGTGGGATTGCTGACCATGGATATCCATGAATTCCAGTGGGATTGCTGACCATGGATATCCGTGAATTCCAGCAGGATTACTGACTCTGGCTATCCATGAATTCCAATGGGATTGTTAACCCTGGATATCCATGAATTCCAGTGGGACTGCTGACCCTGGCTATCCATGAATTCCAGCAGGATTGTTCAACCTGGCTATCCATGAATTCCAGCAGGATTGTTCACCCTGGCTATCCATGAATTCCAGCAGGATTGTTCACCCTGGCTATCCATGAATTCCAGTGGGATTGCTGACCCTGGATATCCATGAATTCCAGTGGGATTGCTGACCCTGGCTATCCATGAATTCCAGCAGGATTGTTCACCCTGGATATCCATGAATTCCAGTGGGATTGCTGGCCCTGGATATCCATGAATTCCAGTGGGATTGCTGACCCTGGCTATCCATGAATTCCAGCAGGATTGTTCACCCTGGATATCCATGAATTCCAGCAGGATTGTTCACCCTGGATATCCACGAATTCCAGTGGGATTGATGACCCTGGCTATCCATGAATTCCAGTGGGACTGTTCACCCTGGATATCCATGAATTCCAGTGGGATTGTTCACCCTGGATATCCATGAATTCCACTGGGATTGCTGACCCTGGATATCCATGAATTCCAGTGGGATTGCTGACCCTGGATATCCATGAATTCCAGCGGGATTGTTGACCCTGGCTATCCATGAATTCCAGCAGGATTGTTCAACCTGGCTATCCATGAATTCCAGTGGGATTGCTGACCCTGGATATCCATGAATTCCAGTGGGATTGCTGGCCCTGGCTATCCATGAATTCCAGCAGGATTACTGACCCTGGCTATCCATGAATTCCAGCAGGGTTGTTCACCCTGGCTATCCATGAATTCCAGTGGGATTGATGACCCTGGCTATCCATGAATTCCAGTGGGATTGCTGGCCCTGGCCATCCACAGTGGCAGAATGAAGCAGCATAAAGACACTGCTGAGATGGCTGAAGCCAAAAGGCAGAAATCTGAATTCAGAGGAAGTGTCTTTTCCTGCATTATCCTTATTTCCATCCCAGCCTTTTCCCAGCAAATCCCAGTACTGGTTTAGAGTTCTCAACAGGCAAAGGCCAGAGCAGAGAGCAGCAGTTCCATCCTTTAAAGGAAGCAACAACTAACACTCCATAAGGATGCAGGGATTAAGGAAGGTTTTAGCAAGCTAAAAAATCCAGCAGGTGAATTATGCATGTCTGGGTTTGGCAGCTCTGGATGCAGTTCTAAGCTCAGTGCTGGACTCACAGAAGCATTTCTGAGAACTCTTTGAATAAAATAAGGCTATGTGAATATTTAAATCAAACTCAGATATAACAGAGAGGAATTCAATTGTCAGAATTTTCCTTAAAACACTGAAAAACATTTAAGTTGGTGAGTTGCAAATGAGAAAATAAAAGGCAAAATACTGGGCCTGAGTTAAACTGTAAGTCAGTCTTACTTTCTATCACAGTTTGGAAATTACCTCTTACTATTTTTTGTTTATTCCAGACCATAAACCTCCCATTAAGGCACTGTCATTAAGCCTGGGCACCTTTTTTTTTTAATTTAAGGGGAAAAATGAACCCCTTTGTGGGTACCCATAAAAAAGCTCATGCAGCAACCCCCCAGACCTTTCTAAGCTTGGTCTCAGTACTTGTACAAACATTTCTCCCCACAGCCCACCCTACCAGGACACCCAGCTCAGCATGAGCAGGTTTTAAATCTAAATTTAAATTCCCTTGCTTGCTTTTCTGAGGGAGGCTCTTCTGGATGTCCCAAAGGCAGCCCTTGGCCTCTTCCTGAAGTTTCATTTACCTGTATCTGTCCTGGGTGCCTCATCAGTAACCACAGGTAAACCAGAGGCAAAGAAATCCATTATAGCTGCATAAATATCTGGTTTCAGTAAGTTCCAATCCAGGTCTTCACTCTCCTATGAGAATTAGAAGTAAGAAAAAGAGTAAGAATCCCTGCCTCCTCATCATAACAAGTCACACAGAGATGCTGCTTACATTCAAAATGCCCTAAAGGACCCTCATGTTTGACACATGGGTTTGGTTTCACAGGTTTGTTGAGTTCAGCTTTGCCAAAGAAGTTTAGGAAGAGTGGATTTACCAAGTCAACAAAACAGCCTCCTTGCTTGCAAGCCAAGTGCTACTAAAATATTAGCAGAAAGGTGTGGAAGTCTCTCAAATCCTCTGTTTCAGAGATTCCAGGTTATCAGATCCCCATTCCCTCAACTGCCCCGTGCTCCTCACACAGCAAGAGCCTGCCCAGCCCCTCTGTAAGCCCTCCTCTCTCTGCCACAGCCCCACACCCTGAGCAAACACCACACCAAGGGTCACCCTCCTGGTCCTGTGGCATCAGGAATCATTCCAGAGGCCACCCAGCCCCGATCCCTGCCCCTCACAGAGGCCCCTCCCAGGCTGACCATGAGCCCAGGGCCTCAGCCAGATCCACAATCAAAGAACCACAGCTCCACTGGGAAGCCCATGCCAGTTTTAGCCCCAAATGGCAATGGTTTTTCCTCTGCAGTAAAGGCAATTCCCTCTGGAATGTCCACAAGGGCCTGGCTGGATCTGCCCCGTGGCCATTTCCAGGCAGGGCCTTCAGAGCAGCTGAACCTCTGCCCTGCTTACCTTGGTGATTGTGATGAAGTCTGGTCCAAAGAAAACACTTTTAACTCCTTCAATCCTGAACAACTGTCTGTTAAGGAAGCAAAAAGAAAGGCAAAAATGCACCCACATTGCAGGCAAACTCAAGATTCTGTCACAGGAGGTGCAGAATACACTTCTAGACAAAAACAAGCACTGACCACAGACCCATCAAGAGACACTCCAGAAACTCCCAGCAAATTCATCCACAGAAAAAATAGATGAAAAATAATTTAAACCAGGATGCACTTGAAGGTAAATACAGAATAAGGCTCTAAGAGTGTTTTTTGCAGTTATGGAGGGGGAAAGATGAGAAGTTCTCCTCAAAGACTACAAAACATCCAAAATGCAATAAATAAAGGAATTGGAAATCTTATCACAAAGGTCCATGTGATGGAAAAGGACAGAAGAGGTTTCACAAGAGCCACTTGAAAGAATTTCTACACATGGAACAGTTGCACTGGGCTTTTACAGCACTAAAGCTTTTGGAAGTTACTCAAGCCATGAAATTGTGCAAGTGCACCAAACCATCTGAGATCAATTAAAGAATTCTGTCCCCTCCCTCCCCTACAGGAAATGTTTATTAATTCTTTGGGAAAATAATATTCCCTTTTAAAATAAGTGAGTATTCCATTTACAAAACGAGTAATCTGGGGTTTAACACCACACACAGAGGGCACTTTCTCCCATGAACATGCACAACACACACACCCAGGCTGCTCTGCCACAGCACATCAATAATCTTGGATTAAAATGTCTATTTGCAGATATATGACAAGAAAAAGCCACTTTCTGACAGCCAATTTCCTTCTGCAACCTGATGCACTTTGGCATAATGAGATCCTACAGCTTCAGCCTTCTGCTAACATGTCTGCTGTCCTCAAAAACCTTTCCCACTGGATTTATGACTTTAAGTCAGGCAGCTTTGCTTGCAAAGATCCTGTTTGCTCTCAAACAACCCTGCAAGAGACCTGTGGAAACACCAGAGCTGCCTGTTTGACAACCACACAGCCCCTGGAGGGAATGCCACGTCCACCAGCTCCTGCTCTGGCACACAGTCCTTCCAATGTACAGAAAGATGCCTTGAACTGGTGACCTGCTGTGGCACTGCTGGATCTCACACCCAAACTGAAGCCCCTGCAGCCCCAGAACACAAAGGTTCTGTTCAGGGTGATGTGAAAGCAATGGCACACAAGCAGAACTTCCAAACATTCCCAGAGACTTGTGATGGTGCTCCAAACCCCTTCTATACCAAGGTGACAGGAATGAAGTTTGTGCTCAGTGATTCTTACTCTGGATTTTGGAACTGCAAGTTGCACTCCCAGGGACATGTCACAGATCCAGCCCAGAGGGCAAACCTGAAGATCTGAGTAGCCCCAAAAGCTGCCAAGGGGATCTACTGCTTTTATTTCATGGTCTTTGGGGGTTATTCTCTGCCTGTTTCCCAGTTCTGAAAGGTTACACGATTTCCAAGTAACTACTTGAATTAAGAGTGTTCTGATGGGAATGAATTGTGAAATTGGGGCCAGAGGTCTCGCTGGTGATGCAGCAACTGCTCCAAACACTGATCTGTAACCCCTCTCAATCCAGGTGCATAAACCAGACCATGGTGCCTTCTGCCATGACAGAGCTGTGGGGAGTCCAGACACACAGGCTGCAGCAACAACCCCCAGCTTCAATCTCAAAGCATCATTAAAAGCTCAAATCCACCCAAGCTGCTTCTAAGGAGGAGCAGAATGATCAGAAGTTGTGCTTAAAAGCAGCATTTGTAGACACAGAGTCCAGACCAGCCCCCCAGGCCAATCAGGATGTGTTTAGTAATACCTTGCTAAAGGTGAGCAAAACGCTGCAGCTGGTGAGGAAAACTCCATCGTCCTCGACTCCAGCACCTCCTTCCCTGGAATAAACTTCAAGCTGTTTGGGTTGGGTGTGTCCTGAGTTTGAATAAACATGCCTCTCGCTGGAAATACCAAAACAAAGGAGAGAAATGACATAACCAAACCTAGGGAGCTTCAGTGAAAGTCAAGTCCCGGTGACTCAGGGAGCCCAGGGTGGTCCCTCTTTAAACACCCACCACGATGGGAGCACAGGCAGGGCATCCCACAGGGAATGATGTGACACATGAGACATTGTCTCTGCTTCTTCTGTTAAATTTAGTTATTAAAAAGCACCCTGCTGCAGCAGCATGCAGCTGCACCAGGGCAGGGCAGAGGGGCAAGAGCTGCACCCTTCAGGTCTCTGCTGTGTTTGCTTTTTCTTATTTTATGATCCTCAAATGCCACTGAATCCTCATTCCAGCATTGCCACTTCCTGTTCAAAGCACAGGCAGTTTTGCTAACTCTCTCTTGGGGGTGTATGGGAGTTATGGGGCTTGGGTTTCACCGTATTTTTCAGCACTATGAAAAAGAAAAACAAGTGGAACAACAGTTAAAAGTGAAGCAGACCCTGCTCAGCTTTTCCACAGGGTGAAAAAAATAACTGTGAGCCACCAGCTGCCCTCCAGAAACTAAAGTGACCAAGCCATTTATAACAAAACTATTTACAATTCACTGGCAAAGTTCTTTAAAAGAAACATTTTTAATAAAGTTCCTTTTGCACCGTGGGTCTGTCTTTCACTGGAAGGGTGTAAAAACCCCTGATTTTAACTCAAATTTAATACTCCACATGGAATGGGGTACATTTAATAGTATTTTCCTGTAGACATGTCCATGCAGCACATGCCTTTAGGACAGTCTCTCTCTCTCATCTTCTACTTCTTCCTACTCCCTTCACATCCAATAACACAGTGAGATACAAATGTGCAGGGAAGAAAAAAAGGGCATTTTAAACATAAAAATCTTTAGGAGCTAATATTTATAAATTATACTTGAGAAACAAGCTCACATGATGTTAAAAAACATGCACTAGAAGGATTTAAAGTGATAAAAAGAGATGACATTTTCATTTTTGTGAAGTGCCATTTACTCCTGACTCCCTGGTAATAAATGATATATAAATATAAATCATTTATATATAATCACACTATTTATAAATTGCCAAATTGTTGCTTCGTGTGTCTGTCATGATGACAATCCCCATGACTTGAACATACTCAGGGGTAAATAATCACACACTACCTTTTCTTTATGCTTTTTAAAGGAAAAAAAAAACCAAAGATTTTTAATAAGAAAAGAACATTCAGTTCCTTGCCCAGCTGGGAATAACTCAGTGGGATTTATTATTCAGAGGTTGGTAACTGGCTGTGTTTACCTCCAACCCCTCTGTCAGTTCTTTGGAGCCTCTGCAGAGCTCAGGGAGTTAATTCTGCTTTTTACTCTGTTCTCCCAACTGCTCCAGGTGAGGGAACAAACCACACTGGAACAGGGAAAACACTAACTCTGCTCCTCAATCTGCCTGTTACTAGAACTGAAATAGAAAAAGCAGCGCTGCACCAGCCAAGATTGGACTCCCTGAAACCAAAATTAAAGTTTTCTGCCTGAGCAGACTCATTTAAATAACGTTTCCATCTGTGAGCAGTTCCATGCAAGAGCACCTGCAGAATCTTTTTGTCTCAGGCAGCTGTAAACCCACCACAAAGTTTTCTGTGGTGCAAGTTTCATGAGTTTTTTTATGTTTTCCTTCCTTTTCTGAGCTTTGCAGCCTACCAAAAAAATGGCAGTTACAACGAACTCAAACACAGCCTTTTCAGGGTAACACCAAATTATAGATAATATTCACAGACATGGATGCATGTTCAAGATGCAAAATAAAGAAAATATTGCAGCTCTGAGAATGAAAAGCTTCACTTCCAGCCTTCCCAGGTTCTACCTGGATGGTCAGCAATGTCACCTGGCAGTGACAGCAGGACTGAAGGCAGCACAGAGTCTTTCCCAAGGGACACTTTTACACCAAGACAGAAAACAAATGAATTAAATAAATAAAATAAGTTAAAACCCACGCAGGAACTGCCACCACAGTCGATTTTCAGAAAGAACAGCAAACTTTCAGCCCTACCAGGAGAAACAAAAACTCCCCCCCTGCTCATGTGTTCATTTTGAAGTGGCACTTATTTACCTGCACGATGCCACACTGCAGATGGGACAGATGGTTTCTTGTGCAGAAGTTGGTGGAAAGATTGTTGAGTTGTCCAATTATGATTTTTTAACAGCATCTGACAGAACCTAGAGAAAAATAACGTTATTAATTTCTTCTTGCAGTGCCCCATTGAAAGGGTATTTCATGTGCTTTTGGCAACCCCAGGGCTCAGCAAGACACACCTGCCTTGAACCCTTCAGGTAATGCAGCAAGCTTGGAGGCTGCATCACAAAACATCCTTTTTTGCCCCTTTTCAGTGCTCTTTTCAGACATAACTCTCCAATTTTAGCCACCTAAAGGTTAACCTACACTCCTTCAGTCACTAAAACCAGGCAGATCACCTTACTTACCCATCACAGAAGAGGAGAATCACCCTAAGGGAGCTCTGGGCTTTATTTGAACAGTCCTGAGCACCTGAAAACCTCACTTAGACTAAAAACATAATTTTCAGAAGATTCCAGACCAGAATTTGCTCCTGTACTGTGGGTTTAGCTGGCCAGACCTAAGGGCCTTAGGCACATAGACAGGAGTCTACATGACTCTTAGATGATACAGAACAGGCTGATGAAGTAACCCAGTGGCTGCTCTTACACCAACAATTCTTGTAAGAAAAAAACCACCAGGACAGCACTTGGGTAAAAGAGAGAAACTCAATTAGTAGCACATACCAAGCCACACTTCAACCTTGTCCACCTCTCTGTATTCATTCCCTCCAGGGAATAAGGAAATCCAGTATATTCCTGCACAAGTACTGTCCCAGCATTAAACCAGCCCAGTTACAATGGGGACCTGCTCCATACTGGCCATATAACTTGTACCAGCAGCCAGAACAGGGGTGGGTGAAAGCAAAAGGGGAGAGAAAAAGAGGAAAAAAATTAAAAACATTAAGAAGAACAACGTGGAGTGGTGGAATATCAGGCCTCACTTTCACAGGTGTAAAAACCTGCCTGCACATCTGACTTCTGTAACTGTGTGCACAGCCAGCAGCACTCAGGTGTCTCAGGGCAAATAAACATCAGAAAAGGAAACCAAACCCCACCTCATGGCACAGATGAATTACTGCACACTGAGGATCAATTATTATCTGGTTTCTCTCCTGCTAATCAGGCACAGAGGAGGGGAAAGCAGGTAAACTAAGTCATAAACCAGACACAAGCACTGCAGAGACACTGACTCCTGACATGAACATCCCTGCTGCAAATGAAGGAGACATGAACACAGAAAAGGTCTAAATTGGGCTATTTCCTTATTTTTGTGGCCTCGAGAGCAGGTAGAGACCACGACAGGGTGTGTGAGCGAGGGCCCTCAAAAGTTCTTTTCTCCCTTTAGCTTCGGGCAATGATGATTATATTCCATTTTAGTCTCAGCACTGCGGGGTCCTCTGAGTTCCTCCTTATTGCTTGATCTTTAGTGACCAGTGGGGGCAATTTCCTCTTATTTCAAGGATACAGATGTGGGAGCATTAACTTTTCCTCACTGAGTGATCCTGAGCACACGTGGGGGTGAGGAATTACTCCTGGGAGCACCTACGGGGGGAATTACTCCTTGTTGTGGGGTCCTGAGCAGGAAGGTGAGGAATTGCCCCTCACTGTGGGATCCAAAGCAGGAATATGAGGGAATTACCCCTCACTGTGGGATCCTAAACAGGAATATGAGGGGAATTACCCCTCACTGTGGGATCCAAAGCAGGAATATGAGGGAATTACCCCTCGCTGTGGGATCCTAAGCAGGAATATGAGGGAATTACCCCTCGCTGTGGGATCCTAAACAGGAATATGAGGGAATTACCCCTCGCTGTGGGATCCTAAACAGGAATATGAGGGAATTACCCCTCACTGTGGGATCCTAAGCAGGAATATGAGGGAATTACCCCTCACTGAGGGATCCTAAGCAGCAATGTGAAGAATTGCCCCTCACTGAGGGATCCTGAGAAGGAATGTGGGGAATTACTCCTCACTGAGGGATCCTAAGCAGGAATATGAGGGGAATTACCCCTCACTGTGGGATCCTAAGCAGGAATATGAGGGGAATTACCCCTCACTGAGGGATCCTGTGAAGCAATATGAGGGGAATTGCCCCTCACTGTGGGATCCTAGGCAGCAATATGAGGGGAATTACCCCCCACTGCAGGGTCCTGAGAGGGTTTGTGGGGAATTACTCCTCACTGAGGGATCCTAAGCAGGAATGTGATGAATTATCCCTCACTGCAGGGCCCTGAGGGGTGAAGGGAAGCCCCCCAGGCCCCCCCGGGTTCGCAGGGCCGAGCCCCCTCAGCACCTTCGTGCCCTGGGGCACTAATGCTTTATGGGGGCACAAACAGCTCCTCTCTGCCCACGGAGGGGAAAAACAACCAAGCCCAGCCCCGTCCTGCCGGCTGGGGCGGGGAGGGAGAGAAGGGACGGGCGAGGAGAAACCGGGGTGGGGAGGGGAAGGACCTGAGGGGGATAAAGGGGATAAAAGAGTGGAGAAGGGGGGAATGAAGGGGGGAGGAACGGGGGATGAAGGGGGGGGATAAAAGAGTGGTGAAGTGGGGAATGAAGGGGGGAGGAA
>JAWWMP010000060.1:492024-521193 GCA_035047865.1 Dendrocincla tyrannina | reverse complement strand
CCTCCCTCCCTCCCTCCCTCCATCCATCCATCCATCCATCCATCCCTCCCTCCATCCATCCATCCCTCCATCCATCCATCCCTCCCTCCCTCCCTCCCTCCATCCATCCCTCCCTCCCTCCCTCCATCCCTCCATCGTGCTGCTGGGATGCAAACTCAGCAGTGAGTCTGCCCCAGCTGTGCAATGTTCTGCGTTCTTGCATCCTTCACACCCCCCCTAACGATGCCTCCTGCCTTCCCTTCACACTTGTAGTTTGGACATTGGCCAGAGCCCTGTGCTGGAGGTGCTGTCGTGGTGTTTCCCTCACCAAACTACGCCAACACCTATCTTTGGCTGCAGCAGCTCTCCCAGGTGTGGCTCCAGTGAGGCAGGAGCAGCTACAGCTGATCCTTCCCTCTCTCCAGGGGACACTTCTCAAGGGACGCGACTCACAGGATTTGCTCTCCCAGTACAAACACTTGAGGAAGTGGCCAGGGCAGAACTGCTCTACCTACAGCCAATCCCGACCTCAGAGACCAACCCGCAGCTCCAGCAGTTCCCCTGCAAACACCCAAAGACCACAAACCCCCCCGTGGGAGACCCCCAAACACAAAATATGTCCTTTACCCTCAGCACAAGGCTCCAGCTTGGACTGGGATCCCAGAGAGCCCCATAACCAGGCATTTGAGAGCCAGTCCACACTCACAAGCAGCCTTTGCAGGCCACAAACAGCAGACCCAGGACAGCTTATGCAAGCAGGCATTTTGCAAAATAACTATGGGAGGTTTCACTCTCCTCTCTGCTACACTGGTGAGAAGAGCAGGGAGCTCTGGGGAAATTCCTCCTCTGAACACTCTGACTGGTCACACAATAAGCACTTGTCCTTCTCTTTGGGATCAGGATAGAAAACATAATACTTCAGAAGGAGAGTGAATGGATTTTGTTGAAGTTCATCCTTAATCAACAGGAAAACAAAAGGCAGAATTTACTCTGAGTCAAGCTCTCTGGCAGTACAAAGGAGTCTAAGGGGGCTGTGGCCACCACAGTCACACCACGTGAGGTACACCAGCACAGCTCCAGGGCTGTCTGACCAGGAATGTCTCCAAGGTCTGGGTTTAATACTGTAAATACACATCTCTCCTTCACCATCAGCAGATTTCACTTTGGCATAGACAGACAGGAAATACACACGTGTAAAAGTGACAGCTCTGCCTGATTGTTTGCACAGTAACCCCGTTCTGCAGCACCAGGAACAGCCTGATTGCTTCACTGGAGTTCACTGCTGTGGGAGCTCCCACGACTGAAGGCACCGTGAGTCCTTCCCCGAGTCCCGTGGCCCTGGCACTGCCACGAGTGCCACGCCAGGCTGGGTCCCCCCACCCTGCCCCGGGCAGCAGGAGCAGCACTGGCAGCAGAGCAGTCGCAGCCACCCTCTGACCTGTGGAATCACGTCCTTTCCAGAGCATTAGCAAGTCCCGCTTGACTTGCTCTGTAATTAATAAACCTTTTAATTCATCTCAGAATGCATTTCTCTAGCCAGGGCCAGAAAATACGGAATACTACTGCTTTGGAAAAGCATCTAAAACATATAAATGGGCGGAAGACAGTGAGAAGAGGAAGGTGAGGAAGGATACGAGGATCCTGAGAGCCAGGCATTCGGACTAACATAACTTAAAACGGTTCAACTACCTATCACTGCAAATAGAGTTCTGACCAAAAATAATAATTATTTTTTATATATATATATATTGCTATGTCATTCATTTCAACTAAGAGGTGCTGTGGGAAGCACAGCCCCCAGCTCCCAGCACCTTAAGGCTTCTGCTTGCCCGCTTTGGACGGGAAGGGCGCGGAGGCGAAGGGGTCTGCGCCGGGCAGCTCCGTAGTCCTGGCAGACAGCGGCCCCACCGACACCGAGCCCGCCACGGCCTGCCTGTTGGTCTGGGACACCACCTTGTACGCGGCGATGGGCTTGGCCTCGAGGCCCGGCCCCTCCTCGGGGCTGTAGTGACGGGAATACTTGGACAAGGACTGCGGACGGAAAGGCTGGTTCCCCGCGGAGCCCAGCGCGGCGTCCGGGGGGGCTGCGTGGCCCTGGCTCCTCTCCCCAGCCACGTCCCCCTGCTCCTGCAGCGCTGCCTTGGCAGGGACGCCCTCCTGGGCCTCCACGCCTCTCCCGGGGCACGGATGGACACTGCCTGCCTGAGGGAAGCCAGCAGCAGGAGGATACTGGGATCTCACCGGGGCCCTGGCTCCGTGAGCTGCCGAATCCAGGCTCGGGAACTTCGGGTGGGCTCTGGGCTGGCCGTCGCCCCCTTGGCTTAGGAAAACAGGGGGTGGGAACGGTTCCTTATGGGGAGTCAACTCTTCCACGCTCTTCTTCTTAGTGAAAGGGGCTCTCAGAAACACATCTGCTTCTTCCGGGTGTCGCAGAGCCGCGCTGCCCTTGGAGATAAAAGGGGCTTTGGTAAAGACATCCACCTCCTCAGGCACTTTTCTGGAGCTTCGGAAGGGAGCCGTGGCGAACACATCCGGCTCGTTAAAGACCTCCCCGGTGTGGGACTGGAAGGCCGGGAACAGCAACTGCCCCGCTCTGGTCTGGGCACCCTCCTTGGAGGCCTCGTGCCTCTCCCTGGGCACAGGCTGCAGGAACCCCGGGCACAGCTTGCAGGCCTCCTCCTCCTCCTCCGAATCCATCAGTAAAGGCCTGGACCCGCTGCAATCCAGAATATCCCCCTCGTGGTCTGTCCCCTCCCCTTCGCTGCTGTAGAAGGAGCTGTTGCTTGAAGGGCCATCTCTGGCCAAGTATTCTGACTCGGAGTTGTGCTGTGCCTTCCCCTCCAGCGCCTCGGCCTGGCCCTTGTACAAAGCGAGCCCGTCACTGGCAGAATCTCCTTTGCAGAGCCCAAGAGCCACGGCTGGGAACAGGCCCGGATCCCTCTGCAGACCTACAAACACAAGAGAAGAGTGTCACTCAAGCAGCTCCATCTCCTCGGTCACCAGGCAGAACGAGAGGTGCTTCTTGCACAAGAACATCACACTGTCCAGATGGAAACCACGCATGGAAAATGGGTGGGAGAGGGAGGGCAAACCAGAGGAGCTAAAAATGCCAGGGAAGGCGTTCACGACACACGGTTGGACACGCAGCTAACCCAGCACGGCCTGGGGACACCACGGGTACCACTGCCAGAGAGATGGGAGGTGTCTGACACACACGGGCACACGCAGCACTCTCAGCACCACCCCACGAGGCGCCCCCTCCCACCCACCACGACGGCGACCACCGTGGCAGAGGGTTCCCCTCCCCAGCGCTGCTGCCTGGAGTGGAGCTCCAGCAGACAGACAGGGCTGGTCATTCCCTGCTGCCCTGCTGCTTGCCTTGCCCTCTGGGCACAGCCTGGCACAGCCCCTGCTCCTGTGAGCCAGCCCACGGGGACCTGGAGTTACACTCAGGCTTGCAAAATACACAGGGACCCCCCACGCTCTGCTGCAATAACGTGCCCCTTTCAAAGACTGCAGCTTTTAGTGAATCCTGAAAGCTGCAGCAGCATCATTTAAACCACTGCCAGAGCAAGGATTTTGAGACACTCCATAGCATGACTTCCAATCAAGGATCAGAACTGCAGTGACTTGGCTTGTTTCTGGATTTGCATGACAAGACAGTGCAGGGAGAGGCTGCCCTGCCCTTCTCCAGCTCCCAGAGCCCACCACAGGGTTGGTTCTGCCTCACGACTCACACAGACACAACAGAAGATCTCTTACCTTCACAGAACTACTGGCAGGTTGTGGGAGTGTGGCATTGGACTCATGTTAGCAAGAGGACAGGAAAGAATCACATGAAAACTAGGCAGCAGGAACCGAAGGAAGAACCAGGAGGGTAAAGGAGGGCTGTGGGGCACCAACCAACACACCCTGCTGGGCCAGAGCAGCCTCCTCACCCAGGGGAAACTGCCCAGGGAAAACTGTGCCCAGGGAAAACCCTGCCCAGGTCAGTTTGCACACCCATCACAGCCCTCAAGGCACTGCTCCACACAAGTGACCCCCTTCTCCTCTCACAATTAAAGACACAGCAGGCGTTCATTAGGCATCAAAACCAGTATTTATTGGGAGACTCTCCACTCGGATACACGACACTGCAGAGGTGTGACCATTGGACCAGTTACTCTACAAAAATACCCTCTGTCTGCCCTGAAGCCTCTGCTGTGGCCCTGGCTGCCCCTGAGCTGCCCCTCTGGGACCACAGAAGGAGGAGGTCACACAGTGCCCACGTGTTCTGGGCCATTCTGAGCACACAGGCTGGAGCACAGCGAGCCCGGGGCCTCAGCACACAAATGTCCCCCAATTCCCCATCCCCACTGAGCTACAGCCTAAGGAGCCAAGGGAAAAGGCATTTCTTGGGAGGACAGTCAGAGAGGGGTGACAGGATATCAACCCCCCTGCTCAGGCCAGGCCCAGCACATGTCTCTGAATGTGGAACAGAATGTGCACGAGAGGTAGAATGCTCTGCTTTAGGAAAAACTGCTTTTTCCAAGGCTCTCCCTGCCCAGCCTAAGTGAGAAGGGCACTGAATGCCAGGGGGAGCTTTCCTCCCTTGCCAAGGCCAGTGCAGGAGCTGTGAGTTCCTCTGGGAGATAAAAACTAAGTGATGCCTCAGCAGGAGCTGCTTTCACCACAAAGGAAGGGCCCTGATCACCTGCTCACACCAAAAGCGGGCACAGAGATGGCAAAATGTTACCTGAGAGCCTGGGGATTCACTGAGAGGGCAGGGGCACCACCTGCACTGCCAGGGCTGTGTCTCTGATGCTGAAGGAGCAAAACCTGCCATTTCCAGCCCCCTCTCCCTGTGACTGATCTCAGCAGCTTCCTCCCCACACTCCTCGGTTCCCTCAGGAAGCAAAGGAATGGTCCCAGAAGGAGCCAGAGCAGCATCCCTGCGACAGGGCAGACACATCACACCCGTGTCTCCCACCAGCAAACATCTGTGTGCTCACAGCTGTTCGTGTCACGTGTTACAAAGGCTCTGACACTGAAATAAATGCACCAGCAAACCAAACCCAGCCCTCTGTGGAGGCTCAGGCCAGAGACAGGACAAGGTCAGTGCTTCCCACGGGCACCCACAGCTACAGGCCTTGCAGACCAACATTCCAGAGGCCTTGACTCTTGGGACAACAGGGAATTCCAGCTGCCAGCACCAAGGGATGCTCCGGCAGGGCTGAGACAGAGTCCAGTGAGGCTCCACAGGAGGAGGCCTGGATGGCCAGAACAGACACAGGGGAGGACAGGAGGGGTCACTCCATGACCTGGTGACAGCAGGAGTCAGTTTAAGTCTAAATCTCACCAAACTAAGGCTTCGCTGTCCCTTCTCCGTGGGGATTCAGCCTGTTCACACCTTAAAGGGGCCTGAAAAGAGCCAGGCTTGGATCTCTTGGGCCAACGCAGAAAGCACCACAACCCCTCGTGCAGAGATGCCCCTTTGGCATTTCCCAGCAGCTGCCTGCACTGAGCCAGGCACCTTCCCCGGGCTGCTCCTCCTCCTGACTCCTGAGATCCATGGGGAACCATCCCTCAGCTTCTCCTTAGTGCTCCCTCAGGCATGGACACTGCAAACAGCCACAGGAAACCTTTAGAGAAGCTGGAGCTTAGAGACGAGGATCCTCCCTCCCCCTGTACAACACTGCTGTGTAATATTTCATTCCAGGGTCAGATATACATCCTGAAAATTCCAAACTATACCCAAGCTCTCTTTGCACAGGGAGAACCTTAAAAATAAAGCCACTTATCACTCAGTGCCCCAGGAATACACCCTTTGTGTGTCCAGACAGCAACCTCGAGAAAAGAATATTTACCCCAGGTTACAGCCCCGAGTTTCCCAAACTTCCAGGGAAAGCAGTGCCTCGAAGTGGGAGAATCCTGAAACAACCACGAGGAAAATCAGAACAGATTCACCCCCTGTGAGAGGAGGCAGAGCAGTCCCCACAGGGATGAGGATCTCACTTCCAGAGCAGAGCCCAAGACCGAGTCAGGGGAGACAAAACTCTCCTGATTTCAACAAGCCAAAGTCAGGGAGGTCTCAGCACATGAAAACAGGCAGCTAAAGATCAGCACAATTACCAGGCTGCAGGGTTAGCTTGGCATTTAAAAAAGGGCCAAAAGACTCCTCACTCCTTCCTTCTTGCACGGGGGAGCCTCTCCTTGTACCCCAATTCCCAGAAGCAGCCCCTGAGACAGCCCCACGGGCCAGCCCCACGCAGCAGGGCCAGCAGGGAGCTGCCACAGGTCACTGTCACCCGTGGCACTGCCCAGCTGGCACAGAGCTGCTTCTGCCCAAAGCCAGGGCACAGTGGGAGAGCTGGAGGCACATCCAGGGCCTTCAGTTCCACAAGAGGAGTCTCATGCCCAGGTTTTGGCACACTTGCTCAGCACCGTGAGAGAGAGACAAGGCAGGAGCCAAACCGAGCCCGAGCTCCACATTCCAGCAGTTCATGCACAGGACAGACCCCTGGACACCAACACATCCCTGGGCTCCCCTCACCGTGCTCTGCCCACAGCAGGAGGCACAGCCACTGACCCACTGCAGAAAACACGAGGGGGACAATCACGGGGGGAACGTCCTTTGTGTGCTGGGCAGGAGCACAACCCCCCAGCAGGGCTGTCCCTGGGGAACAGCGAGAGCCAGAGCCTGCCCACACACACAGGGGCTGCACAGGAGCAAAAAATAAAGACAAGAAACCCGTTTTTAATTCTTTCCTCCCCCTAAGTCTGTGTTTCTTGCTGGAGAGGTGTCAGGAACACAGCCCACCCAAGTGCAGGTGACCCAGCTGAGCACTCCCGGTGTCCCATCCCTGTCCCCCTCACCCCCAGCCATCCCCAGCCCTGACTGAGTCCCTGAGCTGTGAAAGTTGGGCTGGAAAGGCACCAACTTCCACCTGGCCCCACTTCAGCTGCCCCACCTGCCCCGAGACCCACACGCTCCCCCTTCTGCCCCACAAGCTGCTGAACTGTCTTTGCTCTGAACTGCACCTGAACTCTCCCTGGAATAACACACAGTTTTTAAAAATTGAATTTTTAGGTTTGGAGAGCCCCTGGAGGCAACACCCCGCAAGGCTCCAGGCCAAAGAACTGCTTCGTGGTTCCTTTGCAAGAAACCCCCACTAAAAATATCGTTGCTCTCACAGACTGGCTCGGGCTGCCCTTGCCCTGTGGGCAGCGGGCAGGAGGAGGAACTGCAGGAGGCCAGGATTGTGCCACCAGCCCAGCTGGTTCCCCAGCACCTGCAGCCCTGGCCCAGGGACCCCACGAAGCCTTGGACAGCCCAAGCCCAGGAAGCTGCACCCTCTGGTGTGGGACAGAAGCTCCCAGCACAGAGGGCACTGTCAGGAACAACACACACTGGCTCAGCTCGGGGCTGTGGGTGTGACACTCGTGCCCATCTGGAGAGAGGAGGAACCAGGAGGTTTCCAAGGGCAGGGACACCTCAGAGCCCAAGTGCCCTCAGAGCAAGAGAGAACCAACACCAAAATCCTGACTGTTCTTTGAACCTTTGCCACCCAAACCCGGGGTTTGCTCCTGCACCCAAAGCACGGCCCTGCCTTGCAGGGCAGCTGCTCCCTGAGCCGTGGCTGTGCCTGCAGTGCCCTGACAGGGGGACACACCAGGGCAGGCAGTGCAAGCCCCAGAGCCCCCTGTGCCCCCAGCACTCAGCACCAGGCAGAGAGGAGCCCCCTCTGCTGGCACTGCAGGCCGGGCTGGTGCCCCCTGACACCTCCTGACCCCTCAGAGGGCACAGACACATCTCCCCTGGCTCCAGCCAAGCTCCAGCAGCTCACCCTCCCCCCCTCACAGTTCCCCAGCTCAGGCTGTGCCCCCCAGCACGGCTCTCAGCCCAGCTCCCCAGTCTGAGCAGCCCCAACACTCAGGCAGAGCCCCCAGGCAGGCCCAGCCCCTGCGGGTTCAGAATGAATCCCCACTCTCCTCTCCTCTGTCTCTCACCCTCCACTCTCGCTGCAAACACGTGCTGAGCATTTGCTGATGAAGGAGATCTAAGAACAGACACCTCTCGAATGTCGTATTTCCACCCACACCCACGAACAGCTACTGGAGAAAGCAATAAAATAAACATTCACATCTTCTGATTTAATAGCATTATTCACAACCCAGTGCATTTGTCATTTTTTCCAGAACCCTTGAACAAGCGCCATTAGATTTAAAATCTTAAACATTCTTTAAAAGTACTTTAATTCACAGAAATCTTTGTTTCTAATATACAGTAGGTGGTTACTTTTTAAAATCCATTCTCTTTTCATATAATCTCAGAATCTGACTATACAATAACTTTCTATCTATAGCGTCTTCATGTTTTCCAGTCCAGCTTGCCTGTGCTTTAGGAATATAAAACAAAAAAATAATAAAGTTCTATCCACAATTTTACTAAGGTCATTTCCATAGTTCTCATGTAAAGCTTCTCTTGGAAAGTGCAGTATACACATGTAATGATACAACACACTTAAGCAATACTTTTATTATTAAGTGTAGGTTTTAAAAGAAGAGTAATGTAGAGACACAACCGATGGGAGTTCTATGTACAGGACTGGCTGAACTCAGTGGTGGGCTGGGGGGATGGAGAGGGGAGGGGAGGGATGGGAAGGGGAGGGAAGGAGGAGTCACAAACTTGGGTTTCTTCCCTTCTCAGCGAGGTCAGCACAGACATTCAGTCGCTCCGTGGGAACTGCACTGTTACTAATACAGCTACAAACACATACACAGGGAGAGCAGGAAGCTGGGAGAGGATTCCACTACAGAGGGAGAGGGCAGAGAGTCCTTTGGGCAGAGAGAGCTTTCAAATACAAGAGAGGAATTCCGGGCTCGGGGAGAAGCCAAGGAGAACGAGGTGAGCGCACCCAGCAAGATGACAAAGCATGTGGAGGGAGGGGCAAAGAAAAGGGGAGCCCGTGGAGTTGCAGCAGCACTGATTTCAAACCACCTGACCCGAGGGCACGCGTGTTCACAGGGCCTGGGGCAAAGGAGGGCCCACAGGAACCTCTTCGACTGAAACAAAGGCTCCAGACTCAGCTGGGGGCACTACAGCAGTCACAGGAGAAACGGAGAACCCAGGACAGGAACCAGATGCTTGACTAAACCAGGATTAAAAATAGACAAACAACCGTAGGACGATTTGTTTCATACACAATTTACAGCAGGTTTGGGGGGGGTTTGTTTCTTTCCACTCAAACACAGAAAAGTCACAGAAAATACATCTGCTGCTGCCACAGTGCCCTCTTCACCCAAAAGAAGGTCAACAAAGTGCCAGTCACAGCCATACTCACATGGGTTTGGTTCAAAACCTTGTCATGTTTCACTTAGGGTCATTTCTGCAGCTTTAACAATCTGGTTGGGTTTTTTTTTTCTCTTTTTTTTTTTCTTTTCTCTTTTTCTCCCTGGTTTCCCCTCCCCCAGGAAGGGCAGTTCATTCTGAGCAGGGTTGTTAAACAGCAAACCACGGGCTGGGGGGGCAGCTGGAAAACTCTTCATGGGCCCCATCACCAGAGCTTGGGCTGGTTCAGAGCAACTCGGCCCGTCCTCCTCCTCTGCAGCCAATTCAGAGCCACGAGCCCTCCTGGCCCGGATCCTGCAGGGGAGGGACGTCCCTGCCTGTCCCCCAGCCCCTTCCCAGGCAGGCAGAGCAGACCCCAGCCCCCAGGCAGCAGCACAGGGATGGACCCACACTGCTCAGCCCTGCTCTGGGCAGGGCAGGTCCCACCCCTGCAGGTGTTCAGAGCTCTAGAGAGGACAGGCTGCCTGCAGAACCAGCACAGAGCCTTTCCCAGGCCATGGGAAGGCAGGGAGGAAGGTGGGTGACTGTCTCCTGTTGGCAGATTTTTTTCCTTTTAATTAAGAAAAAAAAAACAGCCCAAAAAAAGCCAAGCCCCAAAGAAGCACAACGGGAGGAAACTCTTCTGGCAACGGGACCGGAGGGTTGGGGACGGAACAGAAACTGCAGCTGCTACTGGGTCACTGCTACAGGTCTATGAGCTGATCCACCAGCAGCAAAGACCTGGCTATGTTGGGAAGACTGGACTCAGAGCTTCCACTGTTGTTTCTAGAATGCCCACCTGGAAGTGTGAGAGATAGGAGTTCAGTAGTGAGCAGGACACACACACAGCGACAGTTTCAGAAGTTCAAGATCAAGCAAGAAAGAAAAAAGTCAAAGCAAAACAGGAGAATTTGCCCGAGCTCTCCCTGTCTCAGCACAGCAATGACATCCCCTCCTGTCTCAGCACAGCAGTGACATCCCCTCCTGTCTCAGCACAGCAGTGACATCCCCTCCTGTCTCAGCACAGCAGTGACATCCCCTCCCTGCTCTTCCACCCTCTCTCTCCCCCCAGACCAACAAATCCCTACAGAGCAGCTCCTTCCCCAGCTGCAGAGCCCTGCCCTCACTAAAGGGTCTCTCAAGCAATTCCAAGGGCTCCCACAACCTGAAGGGCAGGGCAGAGTTTTAAATCCTGAAATTTAGTTTCCATCCCAAGAGCACCTTTGGGCTGCAGCTGCTTCCAGGAGAGCTGAGCTCTCATGGGGCTTTCTCTAACTGGGATACTGAGGGAAAGAATCCCAGGAGGGTTTGGGTTGGAAGGGACCTTAAACACCATGTGGGTCCAACCCCTCAAGATGCTCCTCTCTGCTCAGGGCAGCCTGAAAAGCTCCTGTGGCTTCCAGCAGGAGCAGGGCTTGGCATGTCTGAAGTGGTTCTAAGCAGTGTCAGTCTCTGGAAGCCAACTGTGGTGCAGAGCAGGGGCACAGCACATTCCTGCTGGGACCAGAAATGGGAGCCAGGGAAGCCAAAGAGCTGTGGGATCAAACTGGGGGAAAAACCCCCAAACCTAAAAAAAGAGGAGCCCAAAGTTGTCTTTAAACCTCCCCTCCAAAGCTGAAATCAAAGCTTCTCAGTGGTGTGGGTGCAGAGAGGACCCAGCCCACTGGGCAGGCTGTGAAATGCTGCCCAGGTCTGTCCCTCAAGAGCTAAAAAGCCAATTTTAAGAGCTTTTAAGCCACCAGTGCTGCTGCTTCTGCACAACCCTGTGTGAGGCTGAAGCTGCTGGCAAAGATCACCCTCATGGGACTGAGGTGACAGGTTGGTGCCAAAAGAGCAGCTCTCCAGCCTGTCCTCCAGATTGTCCTGCTCAGAGCCCTTCCAAGGAGGTGGGGACCATGGACCAGACTCCTCCCACTCAGTTCCCACAAGCACCTCTGAAACACACCAGGCAGAAGTGGAAAAACCTCACTTTCAGCAGGAGTTCTGGGGTTATAAAGGATTATCATCCTCCTCCTCCTCATCCCCTTTCCCTGTTCCTCATGCCCAGTTCACTTAAAAGCCAAAGGATCTCCTTTACTGCCTTGGCCAGTGAAGGAGAATGTGGAATTCTCACAGCATTTCATCCAGAGGTGTCTGTGCCCTCCTGGCAGGGATCTGAAATCCTGATCTTTTTGGGCATGGAATCTCCCCCCAAAGAGGGAATCTCCAGAAATGTCAGGGCCAATGTCCCTCAGAGCTCACTGAACCCCCCCTGCTGCTACCTGAGCTCAGCACCTGGACCAGCCTCCTGTGCTGCAGCACCACTGCCCCAGAACTGACTTCTCTGTTCACTGGTTTCCTTCTCTCCTTCCCTTTTTCACCCCCACATCCTGGCTTACCTTGTGAATTTTTGGATATCAACACTGGAATTGGGTCAAACTCATCTTCTGTCACTTTTTCAGAGCCCTCAGGAGCATCAAAGCCTGATATCAGGTTAGTATCTTCTGCAGCATAGAAGAGAAAGAGAGGTAAAGAAGCAAAGACAGCAGAGAGGCTGGTTAGAATTGCCAGGAAGGGTTAGAACATCCCTATGTTTTCAGAGACAGGGCTTAGAAGCAGGAGTTTCATTTAAAAGGTGAAATGAAGGTGGTGAGCCTGGGTGAGAAGGAGGAGAGGCAATTAAATACAGAGGTGGAGGGGATAAAACCAAACCAGACCAAGCAAGCCAAGACACAAGAGCCAGAATAAAATCTGGCCAGCCTGAAGGCTCAGCTGGAGAGTGCAGAGCTGTGGGGTAAATTCCCAAGGCCTGGAGGTGTTCTCTGCCACTGGCAGGGTCTGAGAGCACAGTCTGGCTCTCTGGCTCAGGGAGAGGAAAAGGGCTGGGGAAAAAAGAACACACAGAAGAAATTCCAGTCACCTCCTGAGTCAGAGCCCTGAGCTTTCACCCACGGGGGTAAAACAAGCAGAGAACGTGGAGTCAGAGTTCCAGGAGTGATCACACCTGAGGGTGTAACCACAGCCTGAGGGAGGGGTTTTCAAGGCCCCCAGGGCAGGTCTGGGGGAGAATTCCATGATTTCAAACCACAGTTTGACACTTGGTGGGAGGCACTTTCAGCCCTCTCCAGAGTTGAAACACTTATCCACCTTATCAGGCAATTATGGACCTTCAGAGCTCCCCAGCTCCCTGTGCATCACTACTTGTTACTCAGACACCAAAAATACCTTCCAAAATCCTACATGAAATATTTCTGAAAGCCCAGCAAGGACATGTACAAGGAATGGAACAGGAATGTTCCTGTGTGACCCCTACAGGGGAAAAAAGGCTGGCAAAGATGTTGGGGATGGATAATGCAAGAAACCACGTGTGGAAGTGCCCTGTGCTCTGGGGGATCAGAGCCAGGAGAAACAAACCCCAAATCTCAGGGAGAAACCTCTGAGATCACCAAGCCCAATCTATGACAACAGCACCATCCCAACCAGCCCTGAGTGCCACGTCCAGTCTGTCCCTGGAATGTTCTGGAGAGAGGAATGCCAAGTGTCAAACACACAAAGGTGCTTCACCTCAGCAGGACATCCCACCCTGTCAGTCACTGATTTGTGTCCCTTCCCAACCCCCCCAGAGCCCCTCCAAGTACCCCTCCCCAGGCCCTTTGTACCCAGCAGTGCTCAGAGCCCCAGGGGTGCTGCACGAGGGGCACAGCTCAGCTCTGCATTACCCTGGGGACAGGGAAGGGCTGCAGAGTGTCCCTGTTTGGGCACAACCCCCCAGAGCACCAGAGCTCAGCTCAGGGACAAAGACCCTCCCCTCTCACCCACAGAGAGCTCAGAAAATCCAAACTGAGGGACCCTGGAGGCTGACACAAAGTCCAAGGCCAGCAGGCAGCCCAGTGAAGGAGAGGGACAGGATGCTGTGGGATGGCTGGAGCACCAGGCCCTGCCCAGAGCACTTTTCCAGCCCTCTTGATCCCACTGGGAATGGGACCAGGCCCTGCCCAGGGCACCAGCTGCTTTTCCAGCCCTACTGGTCCCCCAGTTCCCCAGGCTGCTGGTGCCCAGGGACAGGCTGATGACAACTAGGGGTGTTTCACACCATCAGCATCAGGACTGGATAAACAAATCAAAGTTAATAACCACACCCAGAGCCAGAAAATCAGGGGTTAGAAACAAACCACAGATGAGTTCTGGAAGGTATTAAGGTAACTTGCCCTGCACCCCTCTCTCCTGTGCTAACAGTCCCACTTTCTTTCCCACAGATGATCCTTTCCCATCCCAGAGGGGACAGCACTGACTGCCCCACACACTGACACCAAATAAAGTGGCCCAGAGCAGTGTCTTACAGCACTGAGCAATCAGAACAGCTGCCTGTTTAACCCAAAGGCTCTGGGGAACACCCAGACTCATTCTGAGGTGCCACCAGGTGTCAAAATTGTGAGCTGAGCACAACCAGCACCACGGGGCACCCAGCAAGCAGCACTGCTGCTCGAGGCAATGAACTGCCCACAGGGCCTGGCCTGCCCTCCCACCAGTACACCCTGCAAGCCTGGCTCAGCTGGGTCACCCCCACGCCTGGCACTGTCCCCAGGGCACTCAGGCCCTGCTCCCAGCTGCTCCAGCCCAGGGATGTGCCCAAGCAGGAGAGGGTCCTGCGCACAGCACAGAGCAGCTGACAGCTCCTCACAGCATGCCCTGCCACTGCCCCAGCCACGGAGAGGCTCTGGACTTCAGCTTGGGGGCAAAAAAAGAGCCACCTGAGCTATGGCCCAGCCCCAGGGACCTCAGCTCTTGGTTATTCATGGACAGAGACCCGAGCTGGGCCCCCTGCACTGCGTGGCCACAGCTCCACTCGAGCTCCAGCACTGCCAGGGCTGCTCTGCAAACGTGTTTGCTTCTCCTCTTCACCTCTGCTCTTGTGCTCCCACGAAACTGTTCCACTTCTCAGCTGGGCATTGCACTTGGGCTCTCCCTTGTGCCTGCTGTGACAATGCAGCTTGACTCAAGACCTTCTCCCAGAACCCTCTGATAAGGAGAACACTCTAGAGCTGTAAGAGCTCAGTCACGTGCCTGGGATCCCAACCCCAACAACCCAAAAATAAGAATTCCTTTTGTTTCCAACCCCTGTGACAGATGATGATCAGGCTCCCTTCCAGAATTAATAATGCAGCACAAACCCAGGCCTTAAATCCCATGTGGAGAAAGCAAAAGCAGGGTGTATTCACTGAGGGAGGGCTGCACACAGCCCCCATTCCTGCCTGCTGGATCTCTGCCTCTGGATCCCTGCCCCTGGATCCTTCCTCCTGGATCCCTCCTCCTGAATCCTTCCTCCTGGATCCCTGCCCCTGGGTCCCTGCCCCTGCATCCCTCCTGCTGGATCCCTCCCCCTGCATCCCTCCTACCTGGATCCCTCCTCCTGCATCCCTGCCCCTGCATCCCTGCCCCTGCATCCCTGCCCCTGCATCCCTCCCTCTGGATCCCTCCCCCTGGATCCCTCCCCCTGGATCCCTCCCCCTGGATCCCTGCCCCTGCATCCCTCCTCCTGGATCCCTCCCCCTGGATCCTTCCTCCTGGATTCCTGCCCCATGACCTGTTTTGACAACTCTTGTCTTCACAGTCAGGCTGAACACTTTATATTTCCCCCCTCAGTACTTCAGTGTACATTCTAAGTTTCACCATCCTGGGAAGAAAAGAAAGCAATGGCTTGGGGAAAATAAAAGACCAACCAGAACACAGGTCAGAGCACAGGTCAGAGCACCTGCTTGGGCACACCAGTCTGTGCCAGTCTGGGCTTGGGCACACCAGTTTGGGCTTGGCTTCCCATCAGCTCCAGCCCACAGAGCAGGAGGGAGCAGGGGCAGAGCAAAGGGCCAGTTTACCTTTGTGAGGCTGAGCTGCAAAAGCTACAGGAGCAAACTCATCCAGCAGGTCAGCAGCAGGGTTAGAGAGCAGGGAACAGTCAAGCAGAGAGTCTTCCCCAGTGAGAGAGTCTGGATCCAGGTGACATCCCAAGGGAGCAGTGAACAGGACACAAACAGTGTTAAGCTCACATTCCCACACTGCCACTCACACACACACACAGGACACAAAGCAGAGTTTTGATCCAGGCCAGCACAAAGGCTGCCATTTCTTGGGATGGAAAACATTGTGTTCAGTGAGGGCAGAGTGTGCCAACAGCTCCAGCAACAATTCCCACCTTCTCTCTGGGATGACCTGCCCTCTGAGGCTGGATAGACAAGGAAATCCCCCAGCCCAGGTTAAAGTGGAGGGAAGAGCTGCAAACCAGGTGCAAACCAGCCTGTCAGAGACCTCTGAAAAGAGCTCAAGCTGTGAAAAGGAACCTGATCTAGACCTGCACGGGGAGACAGGGCCAGGAATTGCTCATTGGGACAGAAGTGAGGGACTGCTCCTCACTGGAGCCATGGCCCAGCACCTGCAGGCCTGGGCTGGTGGGCTCAGGGAACACTGTACCAAGGGATCAGGGAATACCCTGAGCTGCAAGGAACCCCCAGGGATCATCCAGTCCAACCCCTGGCCCTGCACAGACTCCCCAACAATCCCCCCCCGTCCCTCAGAGCGTTGTCCAAACCCTCCTGGAGCTCTGGCAGCCTTGGGGCCGTGCCCAAACCCTGGGTACCCTGGTCAGCGCCCTCCACCCTGCGGGGGAAGGACCTTTCCCTGAGATCCCACCATTCCCCACAGGCACACAGGGAATGCAGAGCCAGCAGGACCCACCCAGGGCCCTCCCGAGACACCCGAGCAAGCCCCAGTGGGAAGAGCAGTGGGAAAAGACCCTTCCATGGACACAGCCAGTGTTTCCTGGTTCCCAGAGCCCCCCCCCGGGTCCCCCAGCCCCTCCTGCCCCACCAACCTGTCCTGTTGGAGGCCACTGACTCGCTGTGGGACACGAGGCGCTGGGGCAGCGGCGCCTCCAGCCCCGGGATGAGACTCTCCACAGCCACGTCAGCTTTTCCTTTCCAGGGGGCAAAGCAGCAGGGAGGGGAGAAGCCAGAGGTTAGTTTGCAGGGAGAAGCACAAGGAGGAGCTGAGGCAGCAGCTGTCTGAACCCTCTAGTGCCAGCACAGGAGGCTGGAGCGGGACTGGTGGCAATTTAATTGTGAGGGGAGGCTGTAGCTCATCAGTGTTGGCTGGGGTTGAGTTTTATCTGGTTTTATTGGTTTAGGCAAGGCCAGTTTGAAAGCCCCAGAGGGTGGAACAGCAGGGCAGTAACACCTGCTTTGCAGCCAAGCAGGAGGGCTGGGCAAATATCCACGAGACCCTTGTCCAGGGAAAGGACAACACTGACCAGGACAGTCCCCTTGAAACGGTAATACCTGCTTTGGAGTCCCAGTTAAGCCAGTAAAAAGCCAAGATGTGGGATCTTTTATCCCATTTAAGGCCCCAGTGGAGCAAGGATTGCAGAGCCAACAGAGAGGTGACAAAGTTTGGGAATTTGACATCTTGCTGGAAATCCCAGTCCCCATCTCATCCCTCACTGGATACAACAGGAGACACTCACAAAAGCTGGCTGGAAAGTTTGGTTTATGGAAACCACAAAGGGAGGGGCAGAGCCTTTGGCCATGGCAGGGACCTGTCACAGCAGCACACAGGGCTGGCCTGGGGCTCCTCCTCAGGGACCAACATCAAGGTAATGACCCCGTTAAATTAAAGGCCAAGGATGCACCAAATGCCAGAACCAGAGATGGCCCAAGTGCTCAGCCTAAGAGACACTGATGGCCATTCCTGTTGTCACAGCAGTGTGTGTGCCTGTGGTTTGCAGGATCAGCATCTCAGAGCATTCAGACAACTGCCACAGATTGCAAAAGAGAGAAGTTTTCCTGTTTCTGTGCCTCATTTCCCTCCCCCCTATTCAGAGCCACAGGTCAAGCTGGCCAAGGGACCCCCACCCACCTCCCCACCAGCTGATGGCAACACCTGAGCCTCAAATATTTGGCAAGTAGATTCAAATATGATTCTGCAACACTCCCAAATGTCAGTCCTGCCTGGAGCCTGCTGCATCACAGCAGCCTGGCACGTTATTCCAGCATTCCCCAGGCCCAGGGAATGCTGCCCTTCCTCCTCCTCCTGCTGCTGAGGGGCCATGGGGAGACACACCAGCTCAGAGCCAGGGCTGAACACAAAGTCTTGACCAAAAAGAGAGGGATTTTTAGCATCTTCTCCTTCACTCAACACCACCTAACTCTCTCCAGCCAGGAGAAGACAGGAGGCCAGCACAGCTGGATGCCAGCTGCAAACACCAACCCTTCCCTCCTCAGCCATTCACCCCAGGCAGAAAGGGCAGATCTGTCCCAACACGACCCACAACCTCCTACACCAGTCCTGGCAGAGTTGTGGGAGCCCAGGGGCACACAAGGAGTCACCATGCAGGGCAGGAGGGGGCAGGGGAGGGGGCCCTGGGTTGGTCTTTACCATTGACAGCGTCTGAGGTGCTACCGAAGGGGTCAGCGAGAGGCAGGAGGTCGGGGAGCAGAAGTGCAGGCTCAGGAGATTTGAGGCCCTCAATCAGTTTTTCTGGGTTAGGCAGGACAAGGAGGAAGGAAGGAAACAAGAGAGAAAAGGCAGAAAGAAAAGAAAAAGAAAAGACAACATTAATCAGGAGCTCAGCCCACGGCTCGTCGTGCCCTGGGGCAGCCCCAGAGAAGCCTCTGCACAGAACAGCTCCATCACAGAATCCCAGAATGGTGTGGGGTGGAAGGGGCCTTAAATCCCTTCCAGTGCCACCCCCTGCCATGGGCAGGGACACCTCCCACTAGCCCAGGTTCCTTCAACCTGGCCTGGGACACTCCCAGAGACGGGGCAGCCACAGCTTCTCTGGGCACCCTGTGTGACACCAGGGTGTCCCTCCCTCGGTGTGACAGAATTCTCTTTTATCTCCCCTAAATCGACCCTCCCTCAGTTTAAACCACCATCCTTGTCCTTCACAGCAGGCCCTGCTAAAAGTTTGTCCTCAGTGGGACACCAGGGGACAACTGATCTCCAGTGGGCCCCCTGTCACCTGAGACAGGTGAGAACATCCTCACCCTCTGTGCTGCTCCCCCAGGGAGCCACTAAACCAGCTCACAAAGAGCTTCACTGAGCCCCTGAACCCCAAATTTAAACAGTATTCCCTCCCTCTGCCTTTCCTACACTGGGGGATTCTTTGTTAGACTTTGGGGGAGGGAAGAGAAGCAGAAGGGAGGGCCAGCTCAGTGTGGGAGCCACCAGAAGGGAGCTGAAGAGCCCTCCAGGCTCTCAATTCACCACCAGGTTTCCCACCAGACTCGTCACCTCCTGAGGCTCCCACTGTCCCTCCCACACAGATCACCTGGGCAGGAAGGGAATCTCAATTATTCACCTGGGGGTGAGTGATTTCCCCATCACTAACCAGGTTGGCACGAAGCAGATTAACCTTGCACAGAAAAAGATGATAAAGAACAACTGCAGGGTTCACTAGAAATAACCACCTGCAGCAGAAGAGCCCTGAGAAAACTGTCCACATGGGCAAACTGGCCATTCCAACTTGTTGAAATTACACCATTTATAATCTAACATTAGCAAGTTACAAAATTGTTATATCTATATTAATTTTTGAGTTCAAAGGCTGGTGTAATAATTTATTATCCAAAGAAAAGCACAGGAATCCTCCTCTATAGAAGACTTACCATGCTGAGAACACCAGAGGAAAGCCTGAGTTGCACTGTTACATAAATGATGCAAATACCCATGTTTTTATTGCCCTGTATAGGAGAAATTCTACTCCCCATGAAAACCTTCATGAACCAACACACTAAAGCAACCAGGAGGGGAAGGAAAGCTGAAACTGAGCCCAAGGGGCAGCTGTTGGATCACTGAAGGCCTGGAAAAGGGCACCTGAAAGGAAACCCCTGATGTACCATAACCCTTCTCACCTCTATAAGGAAGACTCAGCTTTAAAAGATGGGTTTGCCAAAAAAAGTCCCCCCAAAAGCAGAGGAACCACCCCTGGCTGCTGGGGGCTTTTTCCTGGATGGGGGGAGAGGCTCTGGCTTGGCAACAAGGGGGTGTTAATGCTGCCAGAGGGGGGCTGGGAAGGTGGAACTGGTTCTGGGGCACTGGGAGAACAAAGGACAGGCCATGGGGACAGGGAAGGGAACATGGCCAGTTCCCAAGGGCCTGGCAGGCAGTGCCCAGCTCCTCCCAGGGCACCTGCACCAAGCTGCTGTTCTCCCTACACGTTCCCCTTCCCTCCTGTCCCCTGGCTCCAGCTGGTTCTAAGCCAAGCTTTGGGCTGTCAGTGGTTCTTTGTCTCAGTTTCTTGTCCCACAAGATCTCCTTCCTGGTGCTCGTGTGCCAGGGCTGTTTCAGGCAGCCACTGCAGCCCCCAGTGCACAATTAAAAGCAATTTTATCCCTTCTGAGTGAGGCTGAGAAGTCCAGGAAAAACCAGAGGGTGGTGGGATAGGTGGGAAAGGAGGTGAAGTAACAAAAATCAAGTGGTTCAGCCTGGCAATTCATTCCCTGGGTTCTGGTCTGTGCTGCATCTCACACTACCCTGCAGGAGCAAGAGAGAAAGCAAAGTGAACCTCCCCTTTAGCAAGGAGCAAAGAAAGGTTAGAGAAGGCCCAGAGAAATCCAGGGTTCTGTGGTAATCAGCAGGAATTCCTTGTCCACAGGAGAGGGCTCTGCTCTCCTCAGCACAACAAAAACCACCCTCTAAAAACCATGAGATGCCCAAGTCCAGCACTCCTACTGGGGGGAAACCCACAGAGGAGTCCTGCCACTGCAGCACCAGCTTCTGGTGGCTCTCCAGGCACGTGGGCACAACCCCAGGCTGGTTTCAGGAGAGGTCACGATGGCAAAGAGGCAACAAACAGCAGTGGAACAACAAACTCCCTCAATGCTGCCGTCTCAGGGCTCGTTCCAACTGATTTTGGGTGTGTGTAAAGCTCAGGGTGGAGTGTGACAGCACAACCCCCTCTGTATCCACCACCACACAGGTAAATTCAGGGCTTCAGGGTATCACAGCTGCTTCTGCCTCCAATCCAACACACAAACCCAGGTCATTCATTCACATGCAGACACACCAACAAGGCCGAGGATAAACAAGGCTAAGACAGTGTAACCCACACCCAGGGATTTGATCTCATATTTCTCCTGGAGAGCTCTCAGGATGGGCTTTCACCAAACCCCACCTGGGAAAGGGGTGCTTTAATCCCCAGCTGTGCTGCCTCTTGGAGACACCCTCACTGAGCTCCCAAAAACCTGCCAGATGTTTCCCAGGGCAGAGGGAGCTAAGCCTGGCCCCAGCTCAGGATGAGCTGACCACTGGTGTGGCATTTCCTGCTGCATTTTCTGCTTTGCCCATTCCCAGCCCTGCATGGGGGGCCATGGCACACCAAGCAGGGCATTAGCAAGCCTTGAGAGGGTGTCTAAGCTTAAAAGCCTGACGGGGGATTAAAAAGTGCCCCATTAACCCTTTCCAGAGGTGAAGCCCAGCCACACATTATGGCCTTTAAATATCTCAAGTTCTTCCCAAGTCCCCAGTTCCACACAGGAAGGAATTCCTGATTCCTGTCAGAGTAAGGAAAATTTGCTGCAGAAAAAGCAAAGCAAGAGCCTTCAGCAAGGGGGGCTGGGAGGATCCCCAAATGCCTGAGGCTGGTGCCTTCAGAGACTGCAAATCCACATCTCCTGCTCCAGGAATGAAAGCAGGAGCCTTTCCTCTGATTTGCACCAACATAAGAAGGAACTGAATGCACTGAATGAACTGTGGATTCACATCTTGGGCCAAGCAAACAAGGTCAAACCCCATGCACTGGGTGGGAAGCACAGCTCTGGACTATCCAGTGAGCAAATGCCAACCTTTGTCTTCAGGTCCCTTTTCTACCACATGCACCAATCTGATTGGGATTTACAATTAAAGCTTGCCCAGACTCTGCATCAGCCCCCCCACCACTGCAGGCTCTGCACTGACATGCTGCAGTTATCTGGGGCCACACACCCCTTAAGCAACAAAAGAAAATGCAGAAGGTGTTTTAAGAAGGACTAGAGTTAGGAAAAACCCATCAATCAAGAGGAGAGGGAGGCAAACGGGCTTTTAGTCAGAGCAGGCTATTAGAGAGAATAAATTCCTGGGAAACTTGCAAGTTAAAAAGGGAATGGAGACAAAAACCTGCCAGGAGGTGAGGACAAGCTGCACCATCTCCAAGCCAAGGAGGGGCAGCAGCACCACACACAGCAAGGCTCTTACTCACTGCAGGGAGAGCAAAAGGAAAGACAACTCAAGAGAGGACACAGCAGAGTCTTTTTCTTCGGGAGGCAACTGGGAAAGAAAGACAAGGGTGTAAAAATCCTGCCAGGTCAGCTGTGCTGGGGGTGGGAGGGAAATGACCCCGTGGGCAGGGATTAGTCACTGGGGCCATTTGTGCCTCTTGACTGACCAAGTGGTACAGATTGAAAGGGGCCCTCAATGTCATTCAGCAGCAGAGGATTTGGAATGGCCAAGGGAAGGCACTGGAGTTTAATTTTCCTAATGGAGTTGCTGTGAAATGGGATTTTCTTGTCCAGCACCACCAGGAAGAGAAGATGAATGAAGGCAGCTGGGATGGTTAAACACACAGGGCCTTGGAAACACCATGGAGGGGAACTGGACAGCATTAACAGTGGCTCCTTAAGAGATCACATCATTTTAGTTTCATGTTCAAGATCTCAAATATTTGTAAAATAGTCAATTATACCCCCCCAGATCAAGCTCCAGGCCCAGGCAGAACACCACTAGATGCTGTTTAGACCCACTCAGCTGTGATCCCAGTGGTCTGCTGGTGTTCTTGCTCCAAACCATCACAACACCACGTTGTCCTCTCAGCTTACACAGCAATTAATGCAGCAAGTTCCCAGATGAGCATCTTTTTGCATCTTCCCAACTCAGGATGCAAACTCAGAGCACCAGTCCAACACCAACACGTGGCTCTGATGTCTGGCATTATTTCAGCTCAGTGTCTCATCTCGGCACAAATAAATTCTCACTGGAAACACAGGCTTTCTATTACAGTTGTTACAAACCCCCTAACATGGATGGGCACCCAGTTATCAGAATTTATAGTTATGCTGATTAAAACCATCTCATCAACTATTTTGTGCCAAGAAATAAAAGCCCCTCCTGCATCAGCAACAGTGGCCCTGTTACAGCAGCTGAACTGGAGTGTTTGACAAGGCTGTCAGTGCTCTGAGTGCCAGCTCCTGTTTCCAGGTGCAGAAACTGCCCCTTCCAGCAGCCCCATCTCAGCCCCTCACCAGTTCTTCAGATTCAACACAGAGAGAAAAGTCATTTTCTTGCTTAAAACTCTGCTTTTTGCAGGCAGTTACACTCTGAGCAGGAATGGTCACCAGGGCCCCTCACTCTGGATCAGGCCCTGGGTGTGGACACATTTTTTGGACACCTCTTTCCTTACCCCCATAAACACCCTCAGGGCAGTGTGAAGACACACCAGTCCACGGGTGCTTGTAGGAAATAAGGCAAACACCATCCTTAACATGCTGTTTAAAGGCTCTGGAGCCCCCCAAGGTGACAATGACTCTTTAATAAGTGACAGTGTTTGCCTTTCCATCAAACCCAAGAGCTCAGTGTGTGCCCAGCTGGCACAGACGCCCCTTCCTGGCCTGGGCATCCTTGCCCAGCTGCCCCTGCACGTTTGCTGAGCTCTGCTGGGTGGGGAATCTCTCTGGCCTTGCATTTTGGGAGGGCAAGCCAAGTGGCAGAGGCCAGTTGGTGCTGCTGCTCCTCAAAGAGGGAGCTCCCAGACCCACAGACACCTCTGTGTCTCAGCTGCAGCTGATGCTGAGCTACTGCAGGGAGTAAATGGTGGTGTGAATTTGTAACAATTCTCTGTTAAAATGGGGTAAAAAATAAATAAAATAAATAAAAGGGTGGCACTGAACTCAGCACTGACAGAGGGTTTAGCTGGAAACAAGCCAAAGAGGAGACACCCCCTCCCACCCCACACCAACCCAGCTGGAAGGAACATTCCTGGCACCACCTCCGAGGGCATTTCATGGGCCCAGCCAGCACTTACCCAACACCCCGATGTGAGCAGGTGCTTCTGAAGTCCAAGGCAGGTGTGTGAAACCTGCCCTGGCACTAAAGGCTGGCTGAGTGTGGGTACCTGTGCCAGGACAGCACCCAGGCATTCCAGTTTCAGTGGGGAATAAGAGACCAGGGCCAGAGCAGCAGCAGCAGCATCAGGGGCTCTGGCTCAAACCCCTCAGTCAAAGCAGGTTTAGAAACCCCCACTTGGGACCACCTCAATGGCCAAGGCTTGTCCTGAACTCTGATTTCAGGTTCATAACTCAGCTTCACCCCAGGCCTCCAGAGTGCAGCCCCCTGAGCTCCCCGAGGCTCAGTTCGTGGCCACACCCATTTCTTTGGTGGCCCCACCCATTTATTTGGTGGCCACACACATTTCTTTGGTGGCCACACCCATTTCTTTGGTGGCCCCTCCTAGAGCCCCCACTGATGAGCTCTCCATTAGGATCAGCCCCTGCTCACTCCTGCAATAAAGCTCATTAAGAACAGCTTGGCTCATTTGCCTGCACATACACAAGGAAAAACGTTTTCAGCATGAATATTTAACTCCTCCTTATTCTAGCAGCTGTTTTGCCATATTTTGCCATCCCTCCTGCCAGCTCCTCTCACTAGTTACAATCCCATCAAGGACTGCAGCCTGGAGGAGGAGGAACGCACTGCAGACCATCCCAGTGCCACCTGGTGACACCTGCCCTCCTGAGCAGGGGGCAAAGGTGGGAGGGGCCAAGGAGGGCTCTGCCCAACACTCAGGTGGTGCCACCTGCACCCTCGGGTGCCAAAGGGAGAGAGTCTGTGGTTTAAGCAGAAAAAGCAGCTGAGCTTCAGGCAGCCCTTCAGCTGCTGCAGGTTTAGAGGGCACAGCACTGACAGGACAGTGACAAACAGGGAAAATACCCAGAAACTCCTCCCTTGGGTACTGAAACCCCTCCTGAACAGAGGGAGGGCTCAGTCTTGAACCCCTGCAGGCTGTGCATCCTCCCAGCCTATGAAAACAAATGTTTTCAAAGCAAGGAGGTTCCCCATCAGGAACAAAAACTCTCAGGGATTCAAGAACTCCAAACAATTCAGCTGGTCCTGCACAGAAATGAGGAAGCTTGGAGAGGTGCAAGTGGAGATGGTGCCCTGGGAGACCCTCCCAGCTCTGCTGCCCCACAGGGCACCAGGAAAACACCTTCCAGCACATCCCTCTGGCCCTCGGTGTGCTGATGTTTGGGCACAGAGGGAGCAGACACCGAAGAACAAAGACAACTCTGTCCTGCATGACACTCACAGGCTCAAAACCTGAGTCCAAATGCAGGGGTTTTGTCTTTTCTGTTGAAGTTTCAAGTGCAGACAAAACCCTCTCTTGGTTTGCAAAGCTAAGGGTGAGTGCACAGATCTGGTGATGCCTGCCAGACCCCCAACCTGGCACCACAGAAACTGCAGCAACTGCTGCTCTGAGGAGCTGCCCCCAAGGGCAGGGCTGGCAGAAATTCCTCCACTCTACACAATTCCAGAGCTCCCACAGCTGGGGCTGCACCTCTGGAATGGTTGTGCCCCATGGAAATGCAACAGGCAACAAGGGAAGTGCCCTGGTGTGTAACTGTGTGAGCTGGGAGTGCTGCTGGCAGGGAATTAAATGGCCTGGGTGACTGACTCAGTCAGGAAACCAGCATTTCCAATGGCATTTGGGGGGTAGGAAGGAGGAAAACATGCAGGCAGGTGCCTTCTGGGGGTTTGCTCAAGTCACAGCTGGGCAGGTGACTCCTGGCAGGTGCTCACACACAGGACAAAAAGGTCTTTCTACCCTCCAACTGCAGCATTTATAGGTAACATCCCTTTTGGACCAAGCCACATTCCTCATGTTCTTTGAGCATCCACCAGAAGGAAGCAAGTTCCACAGATTTATGGAAAGAAAAAAGGATTTATTTTTCTCCTGAATTGCTCAAGTCTCCATGGAGAGATGCCACCTTTACAGGCACATTTTGAAGTTTGGGTCCTCTGCTGTCACACCCCCTTAGCCTGGGCTAACAAGGGACCTGTCACACACAGTCACTGCAGGGCTCAGGGAGACTCCAAGATAAAAACATCCCCATTTTCCAAATCCCACCGATTTGCAAATAAGCTCCTAAGCACTTACATAATCTTGTGCTAAAAAGTGTTGGCTGCTGCAGGCAGAAATGTGCACAGAGGAAAGACAGAAGCAGCCCTGCAAAGGAAATGGAAATAGCACCAACTGCACCAGAGAACTTTGCCAAAGCAGAAAAGGTCACATGTAACTTGTGCTTCACATGATGCACGAATTTGCAGTGGAGTGTGGAAGCCAAAGAAACACTGAGTCTTACAGGAAAGGAGGATTAAAACCTCCAATTTCAAAGCTGGAGACCAATTTGAAAAGAGCTCAGGTCAGAAGAGATGATTGTTTCCCTGGTGGTTATTTTCCATGGAATCATGGAAAGGTTTCAGTTGTAAAGCCCATCCAGTGCCACCCCTGCCCTGGGCAGGGCCACCTTCCACCAGCCCAGGCTGCTCCAACCTGGCCTTGGGCACTCCCAGGGATCCAGGGGCAGCCACAGCTTCTCTGGGCACCCTGTGCCAGGGCCTGCCCACCCTCACAGAAGAATTTCTTCCCAGTATCCCATCTAACCCTGCCCTCTGGCAGTGGGAAGCCATTCCCTGTGTCCTGTCTCTCCATCCCTTGTCCCAAGTCCCTCTCCAGCTCTCCTGGAGCCCCTTCAGGCACTAAAAGGGGCTCTGAGGTCTCCCTGGAGCTTCTCCTCTCCAGGATGCTGAGCCCCAGCTCTCCCAGTTTTTCCTGCCAGGATTGGTGCTCCAGCCCTCAGAACATTTTTGCCTTTGAATCCTGAACCTTTCAAGACACCAACACCTTGGGAACAGTGAGATAATCCTGGGGATCTGCCAGGCAAACCAAGCACACACACCAGCACTGCCACTGAGGTCAGCTGAGCCTGCCAGTGCCCAGCACCACGGGCTGAGCCCAGCACTTCAGGGGGGCCTGGGACCAGAACCAGAACATTAAGGGTACAGACCAAAGCCCCAGGCTCTGCCCCCTCCACAAGCTCTGCTCCATTACCTGGTGTGTCGGACAGCGGGAGAGGAATGAAAGGATCAGGCACAGTCAGAAGAGGAGGGCCAGAGTCCAAAGTCAGAATGTCTTTCGTTTTTTCAGCTGGCAGAGGAGAGGAGAGGAAGAGAAAAGGCAGAGTGAAACAGGGCAGAGGAGAGCAGAAAGCACCAAGCAGAGTCTCAGCACAGGGTCAGGGTCAGAGCCCAAGCTCTGGTCTCACAGAACAACACACACACTCACAACCAGTTTGTGTTGCCAGTGAAAAGAATGAAAAACAGACAACAAAGCCAACCATTCCCATGTAGATCTCCAACAGAATTTAACCCACAGGTCTCAAAACACTCCCTGGCAGGGAAGTCCTGTTACCTCCCTTCAGAGCAGCACAGAAGGTGAAATGCCTCAGCAAAGGGCACACAGCCCATGGGGGGCCTCTGGGTCTGGAAGGAAAGATGCAGCATCTTCCACCAGACAGGCCTGGAGAGGCTTCTGTCCCTGAGGACAGAAGGGGAAGGGCTGGAAGGGTCCAGGACACCTTCCTGTGCCAAATCCCAGCCAGCAGAGGGGAGGGGTACATTTTAAAGGCAGCCACTGAAGGAACTGAACACTGTGCAGAGACCAGGAGGGCCAGAACATACAGATGCTCCTCAGGCTTTGCAGAGGGTGCAGCTGAACCTGGGGCTGCTGCTGCCCCACATCCCTCCACAGGGGCTGATGGAACCCCATGAACTGCTCACAGCAGGGCAAACACACACAGCAGCTCCCCAGAGCACTCCCGTGTCATGGACTTAGGAAACTCCTGAGTTCTCAGGTAAGAGCCAACACTTCCAAGCTCAGTTATAAATCCTTTAAATCTCCTCTTATAAATAGAAAGAAGCATAAATGGATTTGTCACTTCTTGCCCCACAAAGGATTCTGCAGTCTCTTCCCAGACTGCTCTCACCAAGGGCTGTTCTCCTTGCATGGGGAAACATCAAACAGCTGCATTTGTCCCCAAAAACAAGGGCTGCACAAGGCAGGGAGGGGACCAGTGGCATTTGGAGCTCCTGGAAGCAGCTTTCCACCACTGCAATGGCCTGTAGTTCATGTTCACAGACTCACCTGCCCCAGCAGAGAAGGAAGAGCCACCAAATGCATCTGCCTGGGCTGCAGATGAAGCTGGCTGGAACCCTGGCATCAAGTTCTCTGTGGAACTGCCCACCTTTTCTGGAGCCTTCCCTGAAAAGCCAGACACAGAGTTAGGGGGAGGCCTGCACTCTGAAAGCAGGCTGCTGATCTCTGGGGGTTAAGCCCCTTCCTACCAACCCCAACGTGCAGATGAAGCTGAGTTTAAACTGCAGCTTCTACACAGGACTGAGCAGGGCCACTGTCAGAGCAGCTGGTGCCTCTGCCTTTGAACTGAAATTGCTGAGGGAAATTGGAAGGATTTAGCTCCGAGGGCTGTGATAATACAGAGCACCTGACTGGAAGCAGCAGCCACGTTCCCTTTCCAGAGCAGGCAGCTGTTCCACCATCCCCAGGGACCTACCATCACCCAGCTTTGCAAAGTCCTTGTTCAGCAGCTCCTCAGCTGTGAGCTTGGAGAAGTTGTCATCATCAAAGGGGTTCCACGTGGACACGTCGGGCGGGTTGTAGACGTTCTGCTGAGAGGTCCTTGGGGAGCCCGAGGGTGTGGTGGAAGCAGATCTGTGTGTGATCATCCCAACCAAACAAGTCATTAATAACCCATCTGAAATCCTCTGGCCAGCACCATCAGCTGGTCCAAGCTACTGCATGGTAATCACTTCCTAATTGAAACACTCAGCACAAGCTGCTGCACTTGCACGCCCAGAAATCCAGGAGCACTGGAGCCTCAGCTGCTCCTCAGCTGGCTGAGCAGCCTGGTCTCAGGGCTTCAAACAAGCATCCCCCTGGAAACACTGCCTGCAGTGCCCAGGTGAAGGCCTCTTGCCTACAAAAGTGAGCTGGTGAGTACTCCTGGGGAATCACAGAACCACTGAGGTCAGAAAAGACCTCCAAGATCCTCAAGTCCAACCTTCAGGAAGCACTGATGCCAAGCAGCAAATGTGAAGAATGCACCAGGGCTACTGCAATGACACTGGTGTCTGTGGCCCACAGCAAGGCCCTGGTCTTTTGGGGAGCACAGAACCACCCAGGAGAACTTCTGGGCAAGTCTTTCACCAAGACTTTCTGCCAAGCCCTGAACCGTTTCCTTGGGAAGGCAACGACTCGTTTACCCCTCAGCGTTTCACACCCACCTCCACCTCAGAGCCCTGAGCAGGAACAAGACCCCACCTGTGCCCTCCCCCCACACCAGCACCACCTACTTGGACTTGTTGAGACTGGCCTCTGCAGCTGCAGCCTGCAGGAGCTGGGTGGACTTGCTGGCCGGGACCCCGAACACGGCGCTGTGGGTGACATCGCTGAGGATGCGCCGGTGCCCCGCGCGCTGCGCCTTGGGCGACGACGGCGGCGTCAGGGAGCCCCCCTTCTGGCCCTGGGCTGCTGCAGGAGGGCTGCTCTGAGCCTGCTGCTGCTGCTGCCTCAGCTGGGCCTGAACCTGGGGGGAGAGCACAGCAGGATGGGTCAGGAACAGTGTGGGCAGCAGGACCAGGGAGGTGATTCTGCCCTCTGGTGAGGCCACACCTCGAGTGTGTGTCCAGTCCTGGCCCCTCAGCTCAGGAAGGGCTTGAGGGGCTGGAGCAGCTCCAGAGAAGGGCAGTGAGGCTGGTGAAGGGTCTGGAGCACAAGTGCTGTGAGGAGAGGCTGGGGGAGCTGGGGG